>VXBL01000245.1:937156-1103981 GCA_013400195.1 Aramus guarauna | reverse complement strand
AGTGGGCTACTGGTCTTGTTGCTTGTTTTAGTCTGAGAAGTGCTGGTGTCTGCTTCTTTCCCATGGGACCAGTGTTGTATTTTGCTGGATGTGATGACATTTTAAGGGATTCTGTGGATTTCTTTGTGAAATCAGCCCTGGCAATCTCAGTGCTGAGACCCGTTGTTGGCTGGTTTGCTCAGGCACGCTGAACTCATCAATAACGACTGCAAACACATTGGAAGGTTACTGCTTGCCACAGGCCTGCAGAGACCTTCAACATGTCTACTGGGCTTGTGCAGGGTGCCTAATTTTGCTTTTTTATTCTGGGCCTTTTATATAGTAACAGTGTAATGGCAACACCCCTGTGGGGTCCAAGCCCCCAACAATGTCTCTGCATTACAGCTCCCACAGTTTTGGAGCAAGTGGGTCAAGGGGGGCTTTGAGATGAAAAGTGCTGGCTGAGCTGCAGGTGCAGAGTTAATGCTGTTTAAGCCCCTGGGACTTCAAAGAACAGAGATGAACTGAGATTTGGGGAGAAAGAGGGGGTGTGGAAAGGGGCTTACAAGCTGTCTCACTTGGCAAGGCATTTTATGGGCAGTGTCATGCACAAGCTCGGAGGTACAAGGCAGCCCGAATTTCACTGCATTCCACGCAGAACTTGTGCAGGTGGCAGAGTGGCTGTTTCTGGGATGTTCTGTTGGTCCCTCTGAAGCTTATAGGAGTCCCCAGGCTGGCACTGCTGGCCATGCACAGAGGTGCCTCGATTTGGAAGTGCCAGTCATCCTGCAGACCGGGAACATACCACACTTTCCCTTTTCTGCTTCAATGCATAAGGCAAACCCTCTGGCCACATGTTAAAACCACGGCCATGCTCTTTGCATGCACAGCAGTGGCACCGTGGGCTGGAGCTGCCCCATGCTCGGCAGGGTTGGAGCAAACCCCTGGGCCCTGGTTTTGCCAGCCCCTGGCAAGCAGACTTTTTGCAGTTCTCCCTTTGAACAGTTACCTTGTTAATATTCCCAGAAAACAGAGATGGGGGACGTACTTTGAGGGGCAGCAGAAGTTTCCACCAGTTTCAGTTTTCTAGCTGTTGAGGTGCTCCTGGGGCAGAGGTGCGCAGGGGAGCAAAGCCAGCCCCGGTGAGCGAGGAAACGGGGGCTTCCTGCACGGAGCTATGGCTGATACCAAACCCAGTTCAGTGAGATGCTCTGCACCTCCACCTGCCATGGCCAGCAAACACCTGGGCTCTGCAGGCTTGCACGGCTCCTTGGGCATTATTGCATGGGTGTTATGAGATGCTTTTTCCTTCTGTATAGAATTTGTTGACAGACATGTTTGTTACCTGTCATCAGGACTTGTTTCAGAAAGCGTTTGAGTGACTAGCTTTGCCTCCGGCTGACAGTCATTTACCACAAAGCAATGTTGTTTATGCAGCCTGCCACGGCGCTCATACATGCTCTCTCAGTGCTGGATGACTACGTGGCCTTCGGTGGCCATGTTGGTGTTGGATGCCCAATTTCTGAGATAAATCTTGTGCATGGGTACGTCTGTTTAGCCTGATTTTTTTCTCAACATAGCTTGTGCATATCGAGCACTTTCCTGCCTCCATCACGTTCTGTCAGCAGCTTCATTGTGTTCAGCTCTGGAGAGCATAATCACATTTGATCTGTGCATTTTTCATTACTCCAGTGTGGAGTAATATGACTTCTTCCAGTTCTTCTCACAAGTACATTTCGTTGGCCACATTCAATTATGGGCCAATAGTTATCCCAGCAAGACACCCGAGGATCAGAGACACAGGGCTTGGATTTTTCACTAACAAAGGATGCTTGTTTTTGCAGAGGTGTTTCAGCACAGAGACGATCAATATCCAGCTCTTAACATTGAGGAATGGCTGGTTTCTGGATGAGCCTCACTTTTTCTGGTGTTCTATATTCTCATAGCTCCTGAGCAGACAGGAAAGTTTGGACTCCAGGAGTGGAATTTTTTGCTCTGAGGAGAGAAGTGGATTTCAA
The DNA here is from genome assembly GCA_013400195.1 of Aramus guarauna. NCBI lineage: Eukaryota > Metazoa > Chordata > Aves > Gruiformes > Aramidae > Aramus > Aramus guarauna. Next base: position 1,101,984 of record VXBL01000245.1, on the reverse strand, counting down.
GAGACACATGACATTGGATCGCAACATGTGAAGGGTAAAACATTAATTTCTGTTTTAAAAGTGTGCTGTTAGAAATTGCTCTCCTAGCAACAAAGCACCTTTGTTCGCCAAGTGCTGAACCTTAACAACACCATATTTGTGCTAATTCCATCTGTTTCAGTTCAAGACAAGAGTTAGTAAATGAATCAACAGCAAGCAATGTGCCAGTTTCAGTGATTTAATAAAAAGTACAATATCATTGCCATGTAACCTGTCATCTCTTTGAAAAACTGAATTATAGGAATCATCCCAAAGCTTCTGGATCATGTGGAAGAAGTGTGCAAAGGAGGGGAAACACTGGCATGAAGTGTTAATAACTTTACGCTGCTCACTGATACACTGTTGGATTTAATGCAGTTATAAACCTCCATTTTTAGGTATTTCCCTAAAGTCTTGGCTAATGTAAACAGATGAAGCTGGATGGCTAGATGCACAGAATAAATGTTTTCCTTCTTATTATATAGTGTTTCTTTTAAATAATTTTGGAAGTCTGCTGGCTACACGTGCTTTCCTCAAAGAGAAGAGACTGGACTAGAGTTTCGGAAGCCTGCAGAAGTGAACGCCACTGCCATTAGCTTCAGCTGTGGGCCAGGGTACATTGCCCACCTCAGTGGGAACCCCCCTGCAGCCAAGGGGGATTGGGTCTCACCAGAGGCGATTCACTTTTCTTCTGGAAACTCTTTCCATCTTCTCCCAATTTCAGTTGCTAATTTCAGCTAACAACAAGCAGCTTCCTTTTCTTGGTCTGCGGTGGCTGGTGTCCCTTCTTAGACTATAACACATATTGCTCTGAACAGAAATGGGGATGGCATAGGAAGGCAGTTAGCAGTGCAAATTTTAATACTGGCCTGGTACCCTCTAAAGTCTTGGGTACATCTTCTAATGCCTCTCTTCAAATTTCCTGTCTGCTGAGTAGTTTCTGACACACAAATGCCTAATGAGGAATATGCTGGAAAAGGTTTTGAAGAGAAGTGCCAAGCCTCGAGATGGATTCATTGATGAACAGTTGTTGAGGAAGTTCTTGGGAATTTAGTCTGCGGTACCACACAAAGCACCTATGGCTGTACCTCTCCCCCTGGCGAGGAAGGACCTCACTGACTTTGGCAGACTCCCTCTTGATCTCTTCTTCTGTGAACCAGCCATGTGGGACCGAAGGGCAGCCCCCCGTCAGCACTGCACGGCCAGATAAGAGGGGCAGAAAGTCTCTGAGTGCTTGCAGACCTGGCAAAGGGAGCACATGCCTGTGGCATCTCCAGAGCAGCAGATTTCACTGGTGTTGTCAATTATAAGCTTATGTTTGTTATTGTTGTTTGTTTCCTTTTAAAAGACAGACTACAGGGTGATATTAAGAAGCAGCAGGAAATTATTATAAGCTTAAGAAATCTTCTTTTGCAAGTGTCAGCCTGGCACAAGCAGGTTCCAAAATTCCTCCTTCCATCTTCCCTGTCATTCCCCTTCAGGAAGAAGTGACTGTTTTTATGTACAGCTGAGCACATGTCCCATTTGGTGAGACTGGCCACAAATAAGCAGTAGAAGAAGGTGCTAGGATCAGGTCTAAACCCTATTCTCTTATCCTCCCCTAAAAATTGCTGTTAAAATTTGCTTAAGAACTATTTGTAAAAGTACACAGAGAAAATCATAGGTCAGGGAATGATTTTCAAATGTTCACACATTAAATAAAGTGAAGATCTTTAAAAATCAAAATGTTCAGAAGTGGTTTTTTTTCCATAGGAAGGCATGATCTTGGGCTTGGTTATTTATTTATATTTAGAATTGACATTTATAATTATACATAGCTGAAAATGTCAAGAGTTATGGGACTGCGTGATCTAATGTTGGTCATGAGAGAAGAATCGGTAAACTCATCTCGCCCATTAGAAATAGAGTGCGACTGGCATAATGAAATAACCACTTGTAATCTCGTTCCAGATGAAGCTCAGTTTAGTCATATTGTTAGCTGAGCCTTCCATCATATGGGCACTAATGACTCCAAAATAATATTTGCAGAGAACTAAAGAAAGCAGCTGGGTACAAAGAAATTGATTCATATGTTCTCCAGACAAACATATGCACCCTTCACAGACTCAAAGACTATAAAAGCAAAATGCACAGCCTTCGCTCCAGCCTCTGTTAGATACTTCCAGTGCAGTAGTCAGCCGCAGATTAATTAATCTGAGCGAGGGTCCCAGCGGGGCCGGCTCAGGCTGTGCCTTTCCAGGTAATGGGAGCACCGAACTTCCGAGCTTGCTCAGTGAGCCCTGACTGCACAGTATTCACCTGGTTTTATACCAGTGTGATTACACTGATTATCACAAGGAGTAAAACCACATTTTGGTCCTACTCTGACATCCAAAAGCTCTTCTATAGTTACCTGAAGTGCAACAAACTGTGACCATTTTCACTCTCTCACATTTCAAGTAGCTTAGAGAAAGTTTTCTCAGCAGAGCTGGTCCAAATTACCTTAATTCTTTCTGCCACAGCTTATTACACAAACAATATATTAAGTAGAGCATATGATAGGGTTAGAGATAAAATAGGATAAATAGGTTAAAGGAACCTAACCTAAATTTATTCCCTAAACTGCTCGGTTTAGGTTCATCTCAAAGTGAGGAAGGAGAGATGGGCCACAGCTCACTTTCAGTGATGGCAGCTTGTCGCGACATGCACTCAGGAGAGCATTGCTCAGCCGTGAGTGTGTAACAGGCGCAGCACGCAGCACCGTGCAGGTGGGATGCAGCGTGCTTCCCATAAAACATTCTGGCTCTGCGAGATGGAAAATGACTCTTCCGGATATCAGAAGGAGCTCGAGGCTAGATCCAAAAGAGATTTAGGCAGAATCACACATGGGCTAAAAAATAACAGAGGATCACACATGTCTATTAAGGAGTATTTAATTTCTGTAAGTAATGGCACTTCTTCTGAGTACTGGCCTGCACTACGGACCTGACAACTGTCTTATTCGTCCAGCACTTCTCAGACTTTAGGCCCCTGAAATAAATTTTCAGGTCTTTCCCAAACATATTTCCTACTTTTGCTCAGAGTTTTGCTATGTATTTTATGAAGCTGTTTCTAAGGAATAATTCTTTCCTGAATTTTTCCAGCTTTGTATCAACACATTGTGGTTAATATCAGCCTCCATAAACTCCCTTTTCGAAGTCACTTATAGTCTACATGCAAAACTCCATACCAGCTGAGTTAACAGAGTGCATGTTTTTTCTCTTGTGAGGCAGTTCCCAGTAGGTTATAGGCAAGTATTTGTACTCCGCAGTATGAAGGCTTCATAAGCGTCTTTTTAATTGCACACTGGTACTCAGCAGAGATTGTTCAAGACTGCTCATTTAGGGCTGTGTGGAATTGCAGGCATAAATTTTTCATTTACTCCCATCTGTTTTCAAAATTGTTTTTTCTGGAAAAGTGATAGGGGCTTTAATGAAGCCTGCAAAAGGTCAAAAAACAACCTCTCTAATTGAATGCCCTCTTGGGAATTTATTTGGAAATAATACTCATTTTTTGTCTCCCTGTCTGGCTGCCAGTCTTGAACCACAGAATTATAGCAGTCCACTAAAATAAGCTAGTTTGTGTGCCAGGTCCAGCCACAGTCATCTCTAAACCTTTCCATTTGCTGATACCAGAAGAATAATGGAGGGGAAGCATGCAGCTGGGGTGGAGCGTAAAGCTGTGCTGAAGGTGGCTTAGCTGGATGTGAGAAACGCCTTCCTTTTGGTAATAAGCCCCTGCAGTCCATATGCAAAGGACCACAGAGTGAAAGGAAAGGGCAAATGCCAGTCGTTTCAGAAGAAAGCTGTGCAATTCCCTCCCCTGTCCAGGGCTCACAGGGTGCAGCTTTCCCACAAAGTGTCCCTGTGGGTCTCGACTTGCAAAAGTCTCAGAGACTGAGGGAGACAAACATGTGGGGTCCAAAACCTAAAGCAGTGGATGACAAGCGGTGCACAGCAGACACCGTCTCCATCGCTGGTGGCTCTTGGCTAGGTAGAAGCAGAGGCACCGGTGTGGTCTCAAAGGGAGGGGACGCATGCAGTGCTGTGACCAGCCGAGACTGGCCTCTCCCTGCCTCCGTCAGGGGCTGCCAGCTCGCAGCATTGGTTCAGAGCGGGCTGCCAAGTTTGCCAAGAGGATGAGTAAACAGTAATTAGGATCTCCCCTGGCAGCTTAGTTTTTAGTGAGCAGAAGATGGCCAAAACCCATGCAATCTCCTGCAAAACATCCCTTCAACATTTTTGGAGCTCTTCTAGCCAGTGACAGCTACTGAATGGTCCTCAGCAATGAGCTGGGATCTAGATAGGATGATTTTTTTGTCACCTGCTGACAAGTCCCTTGAGACATCCAGTCACCCACAGGCACAGCCATGGAGACGCCAACCTCTTGAAATTTCATGATGGCAGACCAGGAAAGAAATGCAATCAAATTAGATCATTTCAGAGTGCTGCCAAGCTTTTTATTAAATTAAAAAGTTTAGATCTGAATGAATGAACAAACATTTTCAGATACCAAAATGGATTGCATAGGAGAATTTGAGATTTTCCATGTTCTAAAGAAAACTTATTTTTAACAAGTGAGATTGGCCTGATGTGCTTTCCTTCAATCAGTTTGCTCTCGGTTTTAAAAAGCCTCTTGAGAATTTTGCTCATGCAGAAAAACAGGGAAGGATTGATACTAAAGGAGTGCCAGATCCATAAAAGTCCAACACATAAATGAAGCTTTTGTTAATTGTAGGAATACAGGGATTTATACTTCTAAAGGCTGTTTTCTTGCACTATAAACTTAACTAGATACTTGAACATGGCCTTCACAGCCTTATCTTTGTTGCGGCAATGACTCAGTTCTATGGGATTTTATACCCTGTCGTTCCCAGCATGGGAACGGTTTGCCATTAAGAGTGGTAAAATGACAGTGATCAGTATTCATGTCTTCTGAAATAGCCATCATAGGCACTGAGACAGGCCAAGTAGGAACCACATCAGGAAATAAAGGAATTCTTCATTTCTACAGTGAGGTTAAAGTCATGGTATGTCTCCTGCACAGCAGAGCTCTTGCTGGCCCCAAGACACAGGTTGCCAAAAATCTGCTGCTCTCAGGATTGCCTATTTGAGGTCACCTCACCCTACCAGTGAGGCACAGGCTGACAGCCCAATGCAGAAATGCCATTCCTGCAGAGCATGATACAGCATTTGAAGGCCACTCAACCAGGCACCACATCATATGAGGGGAATCATGCTATCTGCAGGACTTGTTTTTGGTGAATTAGTTCCCAGCTCCCACAGCCGGTGTGGGCTGGGTCATCCCAGCAGGGCTCTCCTGAGACCCAGCCCTCAACACTAACTGCAGTCAGGCTCTGCTCATGCAAGTGTGCCAGGAGGATTTTATCAAGGTGTAATTGAAATAAACTCATAATTTGCTGACAAACCAAAGTAGGACAAGTAAGATTCTGGGCTTGCTCTACAGCTAGTTACAGAAGGCAACAGACACCTGGTTACAGCCAAAGGGCCAGAGCTCCACTGTGCATTTGTTCTGTGCTGGGTCTGCCACCTCTGGAGGAATGGGACGGGAGGTACTGGAAGGTGGCAGCTGTGGGGATCATCACTCGCTATTCTTTCTCCCTCCCTTTTTCTCTTCTGTGACAGGCATGATAAGACCTTATTGCTCCAGACCTGCCCCTCCTTCTTAGGGCAGCCACTTTCAATTTTTCTCCACTGCTGGGAAGCCCAGCAGGAGCTTTGGCATGATGAGTTCAGCCAGTTAAAATGCTGGCTGAGCCAATTTGCTCCAGTTCTACAGCTGTCCTGTGTGAGAAGATCAATGGGGTGTGCAAAATGTCCACTTGTCGTTGTTGATCTTGAAATGTCAACCAGACATACCTAGAGCAAAGGTACACACATGGCTGTGCCTTTGAAGAGTTTCTAAGTGAATACAATCAGTCTTCAGTAGCAGAAGCTTTTCTCTTTGACCAAAGAACAGATGCAGCATGACTTGTTTGCCTCTGAGTAGGGAAAGATGGGAAATGTTGTCTTTTTCAATAAAACCCAGCTGTAGTTTTTATAAAATAGTCAATAGCTCTGGGTCTTCAAGAGACACGTCCTCGGTGCAGCTGCGGGTTCCAGATGCTCTCTCAAAGTTAACCATAGGAATGCAGGACTGGTTCAGCATTTGGAGATCAGGCCTGACAGATGTTCATCACATCTGCTTTTCAGAGCTTCCAGCAGACAAGAACCCACTGTCTCTCTGTCACAATCTTCCATCATATTGATCCGAAACCTCCTTTGCTGCAAATTAAGTGGATTTCTTCTTGTCCTCCACTTTAAGCTATGTAGGGAACCTGGTGAAAGAGAAATGAAAAGTGCTACAAGGCAGAAGTGCAAGGAACAGATTTAAAGAGGAAAACAGTCAGTCAGACAGGAATGTTACAGGGAAAGGTCAAATAGCTATACACAATCAAAAATAAAAATGAGTCAATAATGCAATTTTGGTACTGTCTCTCTGTTTCATTTAAATAATTCTATATTTGGTGCCCACTCTTTTCTGTCTTGTCAATAAATTCTGCAGGAATTGTCTGTATGCTCAGGTCCAAATTGTAAATAGAAAAATATATGGAGCAGATCTTTGGATTTCCTCATTGGACATATCTGCTGGGCTGGACAGCATGACACAGATAACTGCTCCTTGCATGTGGTTATGCAACCAGTTGTGCACAGTGGTTCCACAGAGACTCTTTCACTTCGTTTCACAAAAGAAAATCAGGGTGGAGAGTGTAAAAACCTCAAGTCATGATAATCTTGCTTGCTTCCCCATTATTCTCCAGGTGAATTGTCCCTTCAGAGAAAGAAACTAGGTTGGTCTGAGGCAGTCGGTTCTTGACAAGATCATGCTGATGTTTTTTTATCTCCTCATTCTCTTTCAATCCTTATTAATTGTTTTGTTAACAGCCATGGTGCCATGGACATCATGCTGATGTCTGAGTCATTAAAAGCGCATATGACTGTCTGCTTCCTGCTGCTCTCTTTTGATGAAGGGGTCTGGGTCCTCTGGGGCTAAGACAACAGATGCTAGTGAAACACCTGCCAAAAGAGCAGGAGGGAATGGAATGATGCATGTGGTGGTATCCAGCACCAGAAAATTAATAAAACCCAGAGCCTGACTGTTTCATCACTTCAACAGAAAGCCACAACTTAAACGGAGATCAGAGAGGATCTTAACACATTCTTGTGTGGCATCCCAGGCTTACTGCAAGTGTCCTTCCAAACCAGGGACTTCTCTCCAGAAGGATGCTGGTTTGGGCAGTGTATCTCAGTAAACACAATTTTTGCTGCCACAGATGACATGTGTTCTGAGTCACCCGAGTACAGCGTACTTGCCCAGCTCACCACAAAAGCCGTTGCGCTGTACATACTGATCTGTGGGGAAGACTCAGCATGCTTGTGGCTCCCATGCTGAGAAGGAAGGTGAGGAGCAGCTGCTGCCCTCTGCCCACTCAGCCCAGGCAGGCAGGCTGTCCCTCAGGTGACTTTCCCCTCCCATCCCACTGGGGTTCCTGGAGGAGCTGGCAGGGCAGTGGGGGGATGACTCCTGCAGCAGGAGCTACTGAATACATGTGAAGGGGGCTGTGAAACCAAGTGTTGCTGCTCAGGCCTGTGCCCTTCTCTTGGACCGAGGAAAGCAGAAACAGTAAATACTGGGATTACAGATGCCCCTTGGCAGGGTCCCTTGGGGACACCCCACACTGGAGGGAACTGTTCTCCCACTCAAGTCAGCAAAAGACATAAGCAATCTGTAATACTTTTTTTAATGCCATGTGACAAAAAGCTGTCTTGGTCCTCACAATTTCCCTGCTTTTGTGCTCTTCTTAAACTCAGCAGGCTCCCTGCCATCAGTGGTTTGGACTCCCATAGGCTTATAGGTGGAAAATATTCTCTGACACTTGCAGTTTGCTGAGCCTGAACAGCAGCGTGGAGTTAAATTCGCTGGTTTGCAGGCTGCCAGCACCTTGGCAAAGCTCTCAGAGGATAAAGAACAGAAACTTCTAATAACTGAAATCCAGACTTCTCAAAATGACTCAGAGGCAACTACCCTCAAGGGTGTGGAGAAAATGGGAAGGGGATCTAGAAAGAATAAAAACAACACAAAACAAAAATTATGTCTCTGGGGAAGGTTCTGCTACTGTGGGCTCCTGGAGACTTGTCTCTGCAGAGTTCTCCAAGATTTGCTCCAGATGATCTTTAAGGTCCCTTCCAACCCAAATCATACTATGACTCTATGTTTCTATGATCCTCCAATGTAAATGCAACTGACCCAGTGTCTTCATCATAGAATCACAGAATCACAGACTGGTTTGGGTTGGAAGGGACCTTAAAGACCATCTAGTTCCACCCCCCCCTGCCATGGGCAGGGACACCCTCCACTAGACCAGGTTGCCCAAAGCCCCATCTAACCTGGCCTTGAACACTTCCAGGAATGGGGCATCCATAACTTCTCTGGGCAACCTCTTCCAGTGCCTCACCACCTTCACAGTGAAGAGTTTCTTCCTAGTATCTAATCTAAATCTAGCCTCCTTTGGCTAAATCTACCTTCAGTTTAAACCCATTACCCCTTGTCCTATCACTACATGCCCTTGTAAACAGTCCCTCTCCAGCTTTCTTGTAGGCCCCCTTCAGGTACTGCAAAGCTGCTGTAAGGTCTCCTTGGAGCCTTCTTTTCTGCAGGCTGAACAATCCCAACTCTCTCAGCCTGTTTTCATAGAAAAGGTGCCCCAGCACGCTAATCATCTTCATGGCCCTCCTCTGGACTCGCTCCAACAGCTCCATGTCCTTCTTATGTTAGGGTCCCCAGAGCTGGACACAGCACTGCAAGTGGGGTCTCATGAGAGCAGAGTGGAGGGAGAGAATGACCTGCTGGTCACGCTTCTTTTGATGCAGCCCAGGATAAGGCTGGCTTTCTGGGATGCAAGCACACATTGTCAGCTCATGTTGAGCTTCTCATCAACCAACACCCCCAAGTCCTTCTCCTCAGGGCTGCTCTCAATCCATTCTCCATCTAGCCTGTAGTTGTGCTTGGGACTGGCCCAACCCACATGCAGGACCTTGCACTTGGCCTTGTTGAACTTCATGTGGTTCTTATGGGCCCACCTCTCAAGCCTGACAAGGTCCCTCTGGATGGCATCCCTTCCCTCCAGCATGTTGACCACACCACACGGCTTGGTGTCATCAGCAAACTTGCTGAGGGTGCACTCGATCCCGCTGTCCGTGTCACTGACAAAGATGTTAAATAGTATCGACCCCTGAGGAATGCCACTTGTCACTGTTCTCCACTTGGATATTGAGGTGTTGACTGCAACTCTTTGAGTGCGACCACCCAGCCAAGTCCTTATCCAACAAGTAGTCCATCTGTCAAATCCATGTCTCTCCAATTTAGAGGCAAGGATGTCGTGCAGGACAGTGTCAAATGCTTTGCACAAGTCCAGGTAGATGATGTCAGTTGCTTTCTGAGAGGAATGCTAAAATGAAAAGAATTTCCAAAATAAACCTGCTAATGTTTCAAACAGTAATTTTACTAATGGTCACTCCTAATTACTTTGTCATCAAGAAACTGGAAGTCCAATTTATCATCAGAGATTTTTAGAACCATTGCCCTGGAAGTTTTGCAATACCTTTTCTCTCAAATGTTAACATCAGCATATACATTTTTCTGCATAACTAATAGAATGTTCCTAGAAGGTGCTGCCGCTATATAATTTGGGTAACATGTCTTAAGCATATAAGCTACCTTCTTCCTGAAATAATTTGCTGAATAAACAGATTCTCTTATTTATATCATTATTCTCTTATCATTAACTGTCCTATTAGCTTTAATGGGTTGGAACAGGCAGAGTTCTGTCCCCTTTAAACCAAATTAAAGTCCCATTTTCAGAACATAGACTCACCAGTCCAAGCCTGTGGTGCTGGCAGTTCTACAAAGTTAAAAAAAACCTGCCCTAAAGTCCTATCTGAATATGTATATACTTTATTAGCACCATAGCATGTTAAAAAACATGGTAATATTTAAAGAAGTCTGGGAAAATTGGAAAGCAGATATCAACATGAAGCTTAAAAAAGTCTCCTGTCAAATCCCAGGACAATAGGCTAGAGGATTTAATAGTTATTAGAGATACATATGAAAAGGTATACACCTATACACTGTGATTACAGAAACCTCAGTTCTTTATGAACACAGGTTAAATGTATGGCAAATTAGGCTGAAATCACAGTTGAGTGAAGAATTCTTCAAAGATTTTGGTCCATCGTAAATCTATTATGATTTTATTATGTTTGCAAATATGAAAGTCACGGGGAGGGGGGAGGGAGCTTTTATTTTTGACTATCATTTGCTGCAAGGCAGTGATGAATAATCAGGTAAATACAGTATTTTCAACAAGTGTTGTGCTGAAGCTTCTCCTGTAGGCATTCAGATGTGACTGAAAAGATAGGCCATACCATATGACTTTAGCTAATTAATCATGTAGCTCAGATATTGGATCTTAGATACATGAACAAATAGTTGTGGTGAACCACTTGTGAGCCAGTCACAGACAGATGTTTACTTGTGGAAAATATTCAGCTAATAGTATTTTTGCAAAAGTCATGGTCTGTTTACAGGCAATTTCTGGCATGAAGGGAATATATTCATCAATTAAAATGTTTAGTCTGAATTGGTTTCCAACTCTAATTGAAATTAAATGAACAATCAGCTAATCTGGGTTGTAGCACTTTTAAAAAGCTCCAACACATATGCCTCTTGATGCATTGGTCACTATGCATGCATTTATTCAATTTTGTCTTTTCTTAAGGGTGTGGTAAGCATGCTGCTTTTCTTGACCTTCTGTGCTAGTTGACAGCTTCTTGGTGAAGTCTCTCTTAAAACTTAAGAAAGAAGGAAATTAGTAAGAGCAAGAAAATTTAGCATGTCCAAATAATGCTAATGATATCACTTAGGTCTGCCAAACCATAGCAACTCACAGCTGGTTGCAAAGTGGGTGCTCAGTTTAAGAAGGTGCATCCTCCTCTTGTGCCTTTCCATGGAAGCTTTGCTCTAACAGGAGCCTGGCTGGGGCTCCTCGGTGGGCTGCACCGCTCGCTCTGCCAGCAGTAGCTGTCACCCATCCAGGGAGACCTCACTTTCCCTGTCACGTTTTTCCAGTCTCTGATGCTGCTTTGTGTTGGGAAGGAGAAACCTCATGTCCCACTGCAGCCACGTAACAGAAATAATCTGCTGTAGACATCAGGATGTTGGTTGGCTGCTAAACCACCGCAAGCCAAAAAACATTGCTGACAACAAAAACCTTGGGCAGAAGGACTCTGCAGTTCATGTACACTGCCAAAATTCATGGCGATTTGTGACATGAGAAGCCCCTTGAAAGGTCTGCCCCAAAAAAGAAAGGCACTTGGCATACAGGTTAAACATCAAATTCAGGTTAGAGGTGACAACACTGATCACTGCTATCACAGTCTGGGATACGCCCTGAAAACAGCGTGTGATGTAAACTCTTCCCCAGGAGTGTGAACCTAGGGGCTCATCAGCACACACTGCTTGCCTCTCTGGATCTCAGAGGTCACCCGAGGTCTCAGCCCACCATAGGGTGTTCTGCACCAGGAAGGTCCAAAAGCACTTCCCAAGAGGGGCTGTCCATAGGCAAATGCCAGACTGGGGCAAAATGAATGGGTGCCTGTTCCTCCCTGCCCTTGTTTTCATGCAAGAGAAACCCAGGTCAGGTGGGACCTAAAACGTGAACTCTCAAGGCAGTTTAGTCCACTGCTTCTCAGTTCCCGGCCTGCAAAATGGAGCTACCAAAGGTTCATATAGGCTGTTTCTGGCAGCCAAATGAGTAGTGTTGACGAACTATTGTGACTGCTCACCCTTGTGATTTTCCAGGCATTTCAGAACAGCTGGATCTGTCTATAAGGGAAATGCGACACACTGTCTCTTAGTTTTATTGTTGTTTTTGGCAATGTGGAAATATCTTCAGCATGCTCCATTACCCAATACCAGAAGACACACAGCCTTCTCATAGAGAATATGGTTTCAGCTTGTATCTTACAGTGTAATGAGCAAGACAGATTTGAAAAATATTACATTTAATGGCAGTTTAACTGTATATACAGTCTTTGGAAAGCATCGACAGCTAAAGAGAAAATCAATATTGGTACTCAACTGTCTCTAAAACCACAGAGCCTGTGACTGGAGCCAGGAAATAAAGCCAGTATTCCCACTCTCTGAGGATTAAAGCAAGAGTCATTTGGGAACCAGGGGTGTTGACCGGGCTGCACAAACTGTTGGAATGATAGGGTGTGTTGGAATAGTCACACACAAGCTAATGTCTCATAGAGTGAAAACTAGTTGGTGCTTTTTGGATAAACTTGTTACTGAAATGCTGGAAATGTCTTTGTCTTCTGTTTTAGTAGGAAAGCCAAATGCAGTAAATTAGGTAGGTTTGCAGGGCACAGATCTCAGAATAAAGATTTTCTTTTCTGCCAATTTTATTCAGGTTTTCTACTATGCTAACGATGACAAATATCAGAGGTCTCGGGTGACTAGAAGAATGTGGCTAACCTTCCACAAATGTCTCCCTCAACTCCACAGTGGAAAATGAATGGAGGGAGCAGAAAGAGCAGTCACTACTTCAGTGCGGTATGCAAAGTCATTTCTTCAAGACGCTGTTCCATGATGGTGAGAGAATGCTGACCTTGATCTTCATTAAAAAATGATCCAGAACAACACAAGCTAGTAAAATACAGTCTTGAAGACTCAAAAACCTGGAGGCAAGAAAAAAAACACCTAACCACCGCATATATTTTTTTTGAAATCCCATGATTTCCTAAACTAACCTAATAATTTCTGGGCACTGGGGCTTGGCTGCACAGCAGGCTTGGGCAAGCCACAGCAGTGGGAGAAAGAGGAGAGGCACGGGTGGCAGGCAGCGGCTTGGTTCCCTTGCTGGAGTTGCAGCAGTGCTGGCTTGACTGGTAACGCAAACAGAAAGCAAACAGTACACCAAGCCTCTGCTGGTAAATGGCATTGGCTTATGTCAGTGGAAAGAGTGGCCCGGAGCGCAGTGAGCACTCCTGGGTGAAGACAAAAGCCTAAGCTTTCCATGGACAGCTAGTAAATGAAGGAAAGTCCAAGGGGAAATTCCGATGAGACTGCTGGCAGCATTACCATGATGGATGCTGGTTCCAGTCCCAGGCACGGGCCCATACAGCCTGGACACAAACACCCTTCAGCCCTGCACCCCTAGAGAGCCCCGGTGGCTGGTCATGTAGGCTTCATTGGTGTCCCACTCAAACTTCTCCAGATCTACTGGCTTGTGTAGCCACCACAACACTGCCGTAACCTGGAACTGGCTAGGGTCTGGCTGATTTGGAAGCAGGCTCAAAGAAGCTAGAAGAACATGAGTAAAACATCAGCACTTGGAAACCTGATCAACATTTCTCAACTTGTTGGCGATTCTCTGACAGAAACACAAATTTCTGAGGCTCAATATCTTCTAAATGATATAAAATAATTGTGAGATTGGAGACCCTGGCCAAAATCATAGCTATACGGCTCTTTCCCTGACAGTTGGAAGTGTGTGTGCATGCATGTCAGAGACTCTCATCCCCTCCGCAGCCCCAACATCTGCTTCCTCCTCTGGCTTGGCAGGAGAGGAGAAGTAGGGCTGAACTCAGCTCAGGTACAGCCTGTCCCTTGAAGGTATCTGCAGACTGTGCATGCCAGGGTAGGGCTGCAAACCCTGTGCTCCCAGTGTGCTTTCCCGTCTGGCACCAAATTTCCTCATTACTTTGAGTGACAGGGCCTGCGCTGCCAAAAGGAGATAGTTTAATTACTGTTTTCCTCCCTCCTCCCTTATGAAGTGGCTGTAAAACTGCTCACTGCTGAACCTGAGCCATCCCAAGGAACTGAGTGAGTGAAATATTTAAGAGGGCTATTTATTTAGGCACCAGACCCATAGACTTCCTTCATAGCTGTCTGTACAGCTCTAAAGCCACCAAGTATTTCCATAGCAAATAATACGATTTATTAGAACTGTCTCAGGTCCATATGCACAAACTTTCTCAACCATCTCCACGGACGGAATGGAAATCAAATACCAGAGGAGCTGGTTCAAATCAAGGGACATCATGGTGAGGCCACCCCAGACTGGAAGGCACTCAGAGCAGGGTTTCTGGACTCCCCCGTTCTTTAACATAACAGCTTGCACAAAATCTTCAAGGGTGGGATGAGATGGGATTAGTTTATTGGGATACAAGGAAATCAGCTTGCGTGTACTTTCTCAGAGCGCTAGCTTGATCATAGCATCTCGAGAAAATTCTCCTCTTAGTAAAAAGCCAGTTTAGCTGTTGCAAGACTGTAATTCCCTTGTGCTATCTGCCAGCAGACAGTACATGGAACGTGCTGGTAGCTGTCAGCCTGGTGAGCCCCACAGCATGGAAGCGGATGTGATTAACAGTCAAACTGTCAGATGGGAATAGACAGCATGAGATGCCCAGACCACCAAGAAAGCTGGTTGTGCAGATAAAAAAATTATGAAGCATGAACACAATGAAAGCAAGACTTGGGTCTACTTATTGAATTTACTTTGTGGGAGGTGGGGGCTGGTAAAGAAAATGAAAGGCAAGTGCTTTTCTATCTCCTGTATGGGGTGAGTAAAGCAAGGAAGTGAATGAAGCATTGATGCCTGCAGAAATGCTTGAAGCACCTTGAAAGAGCAGTTAAGAGCACTGGAGCATTATGACTCCAAACAGAATTCAGAGATGCAATATCACAATATTCTAAAATACTTTTTAAAAAACCCCCAAAACCTGAAAGTAAGAAACAGAGAGAGATCCAGAGTTCAGAAATCATCATTATACTTTGGCTATCATCTCCATGAATATTTTGAGGTATTAAAGCAGGATCATATATGGGAGTGGGATTCCAGCCCCCAGGGTGAAAGAAAATAAATCTAGCCCCATAGACTGGCTTCCAAATGGCAAGAAGAAGAATCCCAATGATGATGGCCATATCATACACAAGACCACAGACTCAATCTGGAGCAACCCAGGAAGCAAGACAGAGACACCCCAAACTAACAGAGCCTGAGGGAGACAGACGGATGATCCTGGAGACTGAGGAAGAGCAAACACAGTGTCCTTCCTCTGGAGGAAGAGGTAAGGGAGACAAGGAATTACAAGCTAACCAACATAATTTTAGTTAACCAGAGAAATATCAAATATGTCATCAAACAATTTATTTTTGTGCCCCTAGAAGGTGTAAAAGAGATGAAAAGCAATTAACACATATCTCAATGACAGATCATTTCAAACTACTCCTCATCCCTTCAAGGACAGAGTAACAGGTCTTGAGAATGAGGTGAAGGATAGATGCAATATATCGTGACTTCGTAAGGTTTTCTGCCAGTGTTTTACAAGATATATAAGACAGCTTGGGAAACAGGAACCAAGTGGTTACAAAACTGATTGGGAAGCCATACGCAGAGTAGCTGTCACTGGTGCAGCCCTGCACTGGAAGGCCTCTCCTGGGGACAGCAGTATTCACTGTTTTCCTCAATGACTGGAAAGATGAAAGAAAGAGCATGCTTATTAAATTCACATCTGTTGCCAAGTTTCCAAAATGCTGGAAGACAGGGTAAGAGTTCAAAATGATCTTGACAAGTTGGGGCAGAGGTCTGAACTGATGAAAAAGGGGAACAATTCGGGAAGCAAAATGTAAAATGACATGTTTGGATAGAAAAAAAATTGTCTGGTTCAATACAAGATTGGATAAACTGGCAAGATTGTAGGCATATAGAAGACCTGGGAATTAAACATGATGTCAGGCTGCCTGAATCAACAGTGTCAGACTGCTTTAGAAAAAAAGAAGATATTTTACTGAGATGTGTAGACAGAATTGTTGCAAGGCATGCAAAATTAGGCAAGGTTGAAAGAAAGGCAGGAGCCTTCCCAGAAGACTGAAAGGAGATGCTCTAGCAGTATTCTGATATATAAAACTGCATAGAGGAAGATAATTAGCTCTTTTCTGTGCCCCCTTTAGGTAAGACAGGGAGCATTGGAGGAAATTGAAGGACAAGAGGTTTGAGGTTAGTTAGATATTAGGAAATGTTTACTCAAAGCAAGGCCAGCAGCCACTGAAACAGATTCCTCAGGAGGGCTGTGAAATCTCCACCCTGACGAGAGGCCAGAAGTAGATGGAGATGATCCTGCCCTGAGCAAAGGGGACAGATACATGGTTTTACGGAAATGCCTTTTCAGCTGCGTTTTATGTTCTTCTGGGGCCAACAAAACAAGGAACCAAAGCAGTGGCAAAATCAACTATCCAAGATGAAGCGTGGCAGATACGGTGTGAGATAGCTGCTGTGGCCCAGCGGGCACTCCCTGCCCACCTCCCCACTCGGTGCCCAGCCAGGCTCTGGGGTGCCCCGGCCCCGGTGCCCAGCCTGGCCCCAGGATGTCTGGAGGAAACCAGATGATGTCGGCAGGGGTGTGCGGCATGGCGTGCGGCATGGCGTGCGGGATGGCGTGCGGGATGGCGGAGGCTTGGGACTGCAGAGGACAGCAGGGAACAGGGCATGCCTGTCCCTGGTGGTGCTGGCACATCTCTTAACACTTGCTTCGATGGTTTGGGTTGTCTAAGGTCGTCTAAGCTTTTCTTCTCGAGAGAGATTATCTTCAGTGGCCTGTAACTTTCTAAAGCTACCCTCTGGGAGAAAAACTTTACAGTCCTGAGCTCAGATAACAGCAAATTCACAGTCACTCTTTCTGAATATTGAGGGAATGAGGACAAAACACATTTTCATTACTATGCAAGTTTAATAGTCTGCTTTGAACATGTGTGTCAGTCTGCAAGGCAAGCAATAGCTTTGAAATTTGTCAGGAAGACAGAGAATAACAGAGATCCTTGAAAGTCTACTGATAAATGATATTTAGTTGTCAGGCTATGATGTATGTGGTCACTTAGGATTTTAATAGCGTTAAGCTTGAAAAAAATTTCCAGCATCTTAACAAAACAGCACTTATGCACAAGTGTAACATTGCTCAAATCAGCTTTTGAATGTCTTATTCCATTCACCCTTGAGAAACCTGTCATGGTTGACAGAGTGCTTTTGGTCGTGATGAGGGGTCAGTGACACCACAGTCAAGTCAGCGTCTGGGACCAACAGAGATTTGAGCTGGCACTGAGGAGCTACAGGGCTTCTAAAAATAAACTTAGCATGAGACACCAATTAAGTTTACCAGCAGTGCCTTGCTCGTTTTATTATTTGTGCTTAAACTATTGGGATGGACACAAGTTCCCTGTTGCTTCAGGTTTAGCTACAATTAATCAGCACCTTTCTAAATGCCAGGGTTCCTGTAGCTCCTAAAAATGTTGGCAAGGATTAGCATGCATCATACAGGGCTTGCTGTCACAGATAGCTGTATGATTGACTTCTCCAACCAGCTGCTGCATACAGCAAAAAGTACCTTCTGGTAAAGCAATACAGGTAGGAAAGAAGTTGAGGTGATTTAGGTCTTTGGTACTTTATCTTGTAAAAGCAGCTCTCCAGGACTCCCGAGGGAGGTCAAAGGGAAACTGCTAATTTGTGAAAGAAGAGTCAGGGGCTTAGGAGGGAAAGCCGTAAGGAATGGCTGTATGCTACGGATCACTGCAAATAGGAGACAATAAGGACGGTTAAGCTCCCCTCCCTTCCCTGCTGGCCAAGCAGCCCAGAGCAGTGCTGACATGATCAGTGAAATCAAGTGAAAGACTTACAGGAGTCTGAGCGATGCTGGGCCAGACCGTGTGCTTGTTGTCGTGCACACCCATGTTACATGGAGTTATTAAAATGAGGAATAAGCACGAGTCATTCATGTATGTGCAATTCCCTTAGAAGATCCAGGAAACCTTTTGGTTTGTGTTCGTGTTTTAAAATTTTCTTTTCATGGGGGTCAGATGTTCTTATCAATGTCCGTCCACTTGTGATGTTTCTCATGAAAACTGAATGAGAAGTTTCATATCTCAGACAACCAACAGTGTGCTGGGTGCTCCCCTCCCTTACAGTAACGTTGGAGGGTCAGCTGGGACAAGGGCATCCAGGGGCCTCTGCCAGAGCACCTTACCACATCTGTGTGGTGGCATTGCAGAAACAGGGACAGACACCAGGTGACCCATGGTGATGCAACACCCTGGGCTCTGCCTGCATCCAAAGCATCCCTGAGAGAAGGAAAAATAGTACAGAGAGCCACAGATGTCAACTGAAGGCTGGACAGTGATCCTTGTGGTAGAAGATCAGTGTATTCAGCCTTTCTGATGGGGCATAACAAGGTCCAATGGCTGGAAGTTGGAAGCAGACAAATTCATATGCGAAATAAGTCCCTACTTTTCCAAGCAGGGAGAGAACTGTGGTGCAGATGCGTTACTGCCTGGGCTTTTGAAGGAGAGATTGAATATCTGTGTAAAAGATGTGCTTTGATGCAGGATTAATTTCTTGCCGTCTGTGTTTGCAGGTGAGTCAGGCCCTATGGCTGCAGTGACCATTTCTAGTGTTGTTATTTTGTGCATTCCCCTTCTTCAAGGCCTTGCTCTGTTGCTGCACTGGCTGCCTCATTCTTCAGCTCCTTTTTAAGCTGATGATTGGAGTTAAAGTGCATGTTATGGGAGGTCAGTTGATCCCACCTGGGATATTTGGGAAGGAAATTTTTACTCTACTACTTCCTTCTGCAAAAGCTGAGAAGGGGTGTAGCTGGGGGTGGTATTTAGCAGGATGTGGGGCATGAGGACCCCAGCAGCCAGAAGTGTCACCGGGCTGGCACAGCCCCTGCTTTGAAGGGTGATCTTATTTCACTCCTACCTGCTGCACTGGCCACATCTCACCCCATGGAGCTTTCTCCAGGACTACTTCAGCTGTGGGGTGGGTGTGAGGGCATGGAGGTGGGCAGCATGGCTGGCAGCTCCTGACCCATGAGCAGGTGGCTGCCCCAGCCTCCCTGCAGCCCATGCCATGCCCCTCCTACCACAGAGGGACATTTCTGCTTATCATCTCCTCGCCTTTCCAGTTTCCCTTGGAATATGGACCTTGCTGAAATTGTAGCCCTTACCATGAGATAAACAAGTGAAAGGCAACAGCCTGGGAAACGCGCAGGGACAGAGTATGCCACATCTTCATTCACTGCGCTCTGGGAAGTGTGCACCTGGGTAGAGGATAAGTCAAACATATAATGAGTGCCATCTGCTGGCAAATGTGAATAGGGTATTGGGGAGAACCGAGTAAAGGTGCGGGGCTCTTGCACCCTGCATGTCTCCTCCTTTGGTGCTGCAAGGCTGTGTTTGCATCCCCTGGCTCCTGTTGCACCATGGCCGTAGGTGCTGGTGACTAGACAGATGGACAGCACGAGCCTCGTGTCATTTTCTGCGTTCGTGAGCTGGTGCTCCCTACAGCTGCATGCTGACAGAGGCAGACGGACAGCCATGAGAGCAGCGGCCTTGGTGTGCCAGACTGGCACCAACACGGGGCAAGAGGGAGCTGAGGTGGCCTGGCCAGTGGGGGGGCGTGTGGGAACAGCGCTGAGCCACCACGGGTGGAAGCAGCCTTGGCGAGCCGCTCTGCCCGCGCCGCCCTTCCGAGCAGAGTCCTCATTTCTGCCTAGAGATGCCACTGTTGCTCATCCGGCAAGAAAGCGAGCTTCCCTTCTGGTGTGTATAGGTGTGACATTTCTGAGTCATCCTGGGAGGTTTTGGCCCTGCGACTGCAGTGGTAGGTGGAAGGCGCACAACACCCTGCAGCACGGGGGCCTTACAGCGTGCATTGTATGCGCAACGGGTCGCATCTCGTAACGCGGCTTGACAGCTTCTTTGCAGTGCCACTGCTCTGTTTTAGCCAAAACAGTAGGCAATTTTAGAGTCTGCATGTGAGTGTGTATGTGGGTTTTATTTACTTTATTATGTCAAAAACAAATGACACACAATCTAAGTAAATCCATTGTGTTTATCTTTGTTGGTGAGAACCTCGAAAGATAAGAAAATAAAAACTGGTCGCCACGTATCAATTTTTTGTGTAAATACAGAGATACAATGATACAGCAAACCCCAACCCTTTGTCAGGCAAAAGTATTTCTGTGCAAGCACTTCAAACCAAAGGCCATTTGAGCAACTGCTCTGGAGGAAGTTTTTGCTAATACATGTGAGGACCGAGCAGCACTTCAGAGAGGTAATTTTTGTTCACCAATGAATGATGTAAATCCCAGTAGAAAATGAAATAGCCATGTATTATCTACAAGATAGTTATACTCAGTGAAGGAAGACAAAAGGCTAATTATATCTACCTTATCAGCTAAAAGAGCTGAAGTATGGTGTTGATTTGGAGGGGACTAAACTGCAAAATACTTTTCTGTTATAACACGAACATATTACCCTTTTAATTTGGCAAAACAGTAGTTTCCTTCCTGCCAGTTTTTCAGGGACACTTGGTCTCTCTGAGGACGCTGGAAACTCCCCAGAAAATAAAAACATGTGCAATGCATATGAAAACCCCTGTTAAAATCCCTGTTCATAGTTTTCAAGTGAGTCTAAGTTAGGCGTTGCTTCTTTTCCAGAGAAAGTAATCACTAGTGTTGGTATGTGAATCCACCAGTACCATAGATCTGATCTTGAACTATGTAATGAGATGTAATTTTTAAGACCAAAGTTGAAGAAGTTTGTCAACCTCAAAGACAGCTGGTCTTGCAGCAGCCTTTGGGTGTGAACATGGAAGTTCTGAAGAATGAAAACCATGAGCAGTATTTCTGCCGGTTTGGATCAAAGTCTCGCTGGAATGGTTGTTCCAAATTTTCCAAACCAGAGCTAATGGAGCAAGCACTTCCTGAGTTATGATCTGCAATGGACCTGTGAAGCTGTAACACAAGCAAAATGGAGAAAAGAGGGTTTTGACCAAGTCCTCCAAATGCCAGTTTGGTTATCTGCCCTGTTAATATGTTATGGACAGTGCCTATAAAAACATTGTTGTCAGAAACATTTTTGGATACATGGCTTCTGTAAGGTGTTATAAAGACAGTAGAAACTTGGACAGGGAAAAGTCCAGAAAAAAATTATTTAAATCATCTTCCTAGGCAGGAAGCTAAGCAAGAAAAGAAAATCACATTCCAAAGAGTTATTTTCACAGTAAAAGCAACTCAATGCAGGCAAGCTGGAGGGTGTTTATTTCCATTTGCAGAGGTACAAGGGACTAATCAAGGCTGAAATATGTAAGACTGACTGCCTACTACTAAACTAGATAGTAGGAAGAAAAAGTGAGAGAGGTCTTCGGAGAAGCTTTGAGGTTTTGTTTCAATAAAATAGTAATCAGAAAAACTCCAGGTCTCACCAGGGAAATGACTGACCAAGAAAATAGATGAATGATGAAGGGCAACATTTTGGAGTGCTGCTGTTAATGACTTGTTAATGCTGTTAATGCTAATTGACTTGTTAATGGACAAGAAGATCTTAAGGACACTGAAAGTCCCTAGGAAAAAGTTATGAAAGGCACCTCAGATTGTCTACTTCTGTCCAGACTTCTGTAATTGGTTTTGTGATTTGCAACGAAGAATTCAGCCAGCTGCTTTTTATACTGAATTTCCAAAAAATCTCTGCTTTTGGCCAGGCTAGTGGGATGGCTGTATCTGTTGTCTGTGTCTGCATGGCTGTTTGCATGCCCTCATGCTTTGGCGGGTGTGCAGAGTGATCTCAGGTGAATCTGGCAAGAGCAAGGAGTGCGGTTGTTCCAGAAGCAACAAACCTAAATAAACCGGTGAGCAAACAAGGCCCTGGAGGTGCCTGCCTTGGGGAAGGGTTTGGATTTTTCAAATTCTGGTCTGCATGTGCCATTAATCTGTAAAGATAAGATTAAAGACTGGAATTACCAGGTGTCAGCTGCTGTGAAGAGACCTGCTCTGGCAGATGTAAGGACCACCTAGCAGTGAGACGATGGTGAGACAGCTCACGGCTCTGAGCTGTCTCATGGTGGCAGGATCCAGGCTGACACTCAGACAGACGAGGTGGCTTTAGACCTGGGGGATTTGACTCAGGCCTCTGTGCTCTCACAGCACGGAGTGAGAAGTTGAGGTTTCAAGCCCTTTCCAATCTGTCCTTGTCTTTGTGGCAAATGCAAATACACTAAAACCTTGATTTTGTCCTCTCTTGGCACCTATATGTGTACTATAACTATTTAACTATGCTCTTGCAATGCCAGCCTCACACACTGATTTCCTTACCAGCAGCCTGTGTGGGACTGAAGGTGGACTTTGTTGTAGTGTGGTGAAAAAGGTAATAAAATACATGACTTTCCTGCTGCACTTAATCATTCTTGTTTTGGGAACTGAGCTTAAAATGGTCAAAGCACCAAATTCAGTGATGATGGGAGGACATCAGAGTGCTGGACAGCTGATAGGGCCACTGTAGTCAGCACAGATGTCTACTGAGTGGGAAAAGACAAGTTACGTACCACCAGGCCAAGCAGAACGTATAGCTCTGACCCGAGCAGAAATCAGTAGACATTTTTTCAATGACTTTGATGGGATCTGGCTTTTGCTCAAGTATCCCATGCAAGTTCATGGAGAAAAGGAATGTGATGCAGAGCATGCATATTATGCCCTGCTACAGACCTTGGCTTTGCTCAGAGTGCCAGGCGAGAGCTGTTAATAAAATGTTCTTTACACAAGGGTTGTGTCCGCATGTGTACGTTTCCACATGAGATCCCAAATGTTTGAGAGAGGAAAGGCTGTCAGTGGCCCACATCCATCCTTGCTCTGTGAGCTCTGGTTATGGAAGCATGATGGATTAAGTGAGCAACTTCCCAGTTGCTAACGTAATAGCCTCTTTCAAACCAATTTATTTATACTTGGAAAAAATAAGAATGTAAACTTCTTCCACAAATACTTGTTTATTTTTACAATATGTGTTTTTAAAAAATTAATTAATCTTGAAGTGCATTTCATGATTACTCCAGTAGCTATTTATGTTCATATGGTACATACACATGCAGTAAAGAGAGATGCATTGTGAAGGGGACTCAACTCTTTGAGATTCATTTGTAAGCAGCTCAAAGAGAGGAACTCGTAGCTGCTTCTGAGAAGGATAGAGAGATCCTAGCTATGTAGTGTCAATTAAATCTCTGCTAAATGGCTTTATAATCTGTTTTTTAAAGATGGCACGTAAACAGAGATGCCTTGTTTATAAACAAACCTCTTCATTTCAAAGAAACATGCATCTAGTTGTAGACACTAGTAAGATTTCAAAAGGTTTCTGCTGTTGCCCTCATGATCTTCTGTGCTCAAAGTGACACCTAGTTTTGTGTTCCTCCATGCTTAGAATTTGAAATAATAGCATATAAAATCCAAAGTGGCTGAGAATAAGAAAGAGCAAAGGATGTTGGACTGGGATTTTGTAACACATTTCCTCCAGTTGGAGTCTGTGCTGATTGAAAATGGACAGACTGAATCCAGTGTAATATGGATCAATGTGTGCAAATTCCAGCTACAGTTTCAGGAAACAGATGTGAAAAATCTGGACTCCTACAGCAGGGTTTGTCTCCCCTAGCCTTAGATGTCCACAGTGCATTTGCACAGAGAAAATCATCTCTGGTTTAGGAGGAGCTAAATTGTGCCCATTACTGACTGTGTAAATGCAGTCTGACCTACTCATTCAGCTGTCAGGTGAGATGGATCCCACCTTTACTTTGAGGCATGGAAGACCTCACCTTCAAAAGTTCCAAGTCCCATGCTTGCTTGGGACTATTCATTTTGATCACTGGGAACTACCTTCTTCTTCCCTTCTCTCACGGGGCCTCTCCCCAGTATTCAAATGCATCGCAGGGCTCTGTTGACCCCATAACTATAGATTTCTATCACACACCTACCAATCTGGGGGAGCTCCAAGGTTTCTCATGTGAAGGTGTGTTTTTTCCGAAGACAGTAGTATGCTGCTGCCCTTCGTGGGGTTTGCAGCTCCCTCCAAGCAATTCGGATAGCCTCACCATTGACACTGAGAGTTGCCTGTAGATGCCAGAAGTGAAGCTCTATGGCAGCTGGGAGATACATTTGTCTAAGTGTACAGATTTCCCAGACAGGGAACTTTAGTTCAGCGGTGAATCAGCTGGGAGGCAGAGTCTGAGGGGTCCCTCAGAAGGGCACACAGGACCAGATGGGCTGTGCTAAATGCCACCCTGTTTTTATGGCCACCATCTTCTGCCCTGACAGAGATCCTGGGAGCCCCGGTGGTATGTTCCTGCTGGGGGAGGTGGGGTGTGGGAAGGCAGTCAAGCCCACACATGGAGAACCCTGCTCTGCACTAGCATCGTGCTGGAGAAGATCCTTCACAGATGGGAACACCCTGCTGCTCTTGGGGTTGAAAGGCCTCTTTGACACATCTCTCACTGGAAGAGTGAAAAACTGTTTCAAGACATATTGCCTAAATTTCTTTACCCACTCTTCCATTCACATGTAGGTACCCCCTACCCTCCCTGTACCCCTCACCCAGATCTTCTTATTTGTGCAGGACCAAAACTGGAAAACTCAGATGGTTTATTTAATTCTGTTTGACAAGTCTGCAAACATTGTTGGTTGGCTAGCTGAATTTTCTGGAGGGGGGTGTGGAATGTGGGAAAGAAAAGATTGGTGTTGTTTTGGGATAAATTTTTGGACTCTGTTACAGTTTCTGTCTTTTCCCTATAACTCTTGGCAAAAAGACTTAAACAAGATGAAGAGAAGAACTCCAGATGAATAAGCCTGTGTGAAAGTAAAGGTTTGTTGTTTTTTGTTCAACAGAGGCTAATGAATTAGTATGTTGGAATGATCTGTTCATGGTGGACCAACTTCTGTTTTCCAGACACTCGAGTTCGGACACTGGAGAAGACCTTTGCACGGAGGTCCTTGTTTTGACAACTGCAGTTTTCTTGGATAATATGAAAACTGGGAATCTTGAACACATTGTGATCATGTTTAATGCAGTTGTGCTTTTCCCAGCAAATGTCTGAATGTTTATAATGCATATATGTTTATGATGCACATAAACATCCTCAGCTTACAAAAGCAGAGATAATGCTCCTACCCACTGAAATTGTTGACACAAAGTTTAAATGAAGGAGTTAACGTGCCCTTATACCAGAAATTGTGAAGGTTCAAGCAGCAGTGTGGGGTTGCACAGCATGAAGATGGCAGTGCACAACTGGTAAATGTTCATGGTGTGTAAGTAGTGGAATATGGAGCTGTTTACTGAACTGGAAAGGAAAGGCAGGGATCATGCAGGATAAAATTCAGGTCTCCTTTAAATTAGAATTATTGAGTAGGGATGCATCTCTGCACATGACGGCTGGAACTGACCATTTTAAGTAGCCTGGTAAATTATAACATTACTGGTTGGAGCCTTTTATAATACATATATTTCAGTTTGTTCTCATTTTAACTGTGCAACTTTTGTCTTAATTTCCTAATTAATTTTAAAAGTCAAATTAGTCAAAAAGAGACATGTAGTTTAACAGTATCGTTAGAGCACCATCTCCAACAAACAGAGGAGTTAGCAATGGGCACCTGGAATAAGATCTAGTTTTGATGAAGGTCTGACCGTGTCCACCAGCTTTGTTCCATTATAGCCCATGGAATTGAATAAGTCAGCAGCACCTTGCTAGCATGTCAGCTAACCAGCCACCACCAGCAAGTTTCAATTGCAAAAGCACAAGCATCTAATGTCTCCTGAGACACCATAAGGCACGTGAGAAATCTGCGCAGGGCTGATAAGTACGGTGCAGAACCTAAAGGAGACCCACACCTTGCTGGAGTGGCACATGAAGGCCAGAAGGGATATATGAGGGCACATAAAATGGCACAAGTTTAGACAATCCTAGATCTCCACTGACTAACATATATCCATGATTAGGCAAGAAAATCTTTCTGCACAGTGTGTTTCCATGAAATTAGGCAGTCTTCAGGCATCCATGAATCCATGTGTTTCCAGCAGTTGCATTCAGGGTGTGTGCAAAGAAAGCTACTCACAGACCTCTGAATTAATATTACATACAGGTACTAGAAAGCAGAATTGGGATCAAGCAGTTTCTATTATGGGCTGGTGCTTACTGATTTTTAACTTCTCAAAGAAAGGTTAAATTGAGCATCTTGGTGGGATGAAGTCCCTCAGCAAGGAATTACTGTGGGATGAAAGTATTCTGTACTCTCACGCTGCTTTTTCATCCTTCCCAGTCACCTGCCATTGGACATGGGCACATAATAGTCCATCTGTGTAGGTGGACTTTGGGCCTGAGCCAGCATGTCTACTCATATTTTTCAATCACAATTTAGTAAGGGAATTCTCTTACTAACTTCAGACACTTAAAAGTACAGTGGTCTGAAACACTGAACACCCAAGCCTCTAAACACCCGAGCCACCTTCTATACCAAGTGAAGAGAAATAGGTATCCAGGTGTCTTAAGGCAAGGAGAATTGCACCTGAAGGAGGCTTCTTCTTCCCAGGAGACTCATGGTGACTGACCTGGTCTTAGATGACTGATTTTAGGTACTTAAGTGAGGTGATAGGACTTCCATGCATCCTTTTCCCAGGTACAGAGAGAGAGGTCTGGGCGACTCGAAGGAGAGGTTTTCAAGTGCTAACAGCCTTTGCTCAGATCACGAGAGCTCTTGGCACCCAATAAAACGAATAAAGAGTATGTTTGATTCAAAGCCTTTCCCTTCCACCCCCATTCACTTGCCTTTTGATTTTGAATTTTCCTGCCAGGATCTGAATAATCTACAACATACTGGCTGGCATGATTCCCTCCAGCTGAAAGACAAATGGGAGGGAGAGGGGAGATTACTACTTCATCTTGCCAGCAGGCTTGCTTTAATCAAAATCACTGCATCGGTCTGTTGTTGCAGCAACACTCCTGTAAACTGCCGTGTGTGCAGACAGGGAGGCACAACTGGTGCACAATATTGGTGTCAGCCAAGCCATAATCAGATGTGGCACTACCCAGTGAGTAGCAGTGGTGGTGATACACCGTTCCCCTCCCATCTGCTTGCTCAGCAGGCAGCACACTGCAAGCTGGGCTGGAGTGAGAGTCCAGCTATGTGGGTTTCCATGTAGTTAGCACATCTATATATGCTAACCACAAAGTCAATGGGATTGTTCAGATGCTTAAAATTAAGCACATGTTTAAGACCTGATGGCCCCTCCTTACCCATATGAGGCCCTGGATGCTGCCCAGGACTGCACAACTCTTGAACTCTCTGAAGAGTTCACTGCTCTGAAAACTGATGGTGCTCAGCTGTACTGTTCAGGCCACTTCCCTGGAGTAAATACCCCTGTTTCCAGTGCCCTCATGTCTCCAGAGCCCTCAGGCAGGATATTCAATGACCCACCCCTTCCAGTGTTCAACCTGGAGCACTCCATGAATTCATTTTCCTACAACCTGTTTTGATCACTCTTCTAAAGATCACAGCTTCCTCACAAATCCTTATCATAAAACTATGCCCATGAGTTAACCCAGCCTTCTGCTGGCACATGCTCTTGGGTTTTAATGAAAAGCAACACATGCAGGCTCACTGAAACAGAAAATCTCCTTCATCTTTTTGTCTTTAAATCATTCAGTGCTGAAGGAGGAACTAACCACTTAATCCTCTTCTATAGACAGGTGTTTTGCATAGCTACACAGCAGGAAAAAGCTATTTATCATCAATAATACACTGCTGTTGCTCTTGGTTAGACTTCTGCTATCCCACAGACACATGCAGCAATTCAGCATGTCTACCGAAGGTCCTAATAAGTCTGGAGCAACTGCCGTTAACAGTATCCTCAATGGATGACAAGCCAGAAATGACAAGACAGACGTATGCCATCTTATGACAACCTCCACCATTTCCAGGGTGCTCTTCTCTGAAAGGAGACTGTATGGGCCGGACTGGTCTTTGTCCCAGCGGAGCGGACAGGCAGCCTTCCCAGAGGAGCAGAGGAACCTCTCTGCTCAGACCCAGCAGTATAATTTGGCATTCAGTGGGCGAAAACGTGCCCATTCAGGTAATGTAAGACAACTTCAGGTTCTCAAGGTTTAATCCATTGTGAGACAGATGTTCAAATACAGGCACAAAGGAGCTTGGGGTTTTTTTTATATAGTATAAACTGTGCTACCTCGTTTGCTGGTGTAAAATGTTATAGCTCCAATGTAGGCTATGGAGGTATTTGGTTGTACATCATTTGGAGATCCAATGGTCTAAGCCAGCCTTTGTGAGAGAGATAGCAGCTCATTCAGTACAGATCATGACATTATTCTATTGACTTTTAAAAATAAAGTTCAGTAGCTAAGATAGGGTTGGATTCAGTATGAAAAGCCAAAGGCTGGCTTCTTACCCCCAAGATAGAGGCATATATTTTTTTTCTGTGTATGAATAAAAACCAAAAAGGAATGTCTTTCTCATTGATCAGCATTTCTTAAAGGCAATACAAGAAAAAATGTTTAGGTTCAGAAAGCAGCTTAAAGAGCACATAGAGCAAGACAAAATCCAAGGTGTGGGGCCATATTAAATCTTCATAAAAAGATTTCTTTAGGCAGCTGCCTTCTCAGACTTGTGCACAATTTTGACTGGAGGGATGAAGAAAGAAAAGGAAAAATGAGCTACTCATAAATAATTTTTAAGTGCCATTTTTTAATGTTTTAGGTAGTTAAAAATAATAGGGCATCACAAAATTTTCTTTTTTAGATATCACTGCTAATACTCAAACATTATATTTCCCTACAAATGTCACCTATCGTGCATATTTTTGTTTCAGAAAAAAAGATTCAAATATAGCTGGCCTACATACATTTACCTTCTTTTCTGCATGTGATAGGGCGTGCCAATTGATTTTTTTTTTTTTTCTTTTTTTGACTGAGCAGTGTGAGCAGATGAAGAGCATCCAGGGAGATAATCTGACTAGCATGCTCAATCCATCTGGATCACATCAGCTTTTTTGCCTCACATAAGGATACAGGAGAGAGACAAAAAAAAAAAAAAATCAAATCTCATTAATTGCTCGCTCAGATTAGCTGGCCACTTACGTAAACTTCATAAAATATGGCCCCAATACTTTTCTAACCTCACCGTACCTCATGATTTTCAATTCAACCCACTCAAAATCCTATTTAGCATCTAGGATGCTTAAGCAAGCATGTGAGCAAAATATTCCTGAGGATCCCATCACACAAAATGCATTCTAGCAACTTTTAATGAATACTTACTGACTTAGCTCAGCTACTTTAAAGTTATATTTTACAGTCATTTAAATAATCCTCTTTTTCAGGACCTTTACAGCAATGAGATCATTGATGAGAACAACACATGAAATGTCTGTCCTGTTTGTTTCTGGCTGAACACGCGTTCCTCTCGCAGAAAGAGAACAGAATGACCGTCCACTCCATTCCCCTACCCTTGGGTAGGGACAACTAAGTAATTGCTGATTGTCTAATCCCTTCCTACAGACCCACAGTGATGGAAACTGTATGGGCTCCACGGGAAATCTGTTCAAAAGCTTCACTGTCCATATTGCTTTAAATTTCTCATGTCTTCTAGTTAAATACTGAACAGCTCAGTCAAGAAATACACCCGATTTCTTTTGAATAATTTCAAGAATCCCCAAAGTAACCTTTTGGGCAGATGAGTTAGATTTGTTCTAACAGTGAGGAAATTGTGGATACATTTTTACAGAGATACAAAAGAGCAAGTAGATATTTGATTAAACAGATGAAAGTGCAAAGCTTTGAAACTGTATTCCATGCACAAGCTAAATCTGTAAGGATGTCAGCAGCTCTGTCTGCAATTGATATTGTGCAATATTACCTATTTGACCCTTTCTGAATAAACCACTTTCTCAACCATGGGTAATGCTTCCTTGATGTGCAACAGTAGTGAAAACTCTTCATTCACCAAAAGCCCTATTTATCCAGTTACAGCTGTACCTGTCCTCCTTTGTTTTAATGTATTGGGCTGTATTGTATCAGACTCCTGAGACACAAGCTCCCTTTTGTCAAATGTTTCCCAAGAAGGGGTTAGAAAGCTCTTGCCTTTAACAAACTGGTAGAACTAATTTCTATTCTTAAAATGTTGCCATATCACGGGAGCATGTCAGATGCCTCAGGTTTGAACACAGTCACTTAGATATATCTTACTCCATGAAGACAGTACTGCAACCCCAGGGGAGATGCAGTCATCCCATCCCTATGGTTGTTGCAGTAATCCTGTGCATTGTTGGAGCAACAGGATTGTACATGTGGGGAATACTGTGCGGAACACAATTTAATACACAGCTTTGGGATATGTCACAAATTATCTTCTCCACTCTCCTTCCTGCTCTTGCACAAAAAAGAAAATCACTCCGTTTTCTCATTGTAGTGAATAAAGCCACAATTCCCAGTAGCTCTAGCACCAGGATTTTCTTATGCAGGAACTCTTCCCTGGCAAACTGATTGCTGGTCCCTTCCTTCTCCTTCCTATCATACACAACAGCTGGGACTGATATGTCTGAATCCATCTGTATCTTCTCTTTCTATACAGAGCTGAAAGGAAAAAACGAGCTATAGGACTTGGCTTTCTTTAAGCAGCACAACACAGCTAACCCCTAGTCTCATGAGACCAAGAGAGCTGATACTCCCTGTCACAGGATGCTTTAGGAATGGAGATGCTGTCTAAATTAAAGAGCTCAAGTCCAACATGTTTCCAAGAAGGAAGAATGAAAACTGGCCTGTGTAAATGTTTTCACAAGAGTTAATAAAGCTGTACATTTCTGGCCATTTTTTCACTTGCTAACCAATACTAAGCCCTCAACAGCACGGGATCAAAGCTTACCCTTAGGGAGATGGAGAGCTTGAATATACCTGCTGACCTGCCAGCTCCAGCCCTTTTGGGGGAAGACAGCTGCCTCCAAAAGCCACTTTCCCCTCTACTACTTCCTCCACTATTTTACTGTCTCCCTCCCCATGCTCTGTGGTGTAACAGTTGGGCAGCTATGCTCCCCAAGTTGCTTAAATCACTCCCTTCCCATGGTCACCTCTACCCAAGCTTGTGTCCTTCCAGTGAGGACAGAGGCAGGTTCACTATCGTACCTTTTCCCTGCCTGTATCTCCTCAGGACCTTGCAGCCCTGCTTGTGGCTTCCCGCTTATGGACCAGTCCATGCCTCCAAAACTGCAGCACCTAGGACCTCTTCTGTCTCTCCTTTCTCCATCATATACTGCCACGTGGGATATACTGTTCTGAATATACTGACTGAAATCTGTTGCTTTCTGAATGACAAATGTTGGCAAGCATGTGTTTGTACACTGTACCCTAAATTTCAGTTTTCTATGTCAACAGAAAGCAGTGTGCAAAAAGACAGATAATTTCCCATAGCACTTTTTCCCAAAGTCCTAATGGTCTGGAGATAAATTACCATGCAAAAATCTTTCTTTTCAGCCCATATACGGGCTAATACAGAGCTTCGAAACTCACTGAAGCTAAGATGAGCTGCATAGGACACAGGAAGCCATTATTGATTTAAGACACTGTGGGAATGAGTCAGGACTTTATCACCTATCAGTGAAATATCTTTTGAAAACAGTTTTTAAGATTTACTCCTGTCCTTTCCGAACACAGATTGTGGGGGTCCTCCCTCTCATATGGTCCACCAGTTCCATTATGTTTTAACTCGACCAGTGGCTGTCTCTCCAGCAATCAGATTGCCCTCTGTTAAGAGAGAAGCAGGCCGGGTAAAATCTTTGTGAGATCCTGGCACAACAGTAGACCAAGGGCTCTATCCGGGATTGAAACCAGGAAAGTTGGCTGTACATTGCTTCACCACTGGCAAATCAAGGCTGGGATAACCAGGTGTGCTCCAGCAGCTGCAGCTCCAATGCCTACAGACGGGATAAGAGATGTGTGAGCAGAGGTCTGCCAGCACCCCTGATTAGTGCTGGCAGCCTCTATAGTCTCTGGCTGGCTCTGCGCCAGAGACAAAAAGGTGTCATAGCACTATTTCCTATCATCTCTGAATAATTCTGTCCTTTGCAGCACTCATCTGAAGCCTAGCCCGATAAGGGTTGAGCCTCAAGCGTTTCTCACAAGGAAAGCTGGTTTGCTTTAATTTATGTATTGAACAGCTCTTGCTGTGCCAAAGGCTGCTTGTAGCAGTTGATTATTTCCACATGGCTGTCTACAACTCAGAGCAGCTTGTGGTGCAGCTAACTTCACACCAGGACAAGAGCGCGCTGGAGGTCCCGGCCAGGAGGGGATCTGGGCTGCGCAGGGCAGGTAATGAGGTCCGGGAGAGAGCAGACAGGATCAGGGTCCCTGAGCAAAGCAGGGAGCCCACAAGGCTACTCATGCCCACTTCTCTATCTGCTGAGGCTGAACCCTTTCCTGCAGGCAAGATCAGCGTATTTTTAGGTATAACAGTACAGCTAAAGCAATACAACCCCTCATATGGATGCATTTACTCCTGTGTAACTTATTTACAGAAAGTAGGAGGTATAATTTACACTGATATAGACACTGGTAGCCCCACTCTTGTCTTTACCCCTTCAGCCAGACTGTACAAGCTTGTCTCACACTGCCGCTGCTCGCTCTCTCTTTTATTTACAAATGTCAGCTAGTTGTGAACCACTAGAAGACTTCCTAAGCCTGTCTTGGACAAGTTGCCTAATCCCTCTATTTTTTCTCCCTAAGTCTGTCATCAGGCAGAACCTTTCTTTACTGCTATACGACCAAAAGAGTCCATTTACAGACACCTTCTTTTGGGGAGCATGGACATCAAGTCACTCCCCAGTGCAAAAAGGTGGATCCAGGCAAGCCCCAAAGCTCTGCCTGAAGCTACCTCTCAGGAGGAGATGCTCTGGCCCTGGTTCTCTGATAATCCACAGAAACCCTTTGTCAATACTGGTGTGGAAACTTTTCTGCCTGTCTCCTCTCCATGAACATGCTACAGTGCCAAAACCCAAGTTAAGAACATGCCTCTGTCAATGTGCTCTGTAAATCTATCTCAAAATAGTCATCTTGGTCAAAAGACATTTCAGTACTTTGGTTCAAATGTAGATGATCTCATAGGGGGAATTGCAACAAAATGCAGTCATTTATTAAAGACAGAAGACCTGGAAATCAGTTAAAAACCTAAAACTCAGGAAAACATATTTATATCCATACATTCAATATAGATTTTCTTTTAATTGTTCCCAAATCCCTGGTTCCTTGCTAAGACATTACTCAAAAAGCTGATGCTATCCCATCTCTATTTAACATAATAGAGGTCAAATAATAGAACACTGTATTTTTCCAGATACTCTGTGGAAACTGAACCAGATAAGTAAAAGATGGCCACACATATAGCCTAGCCTCTGATGCTTCATTTTCATTTTGGCAAGTGTTATAAGATGCAACTTGCTATGAAGAATACTCACAGATTTATAAACCATGACTTACTGCACTGGCACTTCTTGGAACACAGGCTGCATAGGTTTGATATCAGGATTGCTCAAGATTCACTTAAAGGATGACTATAACTAGTTGTGTAGAAAACTTTGGTTTTAAAGAATTCTATTACCCTACTTCTATAAAAGAAGTTTAAAATCTACATGAGCAAAACCAATGCAACTCAGTCACTTTTAAAGACTCGGGGTTTTTTTATCAATGCTCACCCACATGAGTGAACAAAAATAGGAGATAAAATTAAAGTAGCCTAAAGATTTTCCAACTTCAAATACAGGTGCAATATTGACTCTCAAGCATTCAAAGACCATTAGAAAATTATCCTTTAGCACTTCACATTCACCATGGTCTAAATGAAAGACTGAAAAATGCTGCAGTTGATGTGGAGTCAGCAAGCAAGTTAAAACCATACTGTACCTCTACACGTAGGCAGGCTACCTTGTGAGCAGTGTGTACAGTAGAAGACCCATGCTTGCTTTCCACTTAAAGCAGACCTACCAGATTATGTACGTGATCATGAGTTCCCAACAGCACAGGTTCCTTTTTAACCTGGCTATGCTCTATCCAACTCGGGACTTCACCCCGGCAGGGGAGCTGTGGCCGGGAAGTCGCTGATGCCTCTGAGTGCTCCCCATGGAGGAGCAGGGCACTGCCCAGCCCCAGACCATTAGCCAGCACACGGTGCACCTACAAGACAAATCCAGGAGAGCCGGGGCACTGTGCCCCAAAGGGCATGGTGCTGGCCAGGAAGTCTCCTATAGTAGCTGCAGATTTCTGTTCCTTGCTAACTCTAGGCTCTCTCTGTGAACAGACTGTGCCCCTCATAAGAAGTGGGTCTCAAGGCAATTGTGGAAGAACTCTTGTCAGGATTGTCAATTTGGGCATCCATGCACCCAGAACTCAGATGTATACCCAGCTGCATAAATGTAAAAGACCACAGCTCAGAATAGAGAAAGGCCAGAAAACCTAATAACAGGCTGAGGAAATGAATTCCTGGGAATCACTTTGAAGAGAATTTTCTCTCCCTGAGGGCCAGGGAGTGCTGCTTGCTGAGGAGGAAGGGTTTCTACCCCAGAACACCTGGGTTCCACTCAAACAATCTCAGTAATAAATATCATGAAAAACGATAAATTATACCTACTTGAGCTGTGTGCCTTAAGCAATTGACATTTGCAAGGCACAATGAAATCCTCGAAATGAAAGATAGCACATGTGGTGCATGAAAAGAATTACATCATTGCCTAATTTCATTCCCGAGGTAAGTTCCTGCTACCTGGAATTGCAGTGTGGTGCTGCAAAGCATAGATAATGTGGGGGACCTTTCCTTTTGTGGTGAACAGATTTTTACCATAATAAAGTTAATTAAAAGAGCGTTCTTCTCTCTCTGGATCTTTGAAAGAGGACTAGGGAGCCATCTTCCTCTCCAGTGGAGAAAGTATAAATCCTAAAATTCAGGTCTGTCTACAGATCACATGCTGGTTAACACAAGGTAACTGCTGTGATTTTCCTGAAATTCACTGGCCCTAAAACAGACTGAAAAAATGATCTTACAAGTAGGTGATAGAGCTAGGAAATGCTCACGTTTATTTCTGTGACAAAGGTTTGAGATTCCCCAAATTGCGGGAAGTCTGGAAGCTACAGCTTCATCCCACAGGTGAATGTAGACACCTTGGTGAGATGTGCGTGTCCCTATTCCCCAAGACCCCAGGGGAGGGACCATTCTTCTCCTTGACCAAGTCCGTCTCCTGCCCTGCATAAGAGAGCTCTGCAGGGGCACGGGAGCACGCTGGGGACTGACACACAGCTCCTTCACCTTGCTTTTGTCCTTGGGTGGATGGAGGGTGCACATGGGAGCTTAATCCTTTACCACTTGTCTTCCTGGCTTTCAAAAAGGGCTGATCAGAGAAACTCTCTCAGAGAAGTTGCCTGTAACTATATCTGTGTGCAGTAATGATGCTGTCAAGCATCTTCTGGTGCTGAAAGCAATGTCTGATGAGGTCTTACAATGAGATCAACTTGCCAGGCAATTAGAACACTTAGCTGTTGTAAATTGATTCCTGACGTAGGAGAAAAGCTTATCTCTGTACGCGCAACATGCCAAGCCTGGGGTCAGCTCCACCTTTCCCTTTGATCCAGCTGAATACTATGTCACATGCTCTTAATGGAGTCTGCAGACCCTGAGTGGCCGGGGTCTTGTCTTTGCAGGCAGGGAGAGGAGGGGACAGGGGTGAGGATGGGGGACAGAGTTATGGGGGAGCTTTACTTCTCAGTTCCTGGCCAGTTTACAACACTATCATTCTGCAGAGCTGCTCCGGGCTGGCATCCCTGGCAGTGAGAGCAGGGTGAAGCACAAGGGCTCACAGCAGCAACTTTGAGGGAGGCCCCAGTCATTGCCGCACATCGCTCCATCACCCCGGTGCCACTGGCCGACTGCAGTGGGCAGCCAGCCTTTCTGCCTTGCCCCGTTTCCACCACTGAGGGACCTGGCACAGAATCTGTGCTGGAGCTAACCCCCATATCTCAGCTGCCTTTACAGCCAGGTGTCCTGTTCATCTGCCTTGTTGAAGACACCTATTTCAGGAATAGGTGAATTGCACCATTTGCCTCCACTGTCCACTAATGGGCCAAGGATACCGTGCATGGAGATGAAGTGTAGACATTCACGTTTGTTCAGATGAGTCCGAGTCTCGATCCTGAACATTCCTAGTCTATTAGTACATGTTCCAATAGTCAAGCTCCTTCAACATTAAAAATAGTAACCTGAAAACTATATCTAAATTGTTTTTTTCTTTTTCAATAGATGCTTCTGATCCTGTATATTCAGGAAGAAAAAGTTCTGTTCGTCACTTGAAGGTAGCTGTCGCTCTCCCAAGTCTGAAAACAACTTTCAACACTTGCCTGGAGCGATTGCAAGGCTCTTGTTCCAGTCCGTCCAACAGCTACAAGAGGCTCTGAAGCAATGTTGCAGACACACTCTGCATCCCACTGACCACATAAATATTTTCCAGGAAGATGAAGGGTTCCTGTCTATGTGCCCTCGAGACAGGCTTCAAGGGCTGAAAGCAGCAGGAAAACTTTGAGGCACATGTATATCATCAGTGAAAATGCCTGATGGAAGCAGAAGGTTCACAACTGGCATAAAATGAACATAACATGAAAGATGAGGGTTCCTAGAGGATTTGCATGGGCTGTGCTATTCCTTTTCATAGTCCTTTCCACAGTTTTCTCGAGGACTCGCCGAAGCACTAGAGAAACCAGGGCACCTGGTCAGCACTGTTATCTGACTCGGCAAGAAATGATACTGCTATGGGACAGAGTTATGAGGGAGCCCAAAGCTGATTTTTTTCCAGACAGGGAACAAGCCAAAATGCTTCCACAAAGCAGAATAAAGTCACAGCTTCTGTCTCCATATCATTTGCCATTCTCTCAGTGCCTCAGGAGATATCCTGTCAAAAATACTTTTGCAAACACTATATCCATGCAAAACATTTTCACCATCAAACTAGCATCTGGATACGAAATAAAAACTGCCATTAAAATGTTCAAACCAGCTCTCTACTGTAGGTTTATGTGGCTGCAGGAGCAGGATCTGCTTTATATTTCTCAAGTTTTAAACACTTTTTTCAGATCTTTGACTGAAAAATGCAGAATACTTGAACACTAGAAAAGCACTTGGCACCATGAACATTTGGACACACTGCAAAAGCACCTGACTCGAGGAAATGCTTTTCAAAAACCCCTTTTTTGGTCAAAAATGCTGTTTTGTTGAAAACCAAACAGCTTTGTAGAAGCATGTCAGCATTGACCAATATTGTCTTGAGTCCAGGATGGAATTTTTGCTGGAGAAAAGCTGTAACCCCAGAATAGTTTGATAATTATCACATACTCTCCTGTCTCAGCCAGAGCAGACAGGAACTTGGGGCAGGCAGGATCCCACTTCTTGGGAAAATGTCTTTGGCTCTCTTGAGTTTTTTTACTTAAAGTTTCAAACAGACTTGTGTTTTCAGCTTTATTACTACACAAAGTAATTTAAAACCCTTTGATTTTCTGAAAACAGTTATTTTCACTTCAGTACATGAACCATTGTCTCTAGCGAAGGTCCTCATTTCCCACCACAGTCAATCGTTGAGACAGCAAAGACCCAGCATGTTCTTGCTTGCTCAGAACAGCCGTTTGAAGCAGAAAGCTGCATCTTGAGACAACAAGTAAGGCCTTTGCAATTTCCTCAGCAAACATACACACACTCTGTTGCCACTGCTGGAGGCGTGTTTCCAGTCCCAGCATGACTGTGTCATCTTCATTTATATCTCATATGCCTTGATCAAGTTACTCTTCGATAGCCTGTAGGGGAAATGGGGCCTCACCTACTATCTGTCAGGCTATTGACAGCAAAACAAGATCTGTTTCCTTTGGGTTTGTGGTGTTTTGGTTGGGTTCTTCTCAAATATCAATCAAAGAACCAGCCTCAAACGTGACGTTCCAGCAATTCAGTGCAATAAATTAAACATCTGCTGGTGGAGATGGCCTCACACGGAGGTTGAAATTGGCCCTATAGGTCTGGGAAGGATCCTCTAGCTTGTTTCTCTCCTGCCAAAACAACAAAAAAGAAACTCAAGGGGGATTTATGGTCAAAGTTTTGAAAACTTTTCTCCCATTTGGTTTTAGATTGGTGGAATTATTTTGAAAAGAAAACACAGGCTCACCTGTCAGTTAAGTGCTATTAAAAATGCTACACCCTGCACCTCTGAGGAGGTTCTGGCATCACAGTGCACAGAGGCATCCTGGGCAGATAACGACACCTCATCCTGGTCCGAGTCTGTGACCAGCTGTCAGTGCAAGGTGAGTAAACTTGAGCTTCGTGCACTCGGTGACATTACTGCAGATCAACAAGTCTCTCTGCAGTGGCACTTGCCCTGTGTATATCTGCAGGAATTGCAAGGTGATGACATTTATCCTAGACATTTCCCTCCTGGAACCTTACTTTGTCTGCCATACTCTAAGAGCACCTGCATGGACAGTTACCATGACACAGCTGGCAGGTCCTGGTACTGTAGCTGGTACCTTAGTCCTCTGCATGTATTTTCTGAAGTGGACTAGCTGTTCGTAACAGACTCATCTAATTCATTTTTTCAAGCAACTGTATTCACTCAAGAGTGAAATGAATAACCTGGTTAATCTGTTGCTGCTGCCATAGTTATTATCACTGTTTTTATTACCATTATTGCTATTATTTTTTATTTATCAAAGTTCTGCCAAGCCAGAAGGCTTCCTTGTTCCAGTCATTGATCCCAGAGGGGATACTGCCTAAATAGATAATGCAGAAGAGAAGAGTCGAAGAAATGAGTTAAATGCACAGGCAGATTCAATGGTGTGGTGGCAGCTAGCATCACATCAACTGCACAGCATGATGGCTGTCAGGTTTCTGGAGGGAAGGCAGGGAGCTACCTGCAAGGGGTTTAGCTGAAGGAGAGAAAAGGTGATGGAAGAGAGAAGTCACTGAGATTTACATTGGTATGCTTTTACTCAAACAGCCTCTCTTTCCAAGATGATGAATGCCAATTTTAATGTGAGAAAATGTAGAATTTCCTCTTCCAATCCAAATAAAATTCATTGAACAGAAATTTATCAAATGATAGTGTCAGAGCAGATAAACCTAAACTCATCGTATGAAAAAAAAGCATTGCTAAAAATAAAACCAGATCATTTCTTGTCCTTGTATGTCACCTATTCCTCAGCTATCAGCCACTGCTGAGGCACTGTGTTAGAGAAATTACTGGGAGCAGCTGGAAACACCATCTGCTTGCATTTACTAGCTGGTTCTTTTGTCTGGGTTCATTATCACTGATTCTTTATAAAGAAGTAGTGTTCCAAAAATACTTCTGTGTAGCAAACCTCCCCATTTCCTCGTGGCTTGGCTTCACAGCACTCTGCTGTGCACATTCCCTCCCTGCCCCTGCTGGCACAAACTTGGTGACAGTCGCTCCAGGGCTGGGCCCTCAGTTAGCAGACAAATTATTTTTTTTAGAGATAGGAATGTGATCCTTCAGCAGGGGGTTCTTCAGTACCAAAAGAGGACAATCCAATCACATACATCAAGGTCCAATGGATCAGATAAAATACGAGCCAAATACATGTCAGCACCAGCTCAAGACATTTTAACATGCCTTTACACTCAATGGACTATGAATTCATTAGGGCTGTCCAACAGCAATCACAGCTACAGCTTCGTGGTGGGTCACAACTGTGTTATGCAGATCTACACCACCACCACCACCACCCTCCCCCCCAGTAACTGGGAATTAGCTCAGTTTCACTAGCAGAGTAGCTGTCTGCAAAACCCACTTGGAAAGCAGCCAGTTATATCTCTGCTCTGCCTTCCATTACTCTGTGCTTGACTTCTGTAAACCCAAGTATGAGCACAGGCTATCATTAGCTCAGAGGCTTGCCCTAGTGACAGGCAGTGCAATCACCCAGCACCAGCAGCAGAACATGGGATGGATCCCACCACAGACTTCAAGAGGACATTGTCAATTATTTCAGCTGGCACATTAGAAACTCCCCTGAAGTTCATAGGAGTCTTTCCATAGAAGTTGCTTGCTGTTTTTTGGAGCCCAAGTGGAGAGGGGACAGTTGTATCGACAATTAACTTTTCCTGTACATGGCAAAGGGGAGAGGGGAGGAGGTGTTGTGCTACTGTACTTTTTTAATTCTTTTTACTTACCACGTCCTGAGCTCAAGGCTAGGGATTTTTCCAGCATTAAACCAATGCCTAAACCAATGCCCAGAAACACAAAGCTAAAAGATACGAGGGAAAGAGAGATCAGCTTTACATTTCTGTAATTCCCCCTGGGTAGAGAGCTTATTTATTTAGGAGAAGAGCTGCCCTTGCTTAGTTTCCCATACGACAATTCTCTGCTCCATCTTATCTTGGAGTGACTCATAGAATGGGTCAAAAGGTGAAGAGAAACTTTATGGTAACCTCTTCATAACCTTCTTGTAAAGTCTGTTTTCTTTGGACTCTCCGCTTGTATTTGTAATCAGTGGGCAATTTCCCCTCATCTCTCCTTTTTCCACCCTTCTTTTTTTAATTGAAAACTTGGTAAAGTCAAGGTTCTCTTTGTATCAAAAGCCCTCCCCCTTCCTGCCTTGCATGTCATGTGCATTCATCCAATTCCTCTCAGGCCATATCCTCAGTTACTGAAAAATGGGAAAACTCCATTGCCTCCATAGGGTGCTCCAGGAGGGCTGCTGCCCTGCCCCAGGGAAGGGCTATGCCCTGGTGATGGGCTGGATGGAGTCCTTGGGGGCTCCCGCCCTACCTGTGGGAGGGGTGTTTCCTAACTGCCTCCAAACAAAAAATCACTCCTGCTTGAGACAACGTATTCTGATACCCTGAAATACTTCTCAGCCTGGCTTTGGGCTGGAGAAGTTTGTAGTTAACAGCAGAGCCTTTCAAGTAATGTTCTTGGGAAAGATGCCAAGAGCATCTCAGCGGTGCCTTTGCCTCCATTTCCTCTTCAATCGCAAGTAAGGTTTCCCCCAGCCATCCAGCCACCACATACAGGTCTCAGACCCACCCCACTCTGCACATCCTTTCGCTACACGGGATTGACCAGCATGGTAACAGTCATGACTCTGCATCATTGCTGCTTGACAGAAGGTGGCTGACTACCTGGCAAATGGGTCGCCCCCAGGTCCCAGGCTCCTGAGTCCCTAGGCAAGCCAATACTCTTCAGAACATCCTTCAGTGTGCTTCTGATTCTCGATGTGGGTTTAAAGATCGTTAAGGCTAATGGAACTGAGCATGTGGATATAATTAAATTTATGCTTCAGCTTTTCACTGATGGATTTAAACAGGCATGCAAGTATTTTGTTGAACAGACACTTGTGAACACCAACCCAGCAGGACATTTTTATTTATTGTTCAAATACTAAGAGTTGATGGTAGTCACACACTACCTATCTGCTGCAATGGACATACAGCAAATGGAGAGACAGAAGAGCAGAGAAAGTGTATTTTCTAGCTTTTTTTCATTTATCAGTGACTAAGCACGTGCAGATGCCTGGGAGATGAGTCTGGAAAGTGCAGGGAAAACAAACACACAGAGAAAAATGGAAACAGTCCTTGCTTTTACAGTTACATAGAGCACTATCACCTCAGTGTTAGCAGCAGCAAACTTTTCCACTCCCCATCTGCTAGCATTCATTTTAATTCCTGCAGTAGTGTACTATGGAAAATATGGGGTCAGGGAGTCCTTGCTTTTTTCTTAAATCATTTGTTTCTCTTTTCACTCGTAGAGGAAATGTTTCTGTTTCTACAGTATGTCCATTTTCAGCTGCTTGTTTTTCATCACCAAAGGAAAAAAAAAAAGGAAAAAAAAAGCAGTAGATTTTTTTCTACAGAGCTAATGTCTGAGTCACAGTCAGGAAGAGGGTAATGTACCTTGTTCCAAATGGCATCAGTGTTGTGTCTTTCCAGACAGTTTGTTTCTCACAGTTACTTATAGGAAAAGTAGGATGTCAGTTAAAAATTAGCAACTTTTATGCTGTCCATACATAACTGGTCACTTCAAGCTACATACAAACCTCCTACCAAGCTGCCCCTCTTTGAAGCTGCTATAACATTTCGAACTCATGGTAACTGAGCCATTTCTTGTAAATTGGTCATTCCTTCAACATTTTAGGCCTTGATTCAAGAAATATGGTTGATCAGGACTGCAAAAAACTTTATATCAAGCACAGGAAATATTCTAGTCAGGAAATATTTGTGAACAGAAACTGATTTGGAGGACTCTTTCTTAAATGTTGACTACTTAAGAAGACCTTCCTTTTATAATACCTTCTCAGGAAGAAGGTCATCAACTACTGCACATTTCTCAGGCACTGGATGCCATCAGAACAAATGCTTTTCTCAGAAGAATGAAAAAGTACAGTGTCTGTTCCAGGTTTGCTGAATAAATGAAGCGAAAGACCATAAGAGGTCATTAAATGGAGTAATTTGAAATGACCATCTCGTTTGCTACAGAGGTCTAGTATCTTGAGTGCCAAACCCTTTGCTGTTCCTTTGAAATATGATCTGAACAAATGGTTAGAGATGTCTTGCAAAAAATACGCAAAAATATTCAAGTAGATAAATTAGGGAAGCTCTTGGCATCAACAAATTGAATTAACAAATCCTGGTATTTTGGGCCATATGGTCTAAAGAGGTGGGTTTGACTATGCAGTGCACTGTTGTAAAAGGCTAATAGCAAAAATAATCCTATACAAGGGGAATCTCCACCAGGCCTCCTGCCTTTCTGACAGGTCCCAGGTCCCACAGAAGCTATTTTCTTTTGTTTTTAAAATACATAAACTGATTTCTCTTGGATAAAGGCAGTCAGGCAGGTTAAAAACTAGGCAAGAGAGATGTAAAGCTCAGCACCTTTTTCAATCAAGAAGGGTTCGTGAACTGTGTGTATTGTAAAAAAACTAAAGAAAGCAGATTAAAATAAAACCAGCTAGTGCCTTTATTCCTCATTGCCCTGGCTATTTTGAGCTGCATATGCCTACAGTGCAGTCCATAAGGAAAAAGTTAGGTGTATGTGGCCAGCAGGTACAAAAGCACCTATCTCTAAATATCTAAGACTTGCCCACTCCTGATACACCGTGTTTCCATGGCGTGCTGCACGTTAGGAGGGAAACAGAGGCAGAAATAAGCAGCAATAGAACATTTTTCAGTTAGCGAGTGATTACATCTGTGGCAGCACACAGCAATGACGCAGTATATTTGAACAAGCTGGCTAGTAGGCTGCAGGGACGGTGCCCGTTGATGGGACAGGGCGCAGAGCCATGCTCCTGTCCCGCTGGTGTGCTGGCAGCCGCAGGAGCACAGTCCTGCCTTTATGAGACTGATACACCTGAAATAACAGGCACCCAATGTCAGGTTTAAGCATCGTAGCGGGGAGGAGTGTCACGACAGTGAATTCAAGGTTTGACCCACCAAGCCTTGCCAGGTGACTGGTGCCACTGGCTACGTCACCCGGGAGCGGCAAAGAGCTCACCCATGCCTCCGGGGTACTCACGCTCCCATCCTGCTGTCCTTCTTGCTGTCTGTTTGAAAGGGCAAGTGTTGACGGTGGAACGGCGTGTCCGCAGGCTGGAGCCCCTCCTAGTGCTAGACCTGCCGGGTAGGAGCCGGCCCAGGCTCAGGCATGGGCAGGGCTGTCCTGCCTGCCCTTCAGCCCCATCGCTGCCATCTCCCTGCCTGCCGCAGACCACGGCCACGCTCTGCTCGGGGCTGGGCTGCAGCCTGAAGCTGGGAACAGGCTTTGGGGACAGCCAGCTGCAGCCTTGTGCCCCCTGCCACCCTCTGGGGAGGCTTTTAGCCCCTTCTCTCAGGCAGGTGGTTACTGCTCGCAGCACCAGCAGAGCCAGAGCGGCACGCCAGCGCCCATCACCAGCTGAGGCTCCAGCTAATGGCATTTACAGTTAAGAATAACAGTTAAGAATAACAGAAATTAAACTTTATCTGTTACACATGTCTTGCACCTAAAATACTTGCGCAGCACCATATATGCGGTCATAAAAACAATCATCTGAATGCCTACACATTTCCCAAACCACCGCGTAAATTCCAAAATGCTGTATAAACATACTTCGTACAGCGGTCGTGGGTGACAGGCAAATTCTTCTCATAACAACAGGCCTGTTGTTTCCTGAGTAACAAATGTGTGCCAGAGGGAAGCAGAGAAAAAGACATGTTAGCAAAACCTAAGTGCAAGGTGAGGGGGAAAACATGAAAAATAAATAAAAGAGGCCAAATTAACAACTTCAGTGACTCCACTGACAGGACTATAATTGCAACAGAAGTGAAATTTAACCCAACAAATAGCACTGACAGACAGTGTTTAGCTAGTGCAGGAATTTATCTGACAGCTGCAGAACGGTTCCTTGAGCAGCTAATTATGACAGTACGTTTCCATAAGCCAGGCTTTGGTCCCCCAGCTCTGTTCCTGCTCGCACACATCCCAACACTGAGCTTTCACTTCGAACGGCAGGTTAGGATGACACCCCCGACCGATGCCAGATCTAGTCCAAGAACTCCATGAACATCAGTGCTGAAAGGGTTGCAACCTCAGCAAGCTACTAAACAAGAGCTTTTTCTGTTTTTCTGAAGCAAAAGGGGTTTTTTATTATTTTGATAATGGTTTCAGTAAGAATACTGGAAGAATCTTTCTTGTAAAACTTACCCCAAACAATGTAAAATCTCTTTGCTTTGGCTACCTTAAGCAAAACTGTTTTCAGCTCCTTTAAATAATGGGGGGTTTTGTAATTTTTTGCAAAAATAGGTGATGTTTTCAGTCCTCTCTAGAAGTGTAGTTTTCTACAGAGTAGGGAAAATGTTTTCAGTTCTGCAAGCCCTTGTTAC
This sequence comes from Aramus guarauna, assembly GCA_013400195.1. Taxonomy (NCBI): domain Eukaryota; kingdom Metazoa; phylum Chordata; class Aves; order Gruiformes; family Aramidae; genus Aramus; species Aramus guarauna. The sequence continues at coordinate 1,057,078 of VXBL01000245.1, read as the reverse complement.
CTGATGTGCTTTACTACCAACAACAGTCCCATAAAAGTTCACAAAACTTTTCATAATCATAAATATTTATAGCACCAAGTTCACAGCTTTTCTGGGAGGGTTCCTAAATACGTGCGTGTGTGTGTGGACTGCAGCTGGTCGCTTCGCATGCACATGGATTAGGAACACACTTCCCTGGAATTCCACATTCTGCACAGTCCAGTTTTCCTTTTTTGTAGTTACTCATCCTTGCTATTTGAGCACACATGGGAAAAACGTGGGAGCCCCAAGGCGAGAAAAAGCACAGCGCTGAGTTTCCAGGCATCCCAAGAAACCGCCGCGGGCTGCAGGATAACAACACCCGTGCTTTCTTCCAAAGGCCTCATGAGGCTGCGTTTGTGCTCGCTCTCCTTGTTCCTGCCTCTCCCACCGTCTCCGGGACAGGGTGACCAGTTCACACGTGTGTATGTGACCAAGGAGCAGAAATTCAGCCTTGACTCAAACAAAAGCTGCGACCCTGAGTTGCTATTTGGCCGGAGGGCTCAGCCCTTCCCTTCCTTGCAGTGCCCAGCTCCATGGGCATCGTGCCCGGAGCACTGTGGGGCCAGGACAGCCCTGCTCCCTGCAAAAGACAGGGAAAGGCTACAGCCCCTCCTGGGCCACGAGCTCTGCAAGCCCTGCACAGACCTCCCTGCTTCACGGGGAGCTGGGCAGCGGGTGTGCTTGGTGTGGCACCACAGCATGAGCAGGATGCGGCCACCTGCCCCTGGACTGCCCCAGGTCTGGTACCGTGACAGCCTGTCTGCTGTGCTGCCCAGAGGAGGCACACAGTGTGACAGGACCGGCTCCAGGAGCCTGGTGTCACCTCCAAGAGGATGAGGACGGAGAACACTTTCCGTGCATCATGGTGCACTTTCATGTCCAGTGATTTACAAAACCAGTAGAGCAGAAGAGCTTGCAGTATATGAAATGCAAATGACTAAGAAACTGAGGAGTTTTCAACTTACATTTTCATGGCTGCAATGTCTTCCTCTAAGCTGTGGATATACAACCATGACACTTGGATCGCTACCAATGTAAAAGATTGACAAACTGTTGACAAAACAACTACCACAACAAAGGGAGAGTGACCAATACTTGATGACATAGTACAATTAAGACATCGTCCTGGCTTATTTTTCAGCCTGATTGACATACTGAGTCCATTTACTAATGGTTTCACATGCCTGAAAAGTCGGAAACAATTTATTACAGAGATCAGCTTTCGAACTATGTACTTATTTTTCATAACAATGCTAGTGTCAAGCCCCAGGTGATCACTTAGCTTTAGCTCACATTCCCACACTGAATTTGTATAACATATAGGAGTCATGACATGAATTTGTAAAATTTACACAGATACTAGCAATGCAAAGCCTCCAGCTGCATCATTTTCCACCCCATAGAGAGTCCCTGATGACCAGCATGGGAACAATCTGTCGCCCCAGCCTACTCAGTAAGACCAGGCATGTTTGAGGAGCTGTCCCTCCCATGTGCACGTCTCACTGCCCCACTTTCAGAGGTTTCTTCTCAGCCATGGTGAAGACTCCTGTGCATTGCCCTGAGGGCTGAGCTGCAACACTGAAGGGATGGAGATTCCCCTGGGAAGGTTGCTGATGGTCCACACCACACAAAAGGGCTGGAAAGGTCCTGAAGAAGTGATGGTCCCATGAGCATCCCTGCAGTTGTGTGTAGCTGACAGCCCTTCTCATGGCAGGACCTGGGAGGCAGCCTGGCCCTGCAGGGCAGAAGGAGAGGAGGTGAGAGGGGAATATCAAGAGAAGAAAAGGGGGAGCAGCAGAGGAAAGCTGAGCTGTGCCCACTGGGGTGGTCAGGCAAGGACAAGGCAACATGTGGTGGGGAGCATGCAAATGAGGAGAAAAGCTGCATCTCCATGCTGAAGCTAGTGAGCAGTGGCACTCCCCCAGCCACTGCCCTTGCTCCTGCTCCCCACACAGAGGAAGAGGTGCAAGGGTACTGGGCCCATGGCCACTTTCCGGCCTCTGCCATCAGCTGCAGCTGGGTTTGGAAGCCTGCATGTGCCCTGTGTGCCTGGGGCATTCCTAGAAGATCCTTCTACTGTTGGTGGTGGTTTCTGGAGCCAAAGGCTTAGTGCCTGGAGGATATGGTGGGATATGTGAGGGCTGTGGAGCTCTTCTGGTACAACACTGCAAGCTCCAGCTAGCAGCCCAGCATGCACAGCCATGGGAGGTGTCACTGCACTGAGAACCAGTCCAGGCAAGCACCCCACAAGCAGCAGCTAAAGGTGTGTGCTGCATGGCAGCCCTCTCCGTTGAGCACAATGGGCCGTGGTCAGTGACAGAGCTGGGAGCCTGGTCTCAATGAGGATGCAGATGCAACAGCAATAACAGCTTGTTTATTCATGCTGGATTCTCCTAAATTCTTCTGGGAGAAGACAGATACCCTAAGAAACCATCAGTGTAGCCGTTCTCACATCAGCCATGGAATTAGCCAGGTCTGTGGTTTACCAACCTGTATGTCATTGCAATGGACCCTCAGTTGTCTTAGCAACCAGCTGTGAACAGCCAAAAATGGTGAGCAAGTCTCTGTTCTTTTCCTACATCTTGCACCCATGCTGCAGGTGTCCTGGTGCCTTTGCACAGTGAAAGGGCTTCTGCCAGCAGGGAAGTGATTTCTTCCCTGGGAACCCAAGGCTGTGCTCTCAAGTCTGCCCACCAACTCCACAAACCAGCCTTGCTTGGTCTGACCTCCAATCCTTGTGACAGTCCTGACAGTCTCAGATTTTATCTGGATCACAAAACGTTCATCCACAAAACCCTACTGCGGTTGCCTTTCCAGAAGTGCACCAGCATTTGCATCTCCTGACATACTCATGGACTTGCTCAGGTACATTTGGTCCATTCCCAGTCTTCTGCAGGGAGGCCAGAGGCTTGTTTTCCAGTTTTCAGTCTGAGCCTGGTAACAACAAGAGACAAGAAAAAACTAATGTCATTTACTTTCAAACAGTCCATATCAGCTCATCAGCAATGGAAACCTGAAGGCTGCTCTTCTGCTCTTTCTGCTGCTGCTTGAAGGACTCAGAGCAGGCAATCCCACTGCTCCTCTCAGCCTGAGAAAAAGCCCCAGTCTGTAGACTCTGGAGGTAGTGATGATCCCCAGATAGGATGCAGTCAGAAGATTAACTGCAAAAACATTAGACCGTAACTCTAAGGACTTGGCATCATCACTATGGCTTTGGATTAGGAGTCCTGTAATGGTGTTTGTGTCAAACCAAACCTAGCAGAGGTGAAGGTTACTGGGTTCTACCCTTTATATTTTTGTCCCAGTTGAGAATAAAGTCCTGTGTAACCTTATCAGATGTAGCAGGCCCTTCCAGCTGCCACTCAAGCACACTGAATACCTCAGGGATGTAACCCTGATGGGCTGCAACATGCTTTTCTAAGCTGTGATGTGACCAGAAGTCAGCATTAGAGGATGTAAGGAGATAAGGAGAGCAAAGGACGCAGGCCATACAAAACACTAAGGGGGCACGACTTTCCACAGCCTCGTACCTCACCATGCATCTAAGCTTAAAGAGGGTGCCAAATACAACCCTGTATAGATGGCATGACTTTATGCCTTTCGGGTACTGTTGAGAATGATGAAACAGGAGAAACCTCCATTCTGTCTCTTCCCCCATGTTTCTGTGGGTAGGACTAAGAATTTGAAGATCTCTCTTCTCATCCACATGCTGGATTCTCCTCTGCAGCATTTGTCCCAGAATGAAGGTTCCTCACAAGGATAAAGGAAATAGTTGCAGACAGTGAGGACCGCTGATCTCCGCTCTTGTGCTGAAAAGGTGGGTTATTTTTCTTTTTGCATGATTTCTGTTTCACATTACATGCAAGTGTTTGGTGACAACACAGTTGTGGTGAGTTATCCCATTTTGGGAAAGAGATGAACAGAGAAAATGCCATACTCAGTCACTTACAGCACGTGATGTATGGCAGCGAGCATCAGGAACAGAAACATTTGTTACTCCAAAAGCTCATATTCCAGAATCAAATCTCCAGTTTTATCTTATGCCTAATGTGAATGGTAACAAAAATAATAATCCCCCTTTTTTTATGCTACAAATCAGCTCCACTGAAACCATCTCATGTTCAGGTTCTCTTTGCAGTATTGTTTTAAGGACTGCGAGGGCAACATAAAACTGACATACAAACCATCTGCTGATCCACATTTCATCTCTTTCGCTCTAATCTCCTCACATATAGGAAAATTATCCAGCTGTCTGTCTGAATACATGGACATATGGGATCTCAAACATGCAAGGATTTGTGATATTCTTTCTGCTGCCAAAAAATTCCTGTGCACATTACCTGGTTAAAACGTATCCTTCTCTGCAACAGAAAAACTACCTGTGCTGGGAGACTCAGACCATGGGATTTACAGTAACAAATATAGATCCAACTTCATGTCAAGCATTTATCTTCTTCTAATAAAACATTTTTGTATTTCAACACAAAAAAAGGTAATAAAACACTTTTAGATGACACTAAGATACTGGTCCTTCAGCCAAAGTTAACAAGAACAAAGAATGCAGAAATAAAATATTCTTTTACTGAAAAAATATATGAAAAACATAGTATAAAATGGATATAACTGCTACATCACCAGCAAGATAACAGCCAAACCTGTCTATGGTTTGTCCAGAATCCTGTCATTCCTACTTAAAAATAGCAAAACACTTGCATTAAAGTGATTTGTTAAGTTCTGAAATTCATTACGATAAAAAAGCCTGTCCAACAGCTACAAGTAAGCCTCTCACTGCCGTAGGTCCCAGGACCTTATCTCTGCAGCTATTGCTGGAGCACAGGGGGAACTGTTTCTCGCCTCTCAGAGCCCTCATGTAGCATCCCCAGCAGCAGTAAAGAGTTAAAAACCAGACACGCACGCCTCTAGTTTAGAGGCCAAAAATAACTTCACGTTCTTGGGAGTAAATTAATTGCCAGATGCATATGAGAGTAGATCCACGTGTAAAAACACAGTACAGAAACATTCCTAATTAATGAAGGGTTGTATAGTCAAAGCACCCATACTGCCCAAGATTCCTGCAGGACCCACCAAAACAGCCAGCTCGCCCAGCCCAGCCGGTAAGTCGGCATTTTCAGTCAGCATAACTGCAAATTTGTTAACAACAGAGGTTCCTGCTCGGTGGGCAAGGCTGTGATGGCTTCGGGTTCGTTTCCAAACAAACGCCAGGGAGCAGGCCGAGGAGGGCTGTGCCCCGCTGCACTTTTCACAGCACAGGGGTGCCATGGAGTCAGGCACGGGGCGGACCCACGCTGGACCCATGGGACAGGGTTTGGGTCAGACCTGGAGGTCGGGCAGCAGGTCCTTGGCTCCACTCAGAGGCGGCGAGAGCTGAGCCGCTCAGGGCACTGCCCAGGCGTGGGGGGCTGCCGGCGTCTCTGCGTCCCGCTTCGCTGACGGGCGTGAGCCTTCCCGCAGCGAGAAGCAAGGTTCCCCTGTCATCTCAGGCTTCACCTCCTCGCTTTGGGCCGTCCCGTGGACGTTCGGTGACCTTCTCCAGTGGAAGGGGGAGGCTGGTCTCTGCAGGGGGAGGCAGTGAGGGGGTAATGTCACAGGTGAGGGACAAACCTGCCTGAGACAGACTTCTGGCCCCAGCACTTGTGCCGAGTTGTTGGCCAGGTGCCTTTCTCCTCCATCCTCTCCCGCAGGAGACCCATGGCTTTGAGGAGGGAACGGCGAGAACTTGTCCTGCGGCTGCCTTTCCCCTTGGGCCTCATTTTCTGTATTAGTTTGTCTGCCTTTAGTTTCCAGCCTTTGGTTCTTGTTATCCAACAGGATTAAATAATTCTTCATGGCCCTGGATTTTCTCCCTGAGATGGAATTCACAGGCTATAAGCAAACTGTTTTCAGATTGTTTTCCTTGTTGTTAAGTTGCACTAAATTTAACAAGCCTGAAGATTCTTGCAGTAAAGCATTTTCTCCTGTATTCAACTGTTTTGTTGAGTGCAGGAGAAAATCGAGATACCCTTTCCTCCAGGTGTCTAATTTTTGTCCAAACCTCTAAAAAATGTGTATGGCATCTTCCAAGATGAGTCCATTTGTCCAGTGTCCTGAGACAATCTTGCTTTCTCTTCATTTGTCATCCAAACATGTTTGAGCAAAAGAAGGGCACAGAGAAAACATTTTATTTATCTTTACAGCCCTGATTGATTTAGTGCCATCCACAGGGGCACTAAATGGGACCTGGAAGAGATTTAGTTTAGATTAGCATTAGCTTTTCTTGCCACAGTGGAACCTCTGCTGGGACAGATGGTCCTCTGTAGTCCTGCAATCCTCTTCCAGAAGTGCCATTTCCAGGCCCCTGCTCCACCTTAGATAAGTCAATCCTGAGTTACCCCTTCCACAGAATTTAACTACTTTTGGTCCCACCAGAATGTGATGCTCATCACTCTGCTACAAGTGCCATGGGCAATGATCAGTGGCATCCAGGCAGGCAGAAATCCACCGCAGGCATGGCTTGCAGCTGCAGTACCCTTGCTGTCACACTTTTCAGCCTGTGCCATTGCTTCCAGCAAACTCCTGAAGTAAATCCTGATCTGATGTGCAAGTATAATTTTTTCCCATACTGGGTGTTTTATGAATGTCATCATAAACTCATTTGCAGGAGCACACTTGTAGCTGCACCAACATCATTGCTATGGCTTTGCAGTAATCACAAACTTTCCCAATGGCAGAGGCTGGAAGGCCCCTCTGGAGATCACCTAGTCAATCCCCAGCTCAGAGCACCATCAGCTGGAGCAGGCTGCTCACGGCCACATCCAGTCTTGAAGATCTCTGAAAACAGAGACTCCACAGCCTGTCTGAGCCACCTATGGCCGTGTTTCACCACCCTCCTAAGGCATCCCAGCAAGCTTTCAGACTTCTTTTCCATGAGGGCACATTTCATGATCAACTCACTGCCTACCAATGCAGTGAGTTGAAAGCCTGCAGGGCTTCCTCTGCAGAAGTGCTTTCAGATGGTCAGCCCCCAGCCTCTGCTGGTGTCTGGGCTTATTTCTCCCCAGGGCAGGACTTTGCATTTCCCTTTGTTGAACTTGAGGGACCTCTCAGCCCATTCCCCAGCCTATGGAGGTCTCGCTGGATGTCAGCACAGCCCTCTGGCACCAAACACAAACACACTGAAATGCCAACACTTACACGACTTGCCTTAGTGATCCCCACAAATTAACTGATCCTAACATTGGGCAAAGGCAAATACCAGCAGGAGAACAAATGCAACACCCACTCCCGACATCTGTTAAGTTTGGGCTTTCTAATGTCTCCTAGTTCCTGCTTAGCCCATGGAATACATTATATGCAAATTTTCTTCTTGCATCTTTTTCCCACTTGTGTATATCTGGTAGACAGGCTCAGTGGAGCACCCTGGAGAAAATAAGTGTAAGAATAATGGAAAATGAGGCACAAACTAAAACTGTGGAGCTCTGATTCAGTTTTGGGTAGTGGTTTTGGGAGAGTCGGGAAAGGAGAGTGGGATGGGTAGACCTTTTGTAGAGGTTGCTAGTTGTGACCCAGTAAATGACAAGTGATGGCAGAGCAGTGTGTACCTAATTATGTCCCTAAGAGTCTGCTGCTGAAACACTTAAAATGCCATAGTGTTTTTGGCAGAGGACAATCCCGAAATACAGGCAAGTCTACTAGGGCCCAGGCAAGTCCAAGCAAGTCCAAACATGACTTCTTGGACTCAGTGTCCAAAATCAATCTTCTGGGACAAGCTGGCTCCTCACACCTCTTCATCACTCTTGGAGTGCATTACTTTTTCCTGTTTCTTTTAAAATAAAGCCAACTAGACAGTTCCCAGGGGTGCAGAGCAGAAGTCAAAATGCTGAGCAAATGTAAACACATGCCAAGGTGTGTGCTGATCTGGCAGGACCCTGGTCCAGGATTCCCACTTCTCTTCTTCTGCTTCAGCAGTACTAAATTCAATCTAACAGGATTATTCAGTTATTCTGATTTGCACATGCTGTAATGGCACTCCAGTAAGACTCAGGACTTCTCTGGGAGAAGACCTTGCTCCTGGCCCAGAATATTTAGATAAAGAGAAGTCCATGTTTGTCTCTTTGGTGACTCTTCCCTAGCAGATTCAGCATGCAACGGCATGAATCATTGCTCAGTGTACTCTGAGCTCATCTCATTGGTAGCCAACCACATGATTTTCTTAATCTAATATAATGAAATCAATGGAATAATAGGAAACTCTTTCATTTTTGACAGCACAAAAACCAGCTGATTTCATTGTGTGCTGGCGAGAAGAGCTGTTAGCTGTCAAAACAAAACAAAAAGGAAAATTGCTACAGAATAGAAAAACAGTTCTCTAATAATCTGTCCTAACATTCAGGTTGGGTGAAGATGAAGCTTTAAAAATCCTTATTTTACTTGAAGTTTCTGATGCTTTCTTCCCTCTTTTTCTCTCTTTCACACATGCACACGTACTTACACATCATGTTTCAGTTTGTGACCCTGCTATTCCAAAGCGCGAACATAATACAGAAAAATTGTAAATGTAAATCAAAACCATATCAGAAATGTTTGATGCCCTTTCTCTCAACTGAGACACAATGGTGATCAGATATGTAAAAACGTCTTCTCTTCACCTAAATGACTTGCTTTCTTACCAAATTGCTTAGGAGAACAGTTTTGGTGGCTGTGGCAGGAGCACTCCTGCAAGAAAAAAAGTCAGTCCTTGAAAAACCATCCTGAATAACCTGAAACAGAAACAGCAAGTCATGAAATGGACTTGCCTGTGGGAGCCAGCAGACTCTGAGTGTCAAGTGCAGAGAAGTCCCTGCTGAAAAGGAGAAGTAATTTTACTGCGCAGAGGAAACATGGTGCTCCTGTCATTCCCTGCTAGCTGCAAGGAAGCAGAATGCCCCTCTGGCATGTCCTGCACTAGGGATGACGCCGCATGCTGCACTGCTCTCCAAACCCAGGATGACATAGTCTTCCCAAGGCTCTACTGTGGGAAACTGGAAAGAAAACACCAAAGCTCTTTTCTTCCCAGACATGGGGGAAAAGACAGGAAAATCAGAGCATTCGTTGTCAGCATTCTTCTGCTTGTACATCCTTCAAAAACATAATAAAATCTTCTAGCACTGCCAAGGAAACAATCCAAGAAATGTAGGCCGCTTTTAAAGCCTTCACACAAGTTATGTCAGCCACCTTTGCATAATGGCAGAGGAGCCAAGACCTTCAGCTTGGTTGTTTCCCCCAGATTTCTTCATCCCATATGATTTCAGCCGTCAAAGGCATCCCTGAGTCCAGTTTACATCAGCACAGGCACGCTTTCAGCTAAACCACCCCCAAAGGTCCAGGAGAGAGCAAGCAACGTCTGCGAATCAGATGATAGGCTTAACTAGATTTGTGGTACCCCTTCTCCCCACAGCCACTGCAGCAAGGAGATTTCAGTTCAGGGGAGAACGTGGTGCAATGAGGAAGACTTGGGTCAAAGGCAAGGCCAATGCATATGTTGCAGAAGTGTAATTTGACAGTGGCTTTATTTTACCAGCAAGCAAGGGCATCCTTTCTGAGAGAGAAAGAGCAGGTTCTCTTGTGCTATGGCAGGAATGGTCTTGTACTTGTTCACTGGTGAGAGGTGATGCTCAGGAGGCAGATGAAGCCACCGGACAGAGTGGTTGGCAGTCGGCAGTGCCCAGTACAGAGCAGTAAGAGAGCAGGACATACCGCTCTAGGGACGCACATGGAAGCTGCGCAATGCACCTTGCATGTGGGATTACTGAAGAGCATCTGGTTAGGATCACAGAGTCCAATCCGTTCTGCATGAGTGGCTGTTTGAAATAAATAAGTGTTGTGTATCCCCTCACAGTGATTGCCTCACAAGCTGTTGTTGAGAGGGAAATGTAAGCATGCTATGTCTGAGTTAGTTTTCGGAGGGTTAGCTGAGTGCTCTGGCACCAGCAGCCCAAAATACATTTGGTGTGCGTGCTTAACTTACAGTATGTCCATTCCAGGGCTGTGTATGTTGTTAAATAACTTTCCCATTGTTTCACTCATTACATTGGTCTCAGTATTTGGCTTGGCTTTTGTTTTATGTCCCAGTCCCTTTAAAGCCTGTCTAATGGAAAATGCATAACTCTTTCCTGAATCTAATTTAAAAGACCCTTTTTTGTCCATACTTCTGTGAATCTCTCACCTCCCTGGTGATTTTACATGTCCTCTCTTACTGATAGAAAATTATTTACTCTTATGGCTTCAAAAAGAAAAGCTGAAGGAGGGGTTCTAAAATCTTACCCTTTTATATATAGAATAGCTTATATACAGGTCATGTCTACAGGATTCCTTTTCACACCGGAAAAGGAGGTCGACAGGCCCAGGCCGTGCCAGCAGCAGTGCTTTGTGCAGGCTGTGCACAGGGCTGGGCACCTGGCAAGGTGCACGCCGTGGCTGATGTGGCAGGAGGCACACATCTGGGGGGGCTGCAGCACCCCAGACACGGTCCCGCAGCATTCCTGCCGGACCCCAGGAATTAACTGCTCTCAGCCCTTCACAGCTGGAAGCTGCCTGCCACCAGTGGGGGGTTGTCCTGCCCCACAGGGCTTCTAGACTGCGCTGAGGTCTGCACTTGGCAGTCATGGCCAAACGCTGCTCCTGCCCCACTCCTGCCTGCTGCTGCTGCTGGTGGCTGAGCTCAGGGGGAGCCGGCACCTCCACCTCGGGCTGAGTCTGAAATTTTCAGCTGCTCTGTGCCCTTGGACACAGCTTGGAGGCTCATGCCACCAGCTCCAGGGTCACCTACATCTTCAGCTGCCACCATGCTATTGGTGTGGCATGCCAGCTGGCCTGGCAGACAAACATCTGTATTTTTAGGACTTCCAGACCCTGGTTACCCTACCTGGTGACTTTGAGTGGAGCTAGGGACACATGGACTATCCAAGTGACTTGGGCAGATTGAAGTCCAGGTCCTGTAGCTTGCAGTCTCCCAGTTCAACATCAGCAAGACTGACTGGGAACTGGGGACTGGGAGCCTGGAAACTCCAGCCTTCTCTCTGTAGGGGAGCTAGGAAAGAAATTGGACATTGGGGAGCTTAGAGTCCTGCAGCTGCAGGAGCTTTGGCTCTCTGGAAACCACTGGGTAGGCTACCAAGAAGTGGGAGGCCATCCAGCATCCTGGCAAGAAAAGAAATGAACCCATCAGCACTCCAAAGGCTGTCCTGGTGACTTGCTGGGACTCTGTGGTGGCACCTTGCTGCAAGTGAGCTGCCTGCACAGCACATACATGGGTGAGCCTGGGGAGAAGCATCTATGGGGAACTGAGGAGTTGTACTCCTTCTCCCAAGCATTAGGAAGAACAGTCCTACAGCTATCCCAAAACAAGGCACAGGAGACACCAAAAACACAAGGCTCACAGGCTGTAAGGGGGTGTGTGGTTGTGCACTGATCTGAGATTTGAGTTCCTTAGAACTGACTAAGTCTTAAAACACGTTGAAGCTAATTGATTACTATATTAATTGTATTTCAGGGTTTTGATGGCTGTTTTTCCCCATTTCTTAATAAATAACTTCAGAAATAATTTTTTGTCTTTCAGTAATACATCAGAGATCAGTTACTGGGATGTATTTGTGCTCCTAGGTACTAAAAAACTCCAAACCCTGGTGAGTGTCTTGCTCACATGGGATTAGGGGAGTAGGGGGAGAGGCTAGGAGGCAGCAATTGCCTTTCTCTGGGACAAAGTGTGTTTCCGGTATTGAGATACCTAAAATATCGATGACGTCTTTGCTTTATCTCCTCTCTTCCTGATGTACATTGCACAGGTTTTTTGACTTTTGATCTTACAAGCTAAAATTGATATGCTTGATAAACACTATCAATAAATGTTTTTGATGTATGGTGTAGGAAGGGGTGTAGGAAGCAAATGCTGCATGAACTCTTCTGCCCTGGGGTCTGTGGGGCAGCTATCAGTAACTGCAAGGTATTGGACCCAAGAACTTAAAGGATCTTCCCTGCATTCCCACATTCAGCACAAGGCAGGGAGTTGTTCTGGAAGCATTGCAGAAGAGACAAGGAGAAGTTACAGAATGACGAAGAGTTCAAGGACTTCTTGTGACCTCACCTGCAATATGGACCACTTTCTCCATTCCTGAAGAGGCTGCTGTTCAACTTCTTCACATGCCAGGTCTTAGAGAGACAGCTCCAGCTGGGAGACTGTTATTGTGCCCAGCCTTGTTGGAACTGTAGGAGAGAAAGGGAGTCTGCTTGGTGAATGACTGAGGGTCGCTGACTGGTTGCTGAAAAGCCTCCCGGTACATTCCTACTTTCAGTAGACCTTGGAGCTGGAGATTACTTAAAAAAAATCTCATGCTGCTATTCTGCACCTGTTACAAGGTGCTTGGGACCCTGTTTGGGCCCAGAATGGCATAATCTGACATAAACCCAAGGGCCTGATTCAAATGTAGAACATACAAAGTAAAATTATTGCTGTTCCTTATTCTTAATGGCAATCCCTGGAAATTTAGGCAGGAGCAGCTTGAATTTCTTACAGGATGCAGACAGATAACAGTGCCCAGAGCCTCCTGTGTTGCACTGGGTGTAGCGTGCCTACTCTGATGCTTCTACAAGTCTCTGTTTCCTCCAGATAAATTTTAGCCAGTCCAGTATAATGCAGCACTAGCATAGTTTGCAGCATGAAATCCACCCCGTCCAACACATCACTACTGTGCTGGGCACCAGTCGAGTGCCAATGGCTAACAGCCATGCAGGCTTCCTACTCACCACGGAGTCTATCAGCCAAGTGTGAGCACTCCCTGCAGACCTAATGAGGAGGTGACTTGCAGAGGAACTTGTTTTGGCATGGTTGGCATTTTGTTGGAATGAAGACTTCCTATAGTTACAAAACTTCACTGACACAAGCCTGTTGGTGTGTGTTTGAAAGGAGGGGGCAAAGAGAGAGAGAGGGTGAGAGCACAAAAGCAAACTGCAGTCCCTGAGTCACAGTGGGGATGCTGCTACTTGACAAACCATGAGTTGGAAATATTTATGGTGAAGAGTTTGGATTGCCCTCCAGTGGCCAAGTGGGATTTCTGATCCAAGCATAGGTCAAAGGCAACATCAAGAGAAAAGGAATTTGGAGGAACAAAAAAATGAGCAACTAGAAGCAGCCTGTTGCATTTTTTACAGGATGGTGGTATCTGTATCACCGTAATGGCAGCACATCTCTTACAGATACCTAACATTTGCCTTCTTTCTTTTTAATCTTAGCTCCCATACCATCACTTTACTGTGATCACACAGACCTTCACAGCTATCACCAGCTGAACACGCAGCTGCTGGGACCTTCACTGGCACACCAGGGTGGGACAACTGTGCACATAAGGCCCAGGTCAACAGTCAATGCTGTATCCAGAGAGACACATCAAACAGAATTACATACAGCAGAGAAAATCTTAAAAGCCCAAGGCAGATCACCAGTAACAACATTCTTATGAAAAACAGTAGAGAATACATCTAAGCCAAATCTGGAGTCAAGGGCCCTTCCTCTTCTCTCATCCCTTGACCTTGCTGGCACTGGTAGGAGGAAACACAGATGCTAATACAGCAATCCTGTTCTGGTTATGTGCCACCATTCATCTTTCCTCCCTCTCTAAACGTAAATGTGGGGCCCTTGCAGGATGACTTCACCGGGTATGAAAGAAAGACAAGTTTGCTGTGCTCAGTTGTGGGGGTTTTTGCTAGGACAACACTTGTTCCACATCCATTTTGGCTGAAGCCTCAGCTTTTATCTTTTGGCTACATATCTGACCACTGAGCATTTTTTCCAACTCTTGAACATTGTTCTTGAACCGTATTCCAACTCTAGGCATTTGGTGAGAACAGTGCAGGACAGGGTGGGAAGACCATGTGAAGGGAAATCAATTCCTGTTGCATCCTGGGTTCATTCAAACTTCCTTGGCAAAACCTTTCCAGAAATCGCCTGCTCTCTTGCCGTGCAGGTCCAGCTCTGCTGAGCAACTAATGAGCAAGGCAGAATACTCTGTCAGTTGTAGCTCAGAGACCTGAGTGACAGCCAGAGAGATACCTTCTCCTCAGAGGATGGAAAACTGTTTGGCACTCGGCCAGCCTGTGAATCTTTCCAGACGAAGCCTTTGATATCTAGGAGCTGATTGTAGTCTAAGGCTGTGGTTCAACAGAGGTCTAAGCCACACAGGACCATAAATCACAGAAATACAGGGCTGGAAGGGATGTCAGGACAACACCTTCTCCACCCCACGCACGGAAGCAAGATAACTATATCTTAGCCTCTCCTGGCAGATGTGTGTCTGATCTGTCCTTAAAAATCTCTAATCACAAGAGTAACGAGTCTTTCTAGGTGTTCTCCTCCAGTCCTGGATTTTCCTAACAGTAAAAGGTGTTTCCTAATGCCTAACCTAAATTACCTTTGCCATAAATTAAACCAGTTCTTCCCATATCCTTATGGGCACAATTCATCATAGTCTTTCACAGCGATGTTTTAAGGACTGGAAGTCTTTCATTATGTCCCATCTCACGATCCTTTTTTCCTAGATTATAAAACCAACAAAAACCTTTCCTTGTAGGTCATGTTTTCCAAACTTTTCATCATCCTTGTTGGTATCCTCTGGCTCTTTTCCAGTCAGTCTCCACCTTTCATCAAGTGCATGGCCCCAAAACAGACACAGTGCTCCAGTAAAGACCTCACCCACACTGAGCAAAGCTGAAAAATTACCTCCTGTGGATTACACAACACATCTGTTATTCAATGCCAGTACAAGACCGGCTGTGGGGTTTTTTTCCACTTTCTTTACAACATCTTATTGTTAGGTTATTATTTCAAGAATTATTTCCTTACAGACCCATCATCAGCTTCACCTCCTGCCCTGCAGTACTGTGTAAATGTGTTGCTAAATCAAGACTTAAATTGTAAGTAAATCAATGGAAAATAATGGTGTAACTGTAGCAGCAAAAATAAAGTAATAAAAGCAGCAAGGAGCAATGTCAGGACCAAGTCATAGACTGAGTATCAGTGCACTCAGACTTCAGAGAGATAATATGCTTATTATATATTGACTTTGCTTTTGGTAAAAATCTAATGAGTTTTTATATTCCTAAATATGGTTGTTAAGTTCCTGCTTGCACTGCTGTATCACTCAACACCCACAGTTAGACACATACTTCTTACATCTCTAATTTCATATAATCTTTGTTTGTTTTATGAAAAATTAGAATACGATCACAAACTATTTGAATAAATTTAGTTCCTGACCATATCCCTAACAGAGATTATGTGCATTAATATTTTTATTCATGAGCAGCTCTCTCACCTAACCTTATAAGCATCTGTAAGAGCAGGATCCTAAACCTTGCCCCCACCTTGCACAGGTAGGGTTTAGAGCATGTATTTGCAGATCACTCAAGGATATAGATGTGCAGATAGTGACAGCAACCTAAAAAAATAGGCACCAAAGATTTGAAAACATAGTCTCCGGTTTTGACTTACAAAATGTTTTCATCTCCTAGTCATACCTAGTGTACGAGATATTTGATATACAGAGAGCAGAGATGCTGAATGCTGTGAGTGGGGACTGCCTGAGATTACTTCTGCCCAATTAAATTATGTAAGAAGTTGCTGTCCCTTAACCAGTGAATATTTGTTTATTCCTATTTTATGAAGTAATATTTGGCTGTCTAGTGGCTCAATAAATATTGTTCTGTAACTGTTTCCATCTCAGTCAGTTTGTTTTAAAATATAATTTCTATAAACCTTGGTAATGCAGGGAGTACACCCAAAAATATTTGGGTAATTTTTTTTTTTTCCACATAAAATATATTTTATATGCTACCAGCAAAAATGCCTACAAAACACACAGACAGGTCTTTGTAAGGACTATCGACATATAGGAAAAAAATTGTTATTATATTCATATCACTTGTTCCCAAAGAGCAAAAGTAAAGCACAGATCTAGGAAAGCCTGAAAAGATGAGTGAATGCATCTAGACTCTTCACCTAGACCAAGGAGGGAGAAGTTATGTAAATCTGGCTAAGAAGAGATCACTGGTGACCCTGAATATTTAGACATATGACTCATATACAAAAGGATACTTGAACCATCAAGAAACAAAAGATTAATCATCTGTTGGCCTCTCTCTTTACTCTCTGTACCCTGGGGGCAGGGGGAGAAGCCTTGAGGTGATTTTTTTGCCCCCTCACATTTAATTCTTCTATTAATCTACAGTAAAGCACCAGGCTTGGACTGGAAGGAATGGATAGCTTCTAGTTTACAGTAGCAGATAGAAAAGAGCTCCCTGGGCACTGAAAGAGAGTTGTGGGATACCTTTTGCTGCTTCACCATTTTTGCAAGTGCTGGTGGCCTCTAAGAAACTGAGATTTCATAAACCCAGCACTAGGGGAGAACAGGGATAGAGTTGATCTCAAGCACAGAAGGTCCCACAGGAGCAATCATACCAAGGAACAAAGCTTGGGACTAAGTTATTTTTAAACTGTTCTCTTCAAAGGCCTCAAGAAAGAGGATATTTGGCTCCACACGATGAACATGTAGTTGACTCAGAGGCATCAAGCTGCAGGACTACCAGATTTGACAGATGCAAAGGATCAGAAGGCTGGAAGAGGCTCTCCAGTTTAACAGTGTTGCTCCATGACTCACACAGGTTGCAGGTTTCACTTGGACTGCTCTGCATCCTCTGTATGGATAATGTGACAGCACTGCTTTGGCATCAAGAAATATCAAATACAGTTCGTGCCTTCGGCTGAGGGACTTGGGGACTTGCCTCTTCTTCCAGCCTTTCTGTTGTGAAGCTGGACAAGTTTTCACACAATTGAACCATACAGGTTTATCACTTCTCATCTACCTCCTGTCACAGGACAGTTTGCTCTGCTACACACAAAAAGTCCCAGCCCTTTCTTGCTGAGATAACTGTGAATAAAAGTAGGCAGCTAGTCCGATTCCCCACTTCTAAGTAATGCAAATTCAAAGACACATCTTAGATAGCTCCTACACACTGACAGTTAAAGGCAAAAAGGGATTTTTTTAAAACAAATTTTGGTTTTGGCTTCTTTGCAGAGCTCTTTCTTTCCTCCGAGTTGACCTTGGCAAGCAGCTCAGCAAACTCAATTCATGAAACTCACTCTGGAGATCAAATGTTGGTGTCCTTGTTCCCGTGCAGAGTATGGATTTGACCTGAAAGTCCATGTGATCACTAAGCAAACCTCATATCTGTTGCAGGGTGGATTTGTTTCTAGTAGCTGGGATAACCTGCTGGGTGTGCTGGTTGACAGCCAGCTGAACATGAGTGGGCAGTGTGCCCAGGTGGCCAAGAAGGCCAACAGCATCCTGGCTTGTATCAGGAATAGTGTGGCCAGCAGGACTAGGGAAGTGACTGTCCCCTGTACTTGGCACTGGTGAGGCTGCACCTTGAGTACTGTGTTCAGTTTTGGGCCTCTCACTACAGGAAAGACATTGAGGTGCTGGAGCGTGTCCGGAGAAGGGCAATGAAGCTGGTGAAAGGTCTGGAGCACAAGTCTTATGAGGAGCTGAGGGAACTGGGTTTGTTTAGCCTGGAGAAAAGGAGGCTGAGGGGAGACCTTATCGCTCTCTGCAACTACCTGAAAGGAGGTTGTAGCCAGGTGGGGGTTGGTCTCTTCTACCAAGTAAGAAGCGAAAGGACAAGAGCAAATGGCCTCAAGTTGTGCCAGAGGAGGTTTAGGTTGGATATTAGGAAAAATTTCTTCAATGAAAAAGTGGTCAGGCATTGGATCAGGCTGTCCAGAGAGGTGGTGGAGTCACCATGCCTGGAGGCGTTCAAAAAATGTGTAGATGTGGCACTTCAGGACATGGTTTAGTAGACATGGTGGTGTTGGGTCGATGGTTGGAATTTACGATCTTAGAGATCTTTTGCAACCTTAAAGATTCTATGATTCTATGATCCTATAATCTTCCTCACCTGCCACTTGCAAGTTGGAAAGTTCAGCACCATAAACCAGGGAGGAGCAACAACTATTTGGGAGTTTCTCTGAAAGCAAAGCCATGGTGAAATGGTTCAGGACTACTGACATTGTACCTCTTCCCCAGTCACTACTGATAAAAGCCAAAGCCTTTCAGAAATATCCAAAGAAAACCATTGTATCATGATACCGTCCATCAGCTCTGCCCATTGCTGTAACAGAAATTTGCAACAACCTACCAATACCATTGATTTGTTCAGGAGGAAGTACTGAAAGATCTCTTGAAAATAGACTAACCCAAACATGGCACACCATTAAAAGAAAAAGTTAATACTTATTTGTGTTAACAATTGTTTCTGCTGGAAGAAGCGTAGATCCAGTATCTCTGGCAAATAAGATAAATGACGCACATAATGTCTGATTTAAGATCCAGCAAAGTCAAAGGCTTTCAGGACTCTGGCACGCTTTGGATAAAGTCCTCACGCTGCTCCACACACAGCAGGGGAATAGCTGGAGTCCCTGCTGTGCACTGCCGTTTACTGTGCCTGTCTCATTCAGTCACTTACAGCTGTCTTCCCTCTAGCCATGGAAAACTTTGACCCCATCAGTCTAAAGACCACATCATGATGTTTCACCACATCTTGGATGTAATATGCTCCCTCATTTATTACTGTGACATAGATTAAAGGCATCTAATTCCCTTGGAGCTAGTGGGAGATTGGCCTTGGTTTCTGTTACAAAGGGATGAAGCAACAGTGTTTCCTCATTTATTTTATTTTTTTTTTCCCAAAGACACACATCCATCCGCTTATGAGTATTTTATTTACTTTTAGTTTGTTTGGGGAGTTTTTTGTTTCCAAGGGAATACTAAGCAAGAGAGTAATAGTCATTTACCAGCCCATTCTCACAAGTGCCATCACATCTATTGTCATATCAGGCAATCTGCCTGTACCACCACAGGACAGTGATCCTAAATGTATGCAATGATGAAATTTACTGCTGTTGATACTTCCATGGAATCTGTGATAATAAAGTTAATCTGCACAAGATTAATACTACCTTTCACAACTCAGTTTTCTTGTACTTTGTAACATCTTTTCTCACGGCATCCCCACCTTTACCCAGTCTCCCTTTATCCTGAGGTAGGACAGTGCTCAATGTGTGACTTCTCTTTCTCAGCAATGCTGCTGCATATGTGGTCCCAGGAAGGGGAATGGGAATTTTACTAGATTAAGGGACTGAAGCCTAGGAGGTTAAGGAAGAAGTCTCTATGATCTCAGCACCCTTCATAAGCTGTCCCAGGTCCATCATGAGATCTGATCTGGGAATCAGGGAATCAGTGGAGAGACACTGACTTAACCTGCCTCTTGGGTGCCATTTATCCCTTATGGAAAACGTTCAAGAGTGTTATGGTACCTGGTGATACTGTGATACCTTCATCAAGCTTCAGTATTGTGAAAGATTCAAGCAATATCCATAGGAACACAGATGAGAACACCAGGAGGCTGGGGAGGGTTAGAAGCAATTTGTTCTAATGACCAAGTGTGGGTTCAGGTGACACTCCTTTGGAAACTGAGCTGCTTTCCTTGCATGAGAGACTTAACAAAATCCCCTCCTACATATGCAGTTGTCCAGCAGTGGGACACCTATGAGCTTCTTCCATCTTTCATCCGGGGAGGCTGGAGATTGGTCATCACTAATAACAGACTAATTGGACTCAAGTTTCTCTTCATTAAATTAAGCAACTTTAAAAGTGCAGTAATACCATGACCAGCCAGTTCAGCCACTGAATTTCCACCAGGTAGCAAAGTTTTGGGGTCATTTACAAATTTGACCTAGTCATCCTAGCATGAAAGATTTTGTATAATCTGCACGATCTAGCTTTCTATTTCATATGGCTTATGTAGAGCTGCTCACTGCAGCTTCCTGAGGAGGGGACGTGGAGAGGGAGGTGCTGGTTTCTTCTGCCTGGCATCCAGCAACAGGATGCTTGGGAAAGGCTAAAAGCTGCGCCAGGGGAAGTTCAGACTGGGCATTAGGAAGCATTTCTTCACAGAGAGGGTTGTCACACCCTGGAACAGGCTTCCTAGAGAGGTGGTCCATGCCCCAAGCCTGTCAATGTTTAAAAGGCATGTGGACAGTGCCCTTAATACCGTGCTTTAACTTGGTCAGCCCTGAATTGGTCAGGCAGTGGGACTAGATGATTGTTGTAGGTCCCTTCCAACTGAAATAGTCTATTCTATATTCCTCTGAGTGTCTATTTGAAAGAGTGTGCTCACCATAGGTGTTTTTTATTAACATTTCTGCATTCCTGTCAGCTTTTTATCTCCTCCTTGCAATTAAATTGACAATCAAGAAAGACAAAGACTACTTTAATTTATGGGCCTACTGCAAACAATAAGGCAAAGATTTCCAAAACAAGAAGATTCAAGTCTGATCCATTTACCTGTCAAATTACCATTTTCAAACTGTATTTTCTCACTACACTTTGTTGCAACTGAAAGATGCCAAAAGAGCTGTTTTCTGTTAAATATTCCATTCCAATGGAATTCCATTCCAATACCTTTTTTATGATCATCACAGAAAAATAATTTTTACAAAATCCACATGCATCAGGAAACACTGCGTTTTTAACTGCAGATGAAAAATATTAATCTTTTCCTTCCACATTTTCAGATAGTTCAGCCCAGCTACCATCCCTGCGCAGCTGGTCTGTCACTGTTCCTTTTACTTCTACTCAATAGCCCCCATGAATTAATCAGGAAGATGGCTTCTTTCTGAGCTTTTCATGAAGACGCTGTTTGCAGTGTGAAACCCAAAGCACCAATCTCCTCAGTGAAGGTAGCATCTTCCTCACTCCGGAAGACATGAGGCACTTCCCTCCTTCGATGCTTCAAGAGACTGAGTCCAGTCCCATCATTCTCCAGGAGTCTCGCAATTCTATCTTGAACTCAGTCCTTAACGGAGAAGCATGACCCTGGAAATTAGAACTGACCAGGTAGGATAACAAGGTCAAACGCAAGTATAACTCCAGTAAAACAGAGGTTGAGTTGATGATTGAAGTCTTTTACTTTCTTGTAAAGTTTTAATATGAGAGTAAACAGTACAATGACATCTTGTGTGCCTGGCTAGCACTGTGTACGGCCTGGTTTATGTTACTGCTCGAAGCATGAATCATATAACTGACGCCCTTACATTGAAGTGTTTACCTCAGTGTGTTGTCTGCATCACATGCTAGTTTGCTTTTACAGGGCTGGGAATTAATTTTGGCACTGATGTTGCTATACTTCGCAAGGTTATAGCTTGAAGATGTACAGATACATTGCAAGAAGACTTAGCAAACCAAAAAAACCTGAAAAACAGTCCCCCAAAATGGAAAAGCAAATACTGAGTCTGTTAACTCAGATAACCTCTCTTAATACAACTAAGATGTTTTATGTTTACACTTCAGATATTTAGAGACATGCCCCTTTGTGGAGATCCTTTATCTTCTTTATTCTTACAAGAAGGCTATAAGAGATCTCATGGAAAGTCCAGAACAGTCAGTGGAAAACCTCTCACCAACTTTGCAAACACCTTAGCTAAGCATCTAGATGCAGTGAGGGACTGCTTTACTTATTTCAGCTACAGCCCCCTTGATGGGACACTGAGAGCTACAAAAATGAGCCCACAGTGGCTGTTGTTCTGAGTCCAGTCCTTTGGCATTGCTCCTTTCACCATGACACCAGTGTGCAAGGAGGCCCAGCCTTGCACAGCCTTTGCACACCAGCCTTGCACTCCAGCACAGCCTTCGCAAGAGAGGAGGCCGTCCTACGCAATAGCAGCCTTTCACAGCCTTGTTGAAAGGAATGGGTCAGAGCAGAAAGACACAGCTCAGAGATTCAGTTTTGGGAGAATCAAGCAGCACTATGATGGGACGGGGAAGTGGCATTGCAAAGATTTTTGTTAAAGCCAAATCGGCATCTGAAATAGCAGACAAGTTTATGGTATGATGGAGCAGAGTGGGAAAGTGATCTGTGAAAGGCTTTGGGACATGTGAAGGGACAGGGTTATTTCAGCTAGGAAGGTAACTGGAAATTGAGACAAGATGCAGCAAGAATGTGCCTGAATAACATGATATCATTTTTTTATAAGATGGATATCTTTCCGGGAGAGAAATACAAGTCAACCACATCTCTCTGGACATCTGTATGGTATCACATGGGAATTATTAACTGAAACTTCCAAAATGGGAATCGGCACAGATGAGGACATTCCTGGGGAGAAGGCAAAGGCTTCTCCTGCAAAGCAATCTAATGAACTGGGGCAGTTTTGTCAGGAATGAGGCTAAGCATCAATTCAGCATGATCACTGGCAGAGAAAATGGGAATGTCTGGTAGTATTTATTGATGTAAAAAAGCTGGGGGCATTATCAGCATAGAGAAGACTCATGATGCTGTACAAGTCAAACCCAATGACTTAGATGGCCAAGCTAATGAAACAGAACAAAGTTTAATAATTTAAAAAATCCAAGCTCGTGCACATGGGGACAAGTTACCCAAGTTTTTGTGATCATAAGGAGTCCTGCCAGCTGAAAACAAGGGTGGAGGAAGACCTGTGTATACAGGTCGTGTGGTGACCCAGAGCTCTGACCCAGCTCTTGCCAAAGCCAAACCAAGCATGAGATGCAGGCACAGGACGATACAGGAGAGGGATCTCCAAAAAAGACAGATAAAGAGTAGAGTCCTGGGGAAACCTCACAGGGTTGCTGCATACAGCTTTTCATGGTCATGGTTGTGTTGAAGAAATAGATTAAGTGAATGTGAAGCAAGTGCTGACCATGGGATTACTGGGGAGGCCATTTTAAGACACCAGACTAGGCAAGTCTGGTTTTTCAACCAAAGGAAAGCCAAGGCTTAGAACAGACATGACTGTCCTCTGTAAATGCAGTAGTAGAGTAAAAAGCAGAGAGGAAAAAAAGCAGCTTCAGCCAAGTACAAAGCTCAAATGAGTATAAACTCATATAACTACCCTTACTCTGGAAATCATGAACCTGTTCCTCACTGCTAGGGAAGGCCTGCGCTGAAGCAGTCTCTGAATAGGTGCAGCGAGGACAAGAAGTCTCCCTGCTTCCTGGATGGACCTCGGTAAGGGCTTGGACACAATTATGCAATGGTTGTAGATGAGAAGACTGACTTTCATGACCCAGGAAATTTTTGCCAGGCCCACTTGAGCTGTGGAGAAAGTGCCAAGAAGTCAACAAAAGTTAGAAAGATATAGATGACACGTGCTTACAGAAGGAAAACAGAAGGAAAGACCATTAAAATACAGAGAGGAAGCCCTAGGGGACTGCAGCCATCTATAAGCAGTAGTATTTGCTTGTGAAAGTCTGCACACATATAGCTACAGACATAATTAATCCTTATGCTCTTTGTCCCTCCATTTTAAGATTCCTATAAACTCAAAGTACCTAAAAAGACAATTAAAAATACTATCTTTTTCCTCCTCTTCTAATGACATGGGAACAGAAGTGACCCTACCCATTCCAGTTGGCATCATGGCAAGTGTGCATCCTTGCTGCGTAGTGCAGAGCCTGCATGGCGGTACCAGCTCCCGGCATCACTTTCCTCCTGTAGGTAGCAAGCATCCCTCAGCACAGTCATCTGCAGTTCATTATCTCTGCAAAGAGGAAACAGAGCATTATGCTATGTTGAATTACAAAATGTCCCTAAGCGTCTTGTGTAGGAGCAGAGAATACAAATTGACTGCAAAGGAAATAAATTCCAGAGAAAGTACAAAAGCAACAATACTGAATTTATTAAACTTGACCCTTTTTTTTTTTTTTTTTTCAGTTTACAAAAATTTCAAAAATCTCCAGGAAAATGTAATGGGCCAGACTGCATTTGTTCCACTTGGATAACAAGCTTCCTGAAAACCCTACAAAATAGCATGGAACGCAGTTTTGGCTTCGCAGGAAAAAGTCATCACTGGTTGATAAAGAAATCACTAAACAATCTGTGCCCAGTGCTTCAGTGTTTTGCTTGAAGTCCTCTTTGTCAAGGAGGAAGGGTTGGAGCAGAGCTGCCTGCCAGATTACTCATTGCTCACAACAGGAGGGGAATCAATGCTTGCAAATCTACAGTGTGCTGAAAGGAGGTATTTATTTAACTGAAATAAAAGGTTAGCTCCCAAAGACTGATTTTTTTTTCAGGATTTTTGTACAAAGTAAATCATAGTCTAGGTCTGAAACTGAAAATAGTGATGCGTGCAAGGAGTTTAGTAGGTTTAGTAGCAGCTCATTTGTGAACCTGGGCTGATTATGCGCAAGTTTTAAACCCAAACTCAGGCTAATTGTGTAATTTTCTTGGTCAGGTCTAATTGTGTGTTAAGAACTGGCTATGGTGGCAAACCTGCACAGAGAAACGCATACTGAAGTGAACTCCAAGTTGCAGCTGGCTCTTCCATGTTAGCAAGGCTTACTTTGGCAGGGTTTCCTCTGGGTAAAAGATGAGGTTCCTGTATGCCACCCCTGCCCTGCCAGCTTCTGCGGTGCCACAGGCACGGTGCTCACAGGGGCTGGAAGGACAGGCAGGGACCTACAGAGATGTGACGGAATATCACTGTTTGACATAACAAAACAGCTTAAATGGGGAGCAGGCTGTATTGAGGGGTGCAGGCAGAATGCACTTGCTGTTGCAAGCCCTTCTCATGAGGAGGAACACACTCTTTCTGTACTGTGGGGCTTACGGTGAGTGGGGAATAAGTGCCCATGGTGTGCAGGCATCAGTGATGGGGAGGCAGCCATGTGGCACTGGGCTCAACAGCTGGATGCTGCCTTGCACAACAGCTGGACACTGCCCTCATTACCTTTGTGCTGAGAGGGGAGCAGGATTTTATCTAGCTTCTGGTGAGAAATGATGTGCCAGCCTTGCCATGACAGACCATATAATAAGCCATACTTACATGCCTGTGATTCATCATATGACATACTGCCTATGCCAAACATCTTGTCAGCAGTGCTAGCTATCAAGGATTGAAGATTTGACAGCTATGAGATCAAACAAAAATGTATGATCCAAAATAGTGAAGTTTCACATTTATTTGTGTGGTCTCAGAAAAGAATAGGACTGGCTGGCTGTCCATGGAGGACAGTTGTTATTGTTTGTTTACTGAAGTCCTATGGATCACTATTGAACATGCAGTCTGGCTTAACACCAAAAAGAAAGAGTTTCTGTATTTGTAGCTTTTCATGTTCACAATGGGTTTCATTTTGTTGGTTTTTTCCACCTTTTCTTTCTCACTTTGGCAAGAGAAAACAGTTTGGTGGGAGGATGGAGAGAAAGGGAAAAAATACAAAAAAGACCTTGTCTGCTGAAATTCATAAGGCAAACCAAGCTTGCATTTTTCATATGCTTGTTTCTTTGGAAGAACTGAACACTGAGATTTCAAGAAAAGGATTTCCACTGTCCAGATTTTTCTGTCCATTTCCAGAAAAACACACTGGGGTTTTTTCACTTTGAAAAATTTTAATTAGCTTCATCAAGTATTCTCAAAGAGGTAACCAGAGAAACATAAGCTTTCTAGTTCATATTTACCATGACTTCTCTCTAAAAATCATGCACCACTGTAAGACTGTCTAACACAGCAGTGCCTGGGGACAGGCTGGAAGTGAGTGTTGGTGTGTACCTTAATCCCAGGAGGAAAATATCTCCTTCAATATTTTTCGCATTTACTTAAAAATACCTAAACCCGCCTTGATGCTCTGCACTCCCTGCATGCCAAGAAGGGAGCCAAGAACTCAAGGATATTCTTTTCGTGTCTCCAAATAGCATATTTCCCCACTCAAAAGGGGAAAAAAAAATCCCATCAGTCTGACAGACTTCCAGAAAGCAGTGGAATTAATTTATAGTTGCCAGGGTCCAAGCTCTGTTTCTTTAGGCACTGGCAAGAAAGGGGCTATTTTGCATCCCTATTTACATAACTAATGAATATAGGAGACTGCTTAGCAACCTCTCATCAGGCAGCATGAGACTCACTTTCCTAAAACCAGACTCACCAAGATGTGGTGCAATCATTTAGCTGTTTTAGTGTGTGTTAATAGGGGAAATAATTACTTTACTTCACATTACACAGACATATTTTTTCCATGTTTTCTAAAGGTTTCAGGTTTTTTAAAGGTACTTTTTTATTTAATTTTAATGATCTACTTTCCCCCTTTCTACTCAAGAAGCCTTTTATCTGTTATTTCCTCATAAAAAGCTTATTATGCTAAGAGTATATTAAGAGTATACTAAATAGACTGTATTTTCCCCATTCTGTTTCATCAACAAGGAGCTCTTAGATAATGGCAAACGTTATTTGGCTTGGAGGAAAGGAGGCAGAGATCAAATGCAAGAAATTAGTTATACAGACAGGCTCTAAGATACTGCATTAAAGTGAAGGCAGAAGTCACAACTGCCATCTCAGAGTTCATCCCCCTGAAGGGATGAACCAGCAGCCACCGCTTTCTCTAGGGGGCTTAATCCAGAGGTGGTTCACATGCAAAGGACAGCGTCCTGTCACGCCCAAACACGATAACCAGTTTGCACCATATTACACCTGCTCAGTATGAAACCAGGCCCATTTCAGCACGAGACAAAAGCAGGGGCAGAAAGAAGGGAGCTGGTGGCCTCCCGTACCTGACTGCAGCCACAGACAGGGAGGGCAGGGCTGGCCAAAGTGAGTTTGGTCTTGGGAGTAGCTGGTGGGCAGAGAGGGGAGAAACTGGTTTTGGCTTCTGCCCGAGGGCAAACCAGTCCCTCCCAAGACACCTTGGTAGCTGCTTGCTGTTTTCCAGCTGCCCATGGTGGAACCCAAGCTCTCTTTCTACCGAAGGTTTAATTTAAAAGTGGTTCAAGCTGCTTGGAGAGGCACCTGGCTTTCCAGGAAAATTACTAAAATAGTTTCTTCACATTAATTTTTCCCATCCCCCTGAAGCCAGCAGGTGACATCTGGAAAACATACAAAACAAAGAGCAAATTGTCATTTCAAAGAGATTAGTAACTCCACCCCGTCCGTGCAGGCACTGCAGCCCCTCTGACAGGCTGCCTGTCCTCCCACACCCCAGAGCCGGGAAGCTCTGCAGGAGGGGGGCCAGCATCCTGGCGGGGCACCGCTTCCCCACCACAGATATCTTGCTATGCCTTGCATCGAAGGGAATAGGAACGTCTTGACCCCTCAGTGAAAGAGCATCCTTTGGGGTTTTGCTAAAACAAATACAACTTAAGGTGCTGGCTGGTGTGACTCAATTCTCGGAGAGAATGTTTGTGGTATGGGAGGGAAGTCAGCGCATCGCTGCAGGATGCTACTCTCAATATGTTGGCACAGCATTCTGCTGAGAGCTGAAGGTAGTCCTGCCAATACCTTATTGCCACAAGACATCCTTCTCTCCCTTGTGGGGAACATGGACACCACTGGCAGGCGGAGCACGCAGCGTGGTCTTTATTGCTGACACCAGCATCTGCATCCAGCCCTGCTGCTGGCTCAGGGCTCTGCACCGGTGCCTGCCAGAGAGACTCCAAGCATCAACAGCACTGCGTCTGCCTGCTTCACTGCGCGGGCTTGAGACGCAGATCCGCGTGCTCAAATGCACAGGAGTGAAAGGAAAGAGATCTAGAGATGAGAAAGTGTGAGACACACGAGTAGGCTGGAGATACACACACCCTTCCTCCCAAAGCTCTGTGTCACACATCCACACAAGATGAGCTGGCTGCCTGCATTTTGTCAGGATAGCTGCAGGCTCACCAGTGAGGTGCTTTCTTTTTCTCTGCCAACTCTTTGCATGCTGCTAAATCAGCTTTTTTCTTTTCGTATCTTTTCTCTTCCTGAGTCCACCAGCCTGGGACTGGCAGGAAGAGAATTCCTCACTGCTCCATTGCCACAGACTTCCATTGCCTTGGGCAGATCCCTGCCTTCTTGTGACCCTGCAAAATGGGGAAAGGAATGCCCTTTTGCTTCACAGACATACTTGCAGGGTTAAAAAGGAAAAGAAAAGACCACAGGTGCTTAGGGTCTGCAGCAATGAGTGCCATACATACACTGGAGAACTTTATTTAGAGACAAGTGCTGTGGAGGTGTAGGATTGTTTTATGTCCCGAAGAAAATTCTGTGTGTGTGACATGGAGGCACTGAATTTCCCTTCTCCAGTGGCACTTGTGCGCAGCCCGGTAGGCTGCGGGCTGCACCGAGCCGACGCGATGGCAGCCCCCCCGAGAAGGCAGTGCCCCTCTGCACAGTCAGTTCCTGCTCCTCCAGGGCTCATGCTAAGGAAATGCACGGCATAAACAACATCACCTGGCCCCTGCGTTCCCCGTAACTTACTGCACAGGTGAACTTAAGCAACCCAACGCTTTAGGTGTAAAACAGAAACACGGCGGGCATGCACAAGAGCCGTGATCGCACGGCGGGGAAGAGGCAGGCGGGGAACCCACTTCTCTCATGTTTTACTCTGCCAGTCCAAGCAGTTTGCTTCTAGGGCAATGGCCGCGTGGCCAGGGGAGGACGCGGATCCCAGATTTTGCTGTGTTTTGGCCCCTCTAGGGGTGGGATGTGACCTCGGGCAAGGTGCTGTGCTCACGTGGCTGGCCAGCTGCCAGACCAGAGCCGGGACTCATCCTCTCAGCTGGGAGCGGGAGCCGAGGAGCGAGCGTCCGCTGCACCCCCTGTGGGAACACGTCCCCTGCCTGCCAGATTTTAGAAATGTATTTGATAAAAAGTCCCAGGCTCCAAGACTGCAGCAAGAGCAGGGATAAGACAGGACCTGCCCGAGCCACGTGACCCTCAGCATTTTTGGCACAAACTGAAGTACAAAAAACCCCGTGCTATGCCTAGGAACTTGTAAGAAATAGATAAACTTAGTCTCACTGTAAGTATATTATAAACTTCACACAAAGGGTTAACGGGAAAATTATTTAAACTTTGCAGAGATGTGCTGGCTTTGACTCGCCCGAGTGACAATGGAAAGGGAGGATGAGGAACATCTAAAACTATTTTACTACACACTTAAAAAAATGTTAAAGTAACATCCACGGCCAGGCATTTCAAAACAATGCATATATTCTGTGGTAAGAACTTACAGTAATAATTAAATCACATTTTCTTTCAACATTGCTGGTATTGTAGGTAAACTCAAAGTCAAATTCATGTCAACAAATGGTTTAATGAGCGATATTACACTGGTTGTGTAATGACACATAGGAGGACTTCTACTGGCAGTCCAACAGAGCCTGAGCTCTGGGTTAGATGATGCTCGAGTGTCCTGCTCAGTCCTTCACAGCCAGACAGGGAGCTTGCTTTTGGACCGAGCTGTGGGAGGGAGAGTTGGTGTGATCAGCAGGAGGCAGCAGGAGGTGCAGGTGGCTCTGCGGTGCTCAGGGGAGATGAGGAAGAGATGTCATGTGGGAGAAAAAACCCATCTTTGCCATGTATATGGAGGACATGGCATAATCAGAAATAAGGAAACTAGATTCAAGAAAAGCATAGAAATTTTGAGGGAACCCTCAGTCTCTTCAGCAGGCGATGGGAAGCTGGTGGAGGAGAAGCGGGTGAGAGCTCTGACTGGTAGGAAGGAGAAGGGTGGCCAGGAGGTGTGGGGGGGCCAAGGGCCAGAGGCAGAGAGGGTGTGCAAGGCAGGAGGTACAGGCAGGTACATCAGAGACTCAAGAAGCAGGAGGTAAACAGCATGGGACTATTTTTCTTTAAATCATCATGTCCTGAGAGCTTCCTGATGCTTGTTTCCTCCTCCAAGTTCCCAGCGAGAAAGCTTTAAGTAGCTGAAAAGAACGGAGACAGAAAATCCAGAGGACACACATGAGAGACCTCCGAGGTAGACCAAAGACATACACGTCTGGTAAGCGATCTCCTGAGGCTGTGTTGCCAAACAATACCGTGTGTACAGTATAAAACTCTCCTACCTGCATTCTGGGAAACTTTCAGAAGAGAAGTACATGAAACATCATCAGTGCTTTCCTCTGCTGATAAATCAACAACAAAAAGTGGCATCATGATTAATTTGAGTAGTTTGGTTTTCTTCATATGTGGTCTTGCAGAATGCCAGCTGCACAGATGCTGAGGCAAAACCAAACTAAAAATACTTTTTCCCTGTGGGATGCAAGGGAGACCACAGATTCAGATTCAAACCTTCAGGCTTTGGTTCAGAACTGGATCCCCAAAACTCTGGGGGACTGCCTAATTTGCAGTCACATCCACTGTGGCAAGGTTTGGCTCAGGGAGTAGGAAACATGGAAGATCTCAGTAAGATTTTGTAAATTCTCATCCCTTTCTAGACTCTTGTTTTGTTCAGGCTTACTCTAAGCCTGACTTAGTTCTGAAGACTGGCATCACAGTGCAGAATACACTAGGGAGATGCAGCATCTGCTTTCTCTGAACATCTCCTTAGGAAAAGGTAAGTTTTGCCTGAAACCAAACTGCCCACTTTTATATAATGGCTTGTCTGAGTACATTGCATCCCATTCCCTGTCACCAAGCTGCTAGCCAGGTATGAAGAACGTTATCGCTCTTTACCTCTGATGAACCTCTATAACAATTCTAAAAAGTGGAGATGGTCATTCTGCTGAGCAAAGGAAAATCATTCCTACCAATAGTGAAAGAAAAATTAATTTCCTGAGCTGGCATGTCTCGCCCAATTAATCTTGCAGCAGTCTGGCCAAAGTCAGACTGCATTTGCTCTTTGTTTATTTTCAGCCAGAACTACACGTGTTGGAGCAAACTCGCTTACTTGGATGTCGTAACAACTTCTCAGGAAATGGGATTGTGGGAACTTCAGAAAACTGAGTTGAAAGTATATCTCTGAGCTGCCCCATAGCCTGTTTATTCCTGCTTTAGCATAAAGGGATAGCATACAATCATGTGAAGAAGTAGTTTTACTTACTTGGGCAGGGTAAGATTATAACCATGGTTTCTAAATGTTGCCTAAAGAGCCAACCTGTCCAGTGCTCTTTTTACATTTTCTTGGCTGACATATGAAGCTCCGAGCCATGATTTCCAGTTATCCAGAAAGCCAGAAATGGTGTTCAGAGTTGTTCCAAATGAAACTCTTACTGCAATATTTTAAAGCCATCTGTGCATCTTCTGACCAACCAAACTCCCTCACCCTGGAGGGCAGGCTATGGCACGGTATGATGATAATCCAATGCTTTCTATTTGCTGTCTGTGACTTCATCTAGAAACACTGCAGCATTACACATCCTATGGCGTGTCCACAAAAACTTGCTGTGCCAGCAAGAGGCAACAGCCTGGAAAGCAGCTCTACCTCGTGAAAATTACAGACCTGTTGCTGTGACATCCTATGAGTTCATATCCCCAGAAGGGAATGCATTAAACCATCAAATTAAATGAGGAATGCCTTCACTTTTCTGAGAACCTCATCCACAGCCCCCTGTAAGTCTGTAAACTGAGTTATTGCAGACTAAGCCCATAGCTGTGCTGTACACACACCATATTTCCTTGACAATCTCCATTGTAAGACCCTCTTGCAGCCTAATCAGAAGTTTACCTGTCTTCAATTCATTTGACCGAGATTTGCATGCTGTGAAAATGGTTGATCTCATCTGAACTTTAGGCAACTAAGTCAACCCTTGTGTAATGGAGGAAACTAGGGCTGTCTGAGAGGCTGAGGAGCCGCACTTAGAGACAGCTGCCTATGAGCGCTGGGACCCGTTGTCCCTGGGTGTCTCTGTTTCAGGGCTGAGGAGGAGGTGCAGGACTTGCAGCTGCTCCTCCTGGGTGCTAATGGCTGCAGGGAGGCTCCAGACCACAGCAGCAGGATGGAGTTTTAGGAGTCCCCCAGGATGGGGAGGGATTGGCATGCAAAGAGTAGGAACAAATTCCATGATTTGAATGCAAAAGTGGTGAAACAGTGAAAGGAACAGATTGTCAAAAACAGCTGAGGAGTAACTCAGAATGTGGGACCGACTACCTGAATCAGGAGATAGATTTGGGAGAGAGAGGGGAGGAAAGGGGAGATGTGTATACTGTAAGTCAGTTCAGCTGTGGGGCATGTTGGGGGCTCAGGAGAGAGCAAATAGTCTAATAGATAGAAAAAGAAACTTAGATTGGGAGCTGAAATGAGGGGAAGACTGACATGGAAGAGAGAAAAGGTCTAGAGCTGGCAGCAAAGCAGAAAAGAGGTAGAAGCTTGAACTAAGAGAAACTGGAGTCAGTGAAGAGATCCTGAGAGACATGGTGCTATCAAAGGCTCAAGGTTGGTTGACAAGGCACAGGAAACCTTAAATCTAGCTTTTTGTAACTACTTGACCTACCATCTCTACTATTATGTTTCAGAGGAGAGTTCACATGTAATGACTGCACACGTGCTGTCAAGTACACATAGCCCAGAAGACCTCATGAAGAGTTGACATCCATGTCTGGCTGGTGTGACTTTTGAGGTGGAAAAGCCACCAGGAAAGCAAGTCATCTCAGGTAAGTACCTTTGGCAAGTCTGCTAGTCAGCAACGGAGTCCTGAAGATAGGAATGAAGCCCTCCTCAAGCCACCCAGACATCTATCAGTACCCTCCTGCTGCGATGCTGAAGAGCTTCTTCCCAGCTGGGACACCTTCCACAGTGATCACCCTCTCCATGAGCACAGCAAGGGGAGGACCGTCATGTACTGCCTTTCTCTCTGCACCTGCAAAAAAAGAGATGGCCCAGAGGCTGCAGTGCAGCATCAGAGGTAGGTCTCCAGAGCCTGGCAGAAAGGACAAGGAGCATGCATACAGCAAGGCTAAGCTGACAGTGAAAACTTTTCTCATTTCAGAGACCTCATGATAGACCTGCAAGCTCAGAAGAGCCTTTCCACCACTGGGCCATTCCTTTGCTGCTCAATTGCTGTAACAAAACACAAGCTGCCTGCCTGGTGCCCAGCCAGCCTCTCCATCAGCGCCTGACCAGCCGTGCTCCCCAGATGCCTGTGGCTCTGCACCGTGGCATGCAGTCTGCCTGCAACCTGTCCTCTGCTGGCAAAGCCACCAGCCCCATTGCTCTGAGCTGTCATCCCCCAGCCTGGGGCATGATGGGGATGGGATACCCTTTATCTCCATGAGGTTTTTCCCAGGCTGAAGGAGCACCAGGCTAGAGCAGCCTTGTGCCCCCCCACCCTGAGCTGCTGGAAGGACTGCAGCCAGACCAGCACCATCCTCCAAGCTGGTCTTGCACATCTCTTGGTGGCACCTGAGGGCCCCAACGGGGTCAGGATTGTACACAAATAAGCCAGCATGGATGGCATGCAGATGAGCAACCCAGGTGAACAGGCAATGGCACCAAGATGATCATTCTCAATCCATGTGGCCACAGCTTCCAAGGGACTCCAACCTGACTCTTTCTTCCTGCTAGCAGCTAGGTTCAGGTCAGGCATGTGCCAGGGACCAGCTCCCTCTACCGAGGCGAAAGAAGGGATGGATGTCTCTGCAGCTTGCCATTGCCCACAGCTGAACAGGCAACTCTGCAAGGTGCCTCCTCATCAGCGTCCTGGGTGATGCTTGTGTGGATCAGAATTTCAGGGCACCCTCCTTGGACACTCGAAGGCAGCTCCAGCTAGAAAGGCCAAGTGTCTAACTTTTCCCAGTGTTTACAGAAACCCAGTATGGCAGCACATGGTGTGGGTTTATCCCCCTTTTAACTAGACAGACAGAGATGTGCTACCAGAAAGTCAGCATAAAGCAGATCCTCAGGCACACCTACCCCCCCAGCCCCACACACTGCTGCTGTTTTAGCAGTCTCTAAAAGCTCTGTCCAGGAGAGCAAAGACTTCTCAGCAGCTGGAGACATCTCCCTGCCCGTGGCGTGCCGGGCCAGCTGCTCTCCAGGCAGCATGCCCCATGGGGCAGAGCCGGTGAAGCGATCTCACGCATGAGCCGCCTGTCAAGAAACAGCTGGAGGCACTCTGCGGTGCTGGGGTGCTGGAGGCAGAGCCTCCTCGAGGCTGTGAAAGGCATACTCTGGGGTTTCATGATGGACCGCATCCTTCGGAGCCAAAAGTCATGGGGTTCGTGGCCAAACAGATGGACTTCACTGGGAGGAGGGGGAGGCCACCTGAGGAAGGGTAACAGGAGCCAACACCAAACATGTGTAGGGCTCCTTAGCAACGTGAGATTAGCCTAAACATGCCATTGCTTTGCAGACCTCTGGATATCCACACGCTCTCCTTTACACATACTAAACATCTCCCCAGCATCTCCCTCCAGCAGGCTCCCTGTGCTGCTCCATCCTGCTCAACAGAGGCCACGAGCCAAGTCCCAGCATCCCTTGCTGCCTTCCCACAGCAAATAACAGAATATCAAACACCAAATGCAGCTCAGTCTGCCCCTCTTTTTCACCCTGGGATATTACAGGCTCTTCCACATCATTGATCTATCAAAGGGAGAAGAAAGGCAGAGCAGGGGTTTCTAAATGGATACAAGTACCACCAGCAATGCACAAACCAAGTCGCAGTGCTGATGGCTTGTGGACACCCAGAAGCGGCCACAGTCAGCAGTGCCTGTCACAACTGCTTTTGGTGCTGATGTCAATTCAGAGAAGCCTGACACTGGCAAATGTGTCCATTAACACTGTCCTTTAACCTGGCCCCCAGCACCACCTCTGTGGGTTTTCCTTCAGTTGCAGTCCTTTTCCAGACCTCACACATGCTGCCCAGCACTCCTACATGTGTCCAGTGGGTGCCCGCTGCCTGACGGGCCCATGGCAGAAACACGGTGAGGAGCAAGCCAAGGAGCCTTCTCCTGGAAAACACAACCAGGAGCATTGCCATGCTCTGCATTTGCTTCCTTCCCATATATAAAAGCCTCATCACACCGGGCCTGACGTGTGCAGCACAGAGCGCTCTCTTCCTCTCAAAAGATTTCTCCTCGACTTGTTGCCTTTCATTGCAAAGCCATACCTCCTCTCCAGATTTCCTCTCACCGTGTGTGCAAAGCTTGTCCTCTTGCTGCTACCTTCCCCAGCTGTGCCAATGCCCATGGCAGTCTAACACTGACCCATGTGCACAGGGGTGTGTAAACTGAGCTAGTGAAAAATCCCCCTCTTCCTCCCTGTCTGTATCATTTGTGCAAAACAGTCTCAAGGCATCTCTGCTCCATGTTCTGGGTCCTGTCATTAGCAGCATGTGCTCTCACCAGGATGTAACCCAGCTGGTCTTGTTTCTGCTAGCTGCTCCCTACTGTCATTACATGATTGAGGACCAGGAAGAGCTAGACAGAAGAAAGAGAATAGAGAGCAAAGAAAGAAATAGGAGAGAATGCAGTGGAGGAGAAAGGTGGAGAAAAAACCCTTATAATAGTGGACAACACACAGAAAAGAAGAAAGAAAGGGCAGATGGTGATGAACAAATAGAAGAAGGAAAGAAAAAATGAGAGGATAGAAAATGTAAAGCAACAGAAAACTGAGGAAGTGAAAAATAGAGTCAATGAAGAAAAGATAGCAGAGACAGTCCCCACCTTGAAGATATCCATGACGAGAGAAAGCCTTTTGACCAGCACACAGTAAATAGCTTGGTCATGAGGTAGTAGATGCTGCCTTTTCTGTGGAACTAGGGCAGTAGTTTGTCACAGCAGGATCGAAGGCACCTGAAGAGCCTTTTGAGGGACTTATCTCAACAGGATCAGAGGCAAAGTCTCTTCTATAAGCTGGAAAGGGTCATTAAATCTGTTATCAGAAAGCTGATCTGCTGCAAGTTCACGCTCAGTTTGTTTGGCAGTAGTGTGTTTGTGTGCCCGTGTCCTCCTCATTGCACTCGCCTGGGGAGCGCAGGTGGGCAGGCAAGGGAGTTCACAGCGCACCGGCAATAAAGCTTTCTGCCTCCACGCTCCCTGTGACAGTGGGGCCAAATCTACACTGCATGCAGAAATCTGTGCTCTCTTCCAATGCAGTTATCCAACTAGTTTTAAAGTTGGTCTCTCACAAAATAAAAGACTATTTGAACTCTGCTTTATATCATTTTTTTCATATCTAAGATGTAAATCTTACAATGAAAGCCCATATTTTGCCAATTTAAGGAATACTAAATGAAAGCAATGCTGGTACATTAAATTTTAAATTAGAGGAAATGAGTAAATCCCACTCTTTATAATCTTCTGAGCACAGATGCTACCAACCAAATTCTGACTGAGTTATCTCCATGCAATACCACACATGGAAGGAGGTTGCAGGCAAGAATATGAGGGCAGTTGTGCAATGAAGTTTTTTGAAGAAGTTCACAGCAATGGTACTTTTGTCCCTGCGAGGACAATTAGTCTGCTGAAGCATATGATTCCTAGCACACTAGGCTTGCTAGATCAGAAAATGCTGGAGCCCTTCCACAGGCTCTTTGCTTCACCTCTCTGTGTTCAGAGTAACTAAATACATTGGTTTTGGAAGGAGATTTTACTAATCTACAAGACCGAGGGTAAGGTTTTCCAAAAATTCCCAAGTGGTTTAGAAGCACTTTTTCTCTCTTTCTAGCAGAGTGTGGGTTCCTGTGCTGCCTGGACATGTTCTAAGGCACCACCACAAATCAGAAAAAGCTCACCAAATCATGCTCATCCGTACTTGGTAAACAGCCAGCAAAGAGCCAAGAGAGGAGACACTAGGTGGGACCCTGGCCACGGTGGTACGGCACATCAGGAGCGTAACCGGGGGCAGAAGCCAGCTCCTCGCTGCCTCCAATTAATGCCAAGCAGTCAGTTGCTGCATTCAGCAAAAATAAACTCAAATTTATAAAACATTAGTTATATTTGGGTCTGACAAGAACATTGGAAACACTCTTGTGGCAGATTCTGTAGCCACAATATTAAGTAATAGTATTCAGGCTCGAGTTACAGTATACAGGACAGGTTCACAGCTGCTCTAAACTGATATCGCTATGCAGGTATCAGAAGTGGCTTCCTCAGAAGTGGCTTTCAGAGAGCAATGGGAATTTGCACCACATGAATCTCTGCCTCTGCGTACACACTCTTTACACCCTGATCCAGCAAAAACATCCTTACCATTAAAGGCTATGCTGCAACTACAAAGTCACACTCTTCTGCATATGCCATTAATGGAAAGACATTATCAAGAGATTAAGACATTTACAATATAAAGACTATTTCTGATCCATTAAGGCATTTTGGAAGTCTTGGTTTAAGGCACTACTTGAATCTTTCCCAAAACAAAAAAAACCCTGGGAAAGTGGCAATAACATGCAAATTAGACTTGACTAAATAAAGGCATTTGGTAAGTCGAGTAACTAGTCAATTCAA
This sequence comes from Aramus guarauna, assembly GCA_013400195.1. Lineage (NCBI taxonomy): Eukaryota > Metazoa > Chordata > Aves > Gruiformes > Aramidae > Aramus > Aramus guarauna. The sequence continues at coordinate 1,019,829 of VXBL01000245.1, read as the reverse complement.
TCTTTTTAAACAGTTAGCAAGGAATGGAATTCATTGTGTTTTAGAGCAGCGAAGGCATAAAGGCATTTAAAGGCATGAAATGGAGAAGGGAAAATATTTTAATTGCATCAGATGCAAAAACATCTTTCTAGCCCCACACATATGCAGCTAGAAAAACTCAATGCCACTGTAAAAGTGTTGCATCAAGAAAAAAGACTACAGACAAAATCTTGCTCTTTTCTTGTGCATATTTCTTAGATTAACAAGTCTTCAATCCTGTATATCAAAGTGTTTTAATCACCTTGCACTGAGGGAAGACACTTCTATTATGTAAAAGTGTGGTTTGTCACGTTGTGGTTGATGGATGCTGCTGTGGAGGGGTGATGCTGTTAGGTGGTACTTCTCAGGGGTTCCTCAGTCAAGGTTATAAACAGCTCCCAGTATTTTCTCACTGGCACTGGGGAAAGGAGCGTCAGTACCCTCCCTGGACCCTGGAAGCAGAGTGTTTCTCACTTCTGCTGTTTCTCATATTGTTACCTTGTCAGTGTAGGCTACAAGGCTACACAAGGCTACAAGATGGCGTCAGCAATTCAGAAGTATTTCTTCAACATGACACTCCAGCGTGCCCCTTCCTGTTCACATCCATCATGGGTCTGATGTTGTCTTGAAGCTGGACTATGGAGCTGCTGCACTGTAACATCTCAGCTCTTCCCTTGCGCAAAGCCCTTCCCCTTACCCACACCACATATCACCTAGAAAGTGGTATCCCAGTCTCTGAGATGGTGGCCACTGGGATTCATCTTTACGGACACTCCTACCGTACATGCTCTCAGTCACAAGTGAGGGGACTGACTCTGCAACCACACAGACCCTCTTATCCATGTCATTACTAGAGCCACACTGTGCCTTGGTTATTTAATTGTGGGTGTGCTCTTGGGCTTGTTTGAGGTCCATCTGTTGGAGTAGTACTGCAGTCTCTTGGAGGAGGGGGGGGTGGTTCTCTCATTTCTGGATTTCTTCCTCTGGTTGTACCTTGCAGAGTGTCTCACTCTATATCTATGAGGCAATTTCATACCTTAAACTGTGATGATGTCCCTTCAGTTCTACATCTCATGGTGACCGGTTTGTTTTAGACATAGTTGGCCAAAGCTTTAGCAATGTGTTAATAGGAATGTGAAGCTGACATTTTCTAGAAACAAAGTCAGTAACCACCTCATCTATTTTCAGTGTCTAAACTAAAAAAGAATGTAATATGTAAACATACAGTATCAACTGCCATAAGCTATTTCAAAGTTATTTTTATCTTTGAATTTTAATATTAAAAGCTGTTGATCATAAAAGTAAAGAAAATGTTTATTTTCTTTAAAAGCAAAAGCATTTCTTACATTCTTAGGAACTGATATTTGTGAAAAGCTGCATTCACGTCTTGAGATATTAAATCCAACATGATCTAAATGCATATTCATATGGTTCTAAATAGTGAAGCTAACCAGTATGTTATTCTTTCTCCAAAGGATTAACTTTTTCCTTTGTCACATCAGACTTTTAAAAACATCAGTCTCAGCACTGGGTAGACTGCATTAACATAGAAGATGAAATCACTTCATGACAAATACTCAGTGTACTGCTACATGCTATTATTTCAAAGCCTAATAGTAAACTTAAGTCTTTACAAGCAGAACACTGGCCAAACTGCTTAGTTACCAAATGCATTTGCATTTGTGTTTACAAACTGAACACATGCCTTCCTTCTTTTAATTGAAAAAAAGAGAAAATCCTTGCAATTTATTAAACTAACCCTGCACTTGCTTGCCAAAGGTTGGACAGGGGAATGTCCCTTTCAGTCAACCACCAAAATTAGTGACTGGACTCCTCCCCATCATCCCTTTGCCACACCCTGTGTCAGTGGAGACTTCTCCACCCCACTCAGAAACAATTCGTCTCCTCTGGACAAGAACACAATGTATGCTAGGAAAGTCAGTTAGTCTTTGGCAACTGCATGTTCATGGGCGCTAGAAAAGCTCCTGTGTTTCTGGTGTAAGCAGGGGAGACAGTTCTTCCTTATCTGACAGGGTTATTGTGAAATGACTCCATTTATGTTTGCGAGGAAGTCAGATATCCAGTGCAGTTTGAGGAGAAAAGCCTGTCAATAAATCAGGGATGCAGCTCTGCAGAGGATGCTGAGAGCTGCCTGCGAAATGGGATGAATTGGCCCAGCAGAGAGGAGATACCAATGGGATCCGAAGGTTCGTGAGGAAGTCAATGCTTTGTAGCCTGATCTCTCTGAGAGCTGGTGGAAAACTAGCAAAGAAAACCCCAAACCCCCAATATCATCATGTTACAACAGAAGCTGCCAACCAAGAGCAACAGACTGACTGACTGGCCAATACTGTAACATCATATTTTCCGAGGAGGCTATGTTAGAAAACAAAAGTGCACACTGGGGGCAATCCTCATCAGCTGTGATTGTCCGTACTGACACAGAGCCTTTGAAGAAAGCCCCCAAGCACTCACGCGGGGTTAGGACCTTCTCGGCATATGACACAGCTAAATGGGCAGAAAAGGGGATCGTTCCCCTCACAGAGCTTTTCCAGGCTTCTCTGTCCTTGAAGAAGAAATGACCCAGTATAGCTTTGGTGGAAAACATGTAAACAGATGTCATATCAAAAGATTTTTTATCTGAGTACTGAATTTTCCCCCTTGTACCATCATTTTCCCTAGAACACATTACGATACAGTTACAAAATTTCTTAGGGATCTGTAAGGGAGACTCCTGTATCGCATGATCAGTGGCAAAATTCCCATCCACTTCAGCAGGTCTGGAGTTTCACTTGGTCTCTCTTTCCTTCCACGGTGTTTTTCTGCCTGGAGGGGGAAAGTTTGTGCTCCCATCGTCTCACGGGCTGGTTCCTATATATGTTCAGTTACACCAAGCCCCGGCCTGGCTCTGCACCACCCTTCAGGTGCACCTCCACACATTTATGTCCTTACAAGCCACAGCAGCAGAAAATGAAGGAGCGTCCTGCTGTTTTCAGTAAAAACACTTCTATGGTCTTCGGATTCTGCAGTTTCATTATTCTGAGTCAGTCACTTTATTTTTTTATTACTCAGCCTGTATTTCAAAGTACATTGTCCCCTGCGTGACCTGAAGTAAATTAAAAGGTACCATATGCTAGAGGACTTTAAAAAAAAAAAAGTGCATATGTTATTGGAGCAAATATGCAGAAATCAAGTCCATTGTGGGGCTCTTTCCTTGCAGAAACCCCATCCTTGAGGTGTGATACATAACACGGTTGCCTGCCAGACATTCATTCTTCTTTCTTCTTGCCAGGCACAAAATAAATTGGCGGCTAAACCACAGTGATGTGAGATAAGGACAAAAGTGACAGCTCAAGCTGCCATAGCCCAAGGCTCACAGGAATCTCCACTATCCACTGTATCAGGGCAGGCTGGTGGAAGCCATGTGCCCCCAGCTCCCTCCTCAGCTCCCCAGCACAGGGGGCTGAATCGGCAAGAGCAGAGCCCTGCCAGACACGGGTGCTGCAGTGGGGCAGCCCACGGGGATGCTGCACCTCATCCCACTGATGAGGGTACCACTAAGGCCAGCCAACAGGGAAAACCACCAGAAAAGCTGCTGCAGCATCCCAGAGAGGAGCAGGAGTTCCCTCTCTATCCCAAAATGTCCTGTGTCGCAGTTGAGGTACCCAGCCCCCCCAAAGTGCTAATGCCAGCAAAACCATTTGCTGATGGAGGTCTGATCTGGGTGTCCCCACCACTGCTGAGGAGCATGTTTCTCGTGGAGCTGCTCAATCCCCCTGCCTGTGCGAACCATCGCACCCCTGCTCAGACCCGCTCAGCCCCCCGTGCCTGCCCAGCTCTGGGCAGCTCTCCTCCGAATGCTGAGGCTGCCAGCTCTGACACTGTCTCAGGGACACGCCAAAGAGGGCTCTGCCTCCGCTCATGCTGGACACTAAAAACGGTCATCAGACCTGGCAAGGCTGTGAAGTCCAGAATGACTTTATTTTTAATATGCTTTCCCTAGGAGGAGAAAAAACACCACACTAAGAAAGAAGCTGTGCAAAAACTGAACAGACACATGCAATGCTTTGCAAAGAAAGTCTGACTTTAGGATTAGATCATTTTAGTAAGCAACAATAACAGTGTTTGCCAAAATACGTGCACTGTTATGTCTCTCTCTAGCAAAGGACTGTATGCTGAAACCTGCAGCCTGTAAAGCAACCCTCACTACCATCTATAAAATCAGATTTATCTCCTTTATTTATGAGTGGTCAGCTGATCAGTTCAATTAAGACACTCTTAATTGATGATTACTGCATTTGCATGTCAGTGTTAAAAAAAAAAAAGTCAAAATTGTTATGAAGAGGAGTTAAGGCCTCAAACAAACAAACAAAAAAGCAGGAAGATTTGCTTTTACAAAATTAAGTCAAAAGAAAATTACTCTAGGAATAGGTTTAAAGAACTTTTTTCACAGGTACATAAAATGTCTGCAGCCTGTGTTTCAAATAATTAAAAAATCTTTTACAGAAGGACTGCATATCTATCTAGAACAAAAAGTAGTATCACCACAAAAGGGGGTATTAGGAGCAAGCACAGAATCTGTAAGAAATGGGAAATAAGAATTAGTCACTAAAAAAGTCTTCAATTAAGAGTTTAGGAAGCACAGGTATAGAAATTAAAAAGGCAAGGAGTAGGAAAGAAATTAAAAAAAATTTTCTATCATATATAGAAAGAGTAGAAGGACTGAAGAGCGAGACTGATGGACAAAATGCAGAAGGTTGAAATGAAGAATAATTTAGACAAGGCCCAAATTTTTGACCTTTAAATAAAGATGGTGATATTGAACATGAGAGCAAGGTTGTGATGGCTAATAACAGTAGCTGGCAATAGTAGTTGCCCAAAACCAGGGTGTCAGTAAATTTGAAAGAAGGTACTACATGAAATGTAGGTGGAACATACATTCCTTCTGCAGGAGTTGTGGAGAAACTAGCACCTGGTGAAATCAAAGCAACTAAAGGCACTGTGATAAGTGGAAAAGGCAATAAAACCTGAAGTGCATTTAGTACAGTTAACATTATTTCTAGGGTACATGATAACCAATTTCCGGAAGAAGAAAATGCAGTATTCCTTTTGGCCTTGAGTACATTTCCTACTGTATTGCCTAGGGAGATTACTGCAAGTGACAGAATGGGCATGACTCTGTTGAAGGGAGGTTGTTAGTGGAGTTCATCCAGTGGAAAGTCTTGGATCTTATGGCAACACTTTCAGGAATGACCTGAATGACTTGCTACAGTTCATCATATGTTAATGAAATTTGCTGCTAACGCAACACAGAAAGGAACTGGTAAGAGAGGAGGACTGCAATATCATTTGGGGAAAAGCTGGATGACCTTGAAGTCTGGAGCAGTAGAAATGGAATTAAAAGTACAAGGTCATATACTTCATGCCTAATAAGAAAGATCTTTCCTATAGCCCAAGAGTTTGTGTGAAACAACTGAGAAGAAAGACTTAAGTGTATTATTTAAGGTGGTGTGAAACCACAAATACGGTGCATCCATAAGAAAAGCAGACATTACCATAAGATGAACCGGATATTTCCAATACAAGAAGTAATCAATGAGAATAGACGAAACACTTGTGACACCTAATTTGTATTACTGTGCACAATTTTGGTCACTTCTACTCTGAAAAGTGTACATGAAATTGAAATAGTGCTAAGGTTACCAGAGGATCAAGTGACCAGAGAAGTTATTCTGTATAAGAAGAACAGAAAACCAAAGGCTGAATGCATGCAATTGCTCTCTAAAACTGTATCAGTTGGAATACACCAGGGACGGGAAATAATTTTTTAAATGAAAGGGCAATGGCAGCACAAAAAACCAAGTCAGCAGAAAAGCCCTTAAGTGTCAGGAGGCCTGCAGCCATCTATGAAACAAGATTCAGGACAGCTATGTAGGCTTAAAACAGGGCCTGGTCCACTTATCATAGTAGTGGCTTTCAACAGTTGTAGATACAACTCGATAGTCCAAGCAGTCCCTTCCAGTCCTGTGATGTGGCACTGTGAAATGCTGGTGGAACAGAGCATGACCCCTAGATCATCCCAGGTGGTGGAGGAGACGGGAGATGGGAGAGGGGAGAGGAGGGGAGGCGAGGCGAGGCGAGGCGATCCCATGCTGTTTGAACTTAAACGCAGAGCTGCCTGAGTTAATTAAGATGCAGTAGAAAAGTTACCTCTGAACTGCAGCTCTTATTTCACTGTAAAGGTCATTGGCTTCCAACCCCACCCAAGGCAGCTGTGTTCGAGTTTTTCAAACCAAGCCCAAAACTTGTGACTTTGTTTTTGGCTGGAACAGAGAACAGAAGACTGCTTGAAAGGAATACTTGGAAGGAACAGGGAGAGTGGGAGAAGAAGGGTGCATATGCTGGGCTGGTCGGGGAGGATGCAAAGGGGCATCTCAGGGGTGGTATAATGAAGATCCAGCAATGGCTAGAAATACCTTAAAATCATCAGGAAAAAATTAAGGGTAGACAATACGCAGCAAAAGGTCAAGTTCTAAGTGTGCCTGATGCAAATACTATAGGCAGCCCCGAATACCATATCTCTTCAAAGGCCTTTTTGTTGGGTAGAACTGAAATTTGCAATTCATCTGTGATTTATTTTTATTTTATTTTGTAAGGAAGTGCTCTGCATTTCATCTGATTATTTGCAAATGGAAGGAAAGGGTTGAATTTGCTTCAGAATCTCCCAATACACGTTTTCCAAATAACCCTGCAACTCACCTTCATCATGCCTCTGCTCCAGATGAGTCACCAGCACAAATGAAGGACAAGGAAGGAAGTGCTGGGGTTAACAAAAAACAGCCTGCTTGCAGCCTTAATTCTAATGTTAACAATTAAAGAGAACAGAAGACTCAGTATTCCTTCAAAACCAAAACCACTTCATTTGTTCAGAGCAAGCCAAAATCAAAACAGGAATAATCTATTTCCCCCAGTGTTGCAGAGGAAAAGAAATATAGAATAAGCACTATGCATGGGAAAAGTTATGGATTTTCTATAGGATCAGTAATAATAGTGGGAACGGCCCAGCAGGAATCTGCTGGTGAGCGTCCAGCAAAGCAGACGTTCCCAGGATACTGATATCAGCATTCCCATTTCAGCTGCCATCTGAATTTAGTAGGCTCCTTCATTTCAGAGGTGTGCTTTTTCTAGTTTGCCTAGGTCTTCTCACCCAATAATGAAGGCCTGGATGGGAAATACAGCAACTGGAAAGAGAAAAACCTGCAGAGGCAAGTTCAGAGAAGCTTGACCACTAAACAAGAAGTTTCTGCCTTTTGTGTCACATCCTCTAATTAAGTATACAGCAATCATTACATGAATTGTTTGTTCTGTACTTCTCCTCAGCAGACTTCTTTAGCCCCAGGTCCCAGATTCGTAGAATCACAGAATGGTTTGGGTTGGCAGGGACCTAAAAGATCACCTAGTTTCAACCCCCCTGCCATGGGCAGGGCCCCCCTCCACTAGACCAGGTTGCCCAAAGCCCCATCCAACCTGGCCTTGAACACTGCCAGGGAGGGGACATCCACAGCTTCTCTGGGCAACCTGTTCCAGTGCCTCACCACCCTCATTGTAAAAAATTTCCCTTACCTGCTACATCAGACATTGGTCAGCAAAGACACACAAGAGGTGGTGGAGCCAATTCTTGCGCTCAGACTTTGCCACTGAGGCTGGGTGATCCTCGCCAGTTCCTCCACAGAGGCACAGCAAAAGAGCTGTGCTGCTGGGATAGCTGGAGCCTGCCCCTGGGGTGGAGCGCTGTGCTGCCAGGCAAGAGCTCTGTTGGCATGGTCAACACTGCCTGACCAAAAACTTTTGCTACGTGGTGCGCTCCTTCTCCAAAATCCCCAAACGTGGCTGTGCTGGCAGAGCTCCTCCATGTAGAAGAAGCTGGAGATTAACATCCCGTCTTGTCACATTCCCTACATCAGTCGGAACAGGATTTTATGCAGTGGGAATTGGTTCAACACCCTGGGGCATCTATTTCAAAATAAAACTACAGATCCTATGTGCAAACAATATCTTCTGTGTATATAGAGAGACAGAGAAGTTAAACCATCAATGAATCAATCAATCAATCAATCAATCAATCACAAAATCACAGAATCACAGAACGGTAGGGGTTGGAGGGGATCTCTGGAGATGATCTAGTCCAACCCCCTTGCTAAAGCAGGGTCACCTAGAGCAGGTTGCACAGGGTGGCATCCAGGTGGGTTTTGAATATCCCCAGAGAAGGAGACTCCACAACCTCTCTGGGCAGCCTGTCCCAGTGCTTGGTCACCCTCAGAATAAAGAAGTTTTTTCTCATGCAGATGGAACTTCCTGTGTTCCAGTTTGTGCCCATTGCCCCTTGTCCTGTCGCTGGGCACCACTGAAAAGAGTCTGGCCCCANTGCCCTTGCTGAATTTCATTAGGTTCCTCACTGCCCAACTCTCCAGCCTGTCCAGGTCTCACTGGATGGCAGCGCAGCCTTCTGTTGTATCAGCCACTCCTCCCAACTTTGTATCACGTGTACCTATCTGTCTCAATCAGCATCCCCATCCTTTACCCTCTGCTCAAATACTCATTGGCAGTCAGGTCAATAAAGGGCAGTCTCTGCTGCAAGTCTGTATCAGACTCACACCTCTGAATCTACCACCATAATTGTGCTGTTATCACATCTGGCCAAATGTGATTTTTTTCACGCATACTCTGTCAGAAAGCATTGCTGCTACAGTCACCTAGGAAGGAGGCTCTTGCAGCAGAATGACAAGAATTCAGCTGCCAAGGGAGTCATGCACAAAGACTCCCTTGGCCAAATTTCCCAGAAAGCATATTTCCCAGCCCACATGTTGCATTATTTGAAAACTTGAAATTCATATAATCTTCAGAAATGGGTAAAGCATGCCCTTTCCTAAATGGTAAGTGACTTCGGGGCCAATCAGAAACTAACTTTCTATAGTGCAAGTTGCTTGTTTTCCTGAACTCCTGAACCATGAGATTTTGCATCCAGTATCTATTTCATTTGCTGGCCTGCTCAAAAGTCTTTATTGTCTGTTAGAAAGACCTGCAGCTTGTTGAAATTATACTGCATCGTAGTTGCTGGTAAATTCCTTGTGCCTTCCCTTGGTATTCAGTCAAATAAGCAAATGTGTTTATAACAGCCTTTTCCTTCTTAACGAGAAATCTTGTAAACAATAAAAAAACAAATTAAATCTTTGCAAGTACTAGATAAATAAAGCTAACAATTTGTACCTTTTATAGGAAATGTCGTAAGCTGTTTACTCTGAAAAACAATTAATATCATTGAGTCTTCAAGTCTTTCACTAGGCTAACCATATGGAAGAAAGCTGCAGCAGTGGAAATTGTTTCAAGGCACTTCTGCAATGTGCAAGAGCCTTGTTTAAGCATACCCACCCTACAGATGAACACAGCAAACCTAGCAATGAACATCTCTGCCCCTTCTGCTTTGGGTCTGCCTATAGGAAGGGTACCAGATAACACAGTAGCTTCTGTTCTGTGGACAAAATTTGTAAGTGGAGTGAAACCACAAAACCTTCAGACAACCATCAGTTGCTATTTTCCTTCCCACTTAACTACGCCCAAGCCTCCACATCATGGTGGGTGATGCTATTTAGACCCGGTGGTTCTCCACTGATTACACCCCATTTCCCAGGAAATCTGAGGCTTGGAGCCAGCCTGGACAAACCTTCCTCTACAGAGGTGGCTGTAACATTGGTGCGGTGGGAGGTGTTTCATTCTAGTCTTTGTCTGTCACACCAGCTTCAGCTCCGATATGCTCAGGTCATTTCCTGGGATAAGGAAGGAGTGATGTCAGCCATGGACATGGGAGCAAGGCCACCCCTGCAGGGGAAGTCTGTACTGGTAGCACCATCACAGTTACAGAGAGGGGGACCAAGGGAGGATGTGTTTATGAAGACTGAGGTTCACCAAGTAATTTTACTAATATGATACAGGACATCTCTAGAAGAAACAACTGACCAGCTGCTATTAGAGACATGGTACAGCTCACCACCTGATGCCCCCACATTAAGATATCAGTGACTCTGCTCAACTGAGAGAGCAGTGTTGACTTATACTTGCTAAAAGATTGGCACTTTTTTTTCATTTCTGGAGCAGCTCAGATTCAGATAAATCAAAAACATTGCAACATAAAGCCTGCATGTCCTTTTCCAGAGTGTTGATATTTTTGATATTTGACACTGATACGATGATACCTGACTGAAGGTTTCTCATCTAGTCATATTGGTATTATAAATGTTCTGCAAGAGGACCAAGTTCATCACTTTTGCTTCAAAAATATGAAAGCAGACATAAATACATAGCAAAGAAGGTATCCACCCTGAAGTCTGTTTCTCTAGTATGTGCTAAAAATATTTGGGTTGCTCTTGATGCAGTCCCATGGAGTTAAGTCATTATATGCTATTGACTTTGATGCGATAGATTTAGTATTATCTACTGTCACATTTTATGATAGTTTCATACACTGATTGACATAAACTGCTATAAAACCTCATATCTGAACTCAGATCAAAAGAGATTATGCACTAGCTCAGACAGATGCTTTTTATTCAGTCCTTTCAGAAATGCTTGGAATTTCTACTGCAAGCCTTCTTGGGACTTTCTGCAGTTAGTTGGTCATCCACTGAGCAGCCTACAGATTTCCAGAGGCTGCTGCAGACCTTATGAGAGCTGAAAGAAAACTCATTTTCCATAGCTCAGGCCACATTTTTTCCTGGGGAACCCTGCATTCCACGGGTTTCACTGTCTGAATTTGATATATGTGAAATCCAAGCTTCTAAACGTGTTCNTTTTTTTTTTTTTTTGCTACTGCAAATACTTTAAAGCAGGCATCATGTATGAAAAACACTGGAAGGGGAGAAGTGTTAGCATAGACGATAGAAGGGTGAGGTAACAGTATCATAAGTTTCCAAAGGCTGAGACACTCAGAGTCTACACACACTAGTCATTCATTTAGAAAGGAGGGTTCATGGGAGGTAAGTGCCAATTTTTCTGCTGGAACCTAAAAATCCCGAGCCCTAGTGACCATCAGCTACCCCTGCCTCCAAGGCTTCACAAGGTGTGATGCTCCTCCTTACACCAGAAGAATCCTTGTGTCAGGAGAGTGGACATGTGGTTTCTGACCACACTGACAATTTTGACATTTCCTGACAAAACCAACAGTCACAGGAGGAGTTTCCTGTGACCACAAGCAGCAAGTGCCCCGTATTGCAAGCCTGGCACATGGAGTTATTTAGATGAAAACCAGATCTTGCCCTTCCCTTTCCTACATACCAGTAGGATTGAGGTTGAGCACTGGGATTCTGAAGTGACTTCTTGTTTGACTGAATCTCTATGGTCATTTGTAAGAGCCCACTACCCACATATCAGTGGTTACTGCAGGTGTTGGTGAGATTTAGCAGCAAGAAACTACTAAATGTAAAATGACAGTGCAAGTCAGTGTCTTGTTTCTTGCAAAATGCATGCCACTAAGCTGATGCTCTCCTTGGTGTTGGGGACCTCGCTTGCCTTGCTGTGGCAATTCTGCATGCAAAGCTCAGGGGGAGCATTTCTGCATGGTCCAAGAGCCACAGAAGGGCCTTCCACCTCCCTCCTCCTCCACCCCTTGGTCACCTTGGGCCCCTCAGCTAGACAAAGGCAAACACACAATCCTGGAAAGATCCTCTTGCCAGACTAGTGTTACCCACCACATCCCCAAATAACCTTATCTCGCTGACCATGTCAGCAAAGCTGCGAGGCAAAGCCCAGCTGTAGGAAGGTTTACCTGAACTTGTCAAGTGCTCCATGAGAGCCATCTCAGCTAACCCTTAACACCTGATGCCCTTCCCCAACACTGTGCTCTGTCAGCTTACAGCTGGAGGAGTGGGCACCCTGGGTTCTTCTGCACCTGGCCCTGCCAGGACCGAGAGGAGGGCCATGCGCAGGGGGTGTAAGGTGGCCCAGGGCTTGGACTTGGTCATGATCCAGCCCCTCCCTGCATGCAGGCAAGGGCACTGAAATGGGCAGAAGAGCAGTTCTGCCTAAAACACGCTTCTTTGCAGGCAGCAGTGACATGGAGAGAGGGCCAGACACATGACGTCATCCTTTTTATCATCCATAAATCTCCTGCTTTCCATACTCCTAGCCAACTCTATGACACAGTGGATCAAACTTTGCTAGAGAAGGAATAGGATCCCACTTGTTATTTCTTACAAAATAATCTGTGGGTCTGCCACAAGGGATATCAAGCATTGTTTATCCACATCCATAAATCTTGTAAGACTTAACATGGGGATTAGGTTGTACTTTCAATGCAGCTCTGTTACATCTGCTGTAAGGAAAATAACTTAGCCCTGAAGGGACAGCACTTGCAAGTTTTGAGAAACCAGTGCCATGGAGCATCCCCTTTCTTTCATATAAATACAGTCACTAAAGACTTGAGCCTTTAGTTTAGCTGAAACCATCAGACAAGCAAGTATCCATTGTATCCAGATAAGCATGATGGGGATGGATGTGCCACCTTAAATTTTAGGGTTGGTTTCATGTATCTTTTTATCTAAGCATTTAAATCCCACAGGACATAGCAAAAATCCAGGTCTGACCAAGGTCCAAGAGCAGTTGACAATTATATTAAAAAATATCACTCAAGAGCATGTTCTTCTTCATTGCAATACATTACCTCAGTTTGGTTGGAGAGCTAAAAGAAACATATAACTTATAATGTGAGTGCAAAAATGTTGGTGAGCTGAGAGACCTCAAACACTCCAAAGCAGACACGATAACCCCTGACAGCAGTCCTAGCACAATGCATCTGCCCCACCAAGGGCATCGTCCCGGGGAGAGACAGGCATTCATCTGAGGCACAGCCTGTACCTACAGTCTGCTCCATTCCCTAAATACCTTTGTGCAGAAAAAAGCAAGGGGCATTTTCAGACTTGAAATTGCTATGAGACAGTCATGCCCACGTCCATCTCTCCTGTCTGCAGCCCTCTGCTGAGTGCAGAGCAAGCGTCTCTGGAGGGTCTGAAGGAAACCAGACAAGGAGACCACTTAACCTCCTGCCCAATATCCTCATCACAGAAAAATGCATCTCTGCCAGTGGCATCTTTGTCTCAGTAAATTATGGTTTGCATGGTTACCAACAACATAAATGGCAGTTGCATAAAAGAATTGTGACTTTGCAGCAGGACTGGGTGCCAGAGCTAACTCCTGTAAGAGTTTTCTGATTCATTCAGTAGCCTCATCCTTGCCCGTCACCCTTGCCAGGCACAGTACATAACCTGCTTTCCATCTCCCACAAAATCGACAGAGTGACAGGAGTGCTGGTGAGACAAACATTGGAAAGGACGTGTATCATTTGGCTTTTTCTGGGTTACTCACATCCATCCTGAGCTGGACTCTCATATACATGAGCAGTTTTGCCTTTGAGCCAAGAGATCCGTACATTGGTATAGACCGACATCAATATGTGAAGGGTATTAGCAGAATCACATTCCCTTCCTCACTTCATTTCTGCTTAGTGGTCTTCCCTTCCCTCCAGGACCAATACCTTTGGTTCCCATTTTGTTTAAAATTAGCATGAAAATCTACAGTGTTTGTCCAGACTTTGCAGGAAAGGCATTTAGGGTCTTTTTTTTCTGAAGAGCTGTGCAGAACATTTTTCAATACAGAGAAGGAAAAGATCATCCTCCAGTGCCCCATATGATCTCATGGCAGTTCTGCCTCCTGAACACTAAAATTAGGCTTTTTTCAAAAGTAAAGTAATATGGACAACTGAATCTCCAATGGGAAATGTATATCAACCTTTCTTCCCCTGCAGCAAGGACTTAACAGGAGCTACCTGTGCTGCATGACAAAGCGAATTCCATCTCCCTGCTACAGGGAAAACACCAAGGACCAAACCTGGGCATTCTGTGATCCCCATGCCTGATGTCTCCTGCCAGCACATAGTCTTCGATGGGTCCCTGTTAACTCCTCCTCAGAGACCCCTGGACCTTTCTGCTGACAGGTAGAATTTGCTGTACACGCCTCATGCCTTGCATTAGGTAATTCAGCCCACTGATTTAGTCACCTGCATCCCAGAGTATCCAGTTCTAAGAAAAATCTGGAATCTGCTGTGATCATGGCTACCAGCATGCATACAGTATTTTTAAAGGAGGCTATTTTGTGGAGGAAGAGCTACAACACTGTGCCACCATGGGCAGGCAAGGAATCTGTTCAGAGCTCAGGGAGTGCAATACAGAGGCGGTGTCTTGCATGGATGTGGAGTAGGAGACACCCGTCCTTATGTCCTACAGCCACCACCAGGTTATGCCAGAGTAACCGCAGCACCAATGTAAGGGATGCACATGAGCATGTCTTGGATGCAGGAGCTCATGCTGGGTGAGTTGGGGCAGAGGCAGGTGCTGACGCTGCTCAGCCCTCTACCTGTGTTTTGTTACAGCTCCCTCTTCCCCTGTACCTCACCCCTTATTTTGCCTACTGTCAGTGGATAACCAGAGCCATGTTCTTAGTAACATATGGCATTTAAGATCTGGATCACAGAATCTGTAACTGTTTAGGCTGTTATTGTTAATATCTCTTATACAGCGCATCTGACTAATTCTCACAGCCTGTGAGGACTGGAGCTCTGCTGTTTCTTACTTAGAATGTTTACATGAACATCAAACTTACTGGCTTGTGGCCTTTTTCAGAAGTATAGATTATTAGTATTTATTTATATCAAGGAAGTCCCTAGAAATTCTAGGCACAGACCAATGCTCAGTTTGATAAGATATTATCCAAACATATAACAAAATGATTCTCCACCCCACTTTAAGTCCACGATCAAAGCAAGAGAAGAAAGAAAAGGCACATATGGAGCATAAGGAAACAAAATCTATGTATGACAAAAGTTTACTGTAAGAGTTGCTTGTTTTGAGTGATTAAAGAATGTGAATGTAATTTTTGAATGAAACAACATCAGAGTTAAACATAAGAATGTTTGTGCTGAGTCAAAACAGGTTGCTGAGCTTCTCTTCAGTCCCCTCCTCACCACCATGCATGATCTCCTTGCTTTTCCAAGTCCAGGGTTGATGTCCCTTTGGATGCTTTTGATGGACCTCTCTGTGGCAATGGCTGTTCATGCAAGAGTGACAGCGAATTCCCATCTATCTTTTCTCACTAGTGGTCCACATTCAGAAAAAGCGCACCATGACTCAGACACCAAGCCCAGTGGAAGCTCCAATCCACACACAGTTCCCAGCCCCGGCACTTGGAAATTGCCTCTCACCTGACCGACTGCAACAGAGGTGGAGTTTGACCAAGTGTGTTTTATATAAGCTGCACATCACACTCAGGAGATTGTGGCATACAACACTCTCAGAAGAATGTATTTACGTAGCTGCTCTGAAAAAATTTGCCTGCTTGCCTGCCTCCCTCCCTCCCCTCCCTCCTGGCCAAGCTGTGCTCAGTCTTGCACCCATCTTCTGGCTTATTCACTTTAATCAGAGAATTTAAATATATTAGAGTAAATGCATCTCCTGTAACACTGCTTCACTTCTATAAAGATACTCATGCGTAAGAGATGCAAGTGTGCATTTCTGTCTATGTGGACACATCAGCTACTCTTTCAGGGGAAGAGTTCAACATTTGTTGTTAGTTTTCCATTACTATTACTTCCCCTCCCCATGGGTTTCAAAAGTTAATAGAGCTTCTTCAAAATGATGTTATTGTTCTGTCTTCTTGAAGACCAGGAAAATCTGATACAGTAATGATCTATTTGAAAAATCTTTCCACTCACCTACAACTATGAGTAATACTTAAACATACTGTAAGATCATCAGTGTGAGACATCTGAGGCCAAATTCTTCTTTCTATGATATTTTTGAATGCAGCTGAAGCTGAAGGGGTTTAACGAAGACATTTATACAAAGTGAGTGCTGTTGGAAGAGAGTGTAAAAGCACTTCCAGGTGCAAAATGTCTCTCACCTGGGCACTGTCTCAGCATATGCAGGTGGATGGCTCCGGGGACAGAGATACTTATGAATATGGATCTCTCACATCCTGCAAGCTGGGAAATGCCTTCCTCTCGGTGTTTTGTTTGTAGCTGTTCATTTCCTCTCTTTTCTTGTAAGTGCCTGAAATGACACATTTAATTGGGAGTCAGAAGGAATGTTTCCTGCCAAACTAAGTGGAATAAGTTTGGTTCTGCTTCATTGGGTGAGAAACAAAACCTCTTCCTTTTTACACTAATTCAATCCAAAGCCAACCAATTTTTCCCCTTCATCTAGCAGTTTAAACAGAATATCTTGACGTAGCCTTATAAAAACCAAAAAGCACAGCCATGTCCCACACAACCAACAGCTCAAGTGCACGGAGGAGAGGCAGCAGATGAGCACAGCTCTCTTGACCTCTCCTGTCTTTGCAGAGGTGACAAGAGTGGACATAGTCTGTCCTGGACCCCATATCTATGGCGAGTGCTGTTCTTCTAAATGCCGCTTGCCTCGGGCTTCTCCTCTTTCATTCAATGACAAATATTTGCATGGTGTCTGCTGCTTTATGGACACCTGGGATGAGACAATGACTTGCAAGGCAATCTCTTTTCAGAAGCACCAGAGAGCAAAATGAAACTGGCCTACTGACTACAATAAGGAAGATCTTGGTAGTAGTTTTTGAGTTTCTTACATCTCAGTAGCTGCCTTGTATCATTTCTGTACCTTAGAGTCTGGCATTTAACCCCATCAATGGAGTTGTTTCCCCCTAACAGGTAAAAGACAGCAATCTCAAACTAAAGGATGTTTGCCTGGTGTAGAGGTGAGGGGAATACATCTCACACAAATACATGGCACCATTTCTCACTGCTCAGCAGGCCTCTGTGTCCCAATCCCCTCATGAGCTTCTGTGCCTTTNAAACAAAAAAACCAACACCAAACCCCACCACAATACCAAGACAAAACCCTGGATGATGCAATTTGGACTGTAGTCACTGGTGTAGCGCCCAAAGGAAATTAAAATTAAAAAGACAGCATAAGATGGAGTTTAAGCCACTGAAACTGGAATTCTCATTACCTTTTCTGGACTGTTTTTCAAGCAAATCTGGGCTAGGTGGAAGCATTTCTCCATTGGCTAGATCACAGGTTGCTGCATTGGGAGATCCAGGGACACCAAGATGAATGATCTGTCTACACTGTACTGGCCTTCAAGGACTGGTTTGAGTCTGATGTGTTTTGGCTCTTGGCCTCTGTAGGTTCCCCAAAATGCTGTTCAGCCTCAGAAAAAATGGTGCTCATAAAAGAGAAGTGCTGAATATGGTGCAAGGCCCCCAAGAGCATCCTGTTGTGCTGGCCTGGACTTGCTGCCTGGCAGATTTCCAGTGCTGTTCAGGGCATTGGTTTAGATCTACCAAGTTTTGCACTAAGGTTACTACAAAGACTTTCTGAGTAAATGTGTCATATTTGCAATCACCAGGATTACTGAGAGAAGTTTCCACCTCTTGGTTTGGGGGTCTCCAGACACAGGAAAATCCTGTCTTTTCTTTCAGGGACTTGGAAAGAACTTGGGACTAGTGGGTTATGGCCAGTTCAGTATACACATTCATTTCTTGCTTCTTGGCTTGTTCCAGACTGCTTCCTCTGGAAAACAGCTTTTCTAATGGCCAGTGTCCCTCCAGGCTGCCTGTGTAATGTGTGTAGATGCTGTCTTTTCATCCTTCTGACCCTAGTCTTGCGTCCTTTGCAGGCCCTCTTCCACAAACCTTTGCCACCATACACTGAGGATGTGAGCATTGGGTACTACCATGAGGAAAGGGCATTCCCTGAACTAACCAGCTTTATTTGAGTGGTGGTACCTAGAGCTGTTTAACACTGGCAGTCATTGCTCTGTAGTTCAAGTCCTAGTGTCTCCTCCAGCTTTGCCTCCCAGCAGCCTAGAAGACTGCCTTCAATTTTTGGAGGGAATTTTGAATTTCTATGTGGCAATTCAATTAATAAACTACTGGGACAAATTTTGGTGCAAGGTAAAATCTGATGTTAAATTCTGTAAAGCAACAAGTGTTTGCTAGTGGTGCCTTATGATACCTGAATACACTGTATGACACAGGGCTGCTGTGAGCATCACTTCTCAATTTATTTGGATTATGTCAAGACAGAGCGATTAGTTTCACCTGCAGCACTAGACAGTCTTTAGATGTTGCACCTCCTGACAACGTCCTAAAACATTTTCTCTGCCAAGATCCAGCTTTTGTTTTGCCTCTCTAGTTTTCATCTCTTGAGTGGAATGGATGAGGTACGTGTCTGTAGGACCTATCTGTGGGCTGTCCAGCCACCCTGGTGAGCAAGCAGAATAACTTCCACCACCACAAGCAGGAGAAACCCCACTGGCAGTCTCCTCATGGCTTCCCTGTCTCTGCGTTCCCACTAGCTTCTGGGTGGCTCTGCCCTGGTACAGGTGCCCTGGTGTGGGCAGAAGGGAGTGGAGCTTCACCTCAAGGGTAAAACAGCTGCTTGCTCTCTCACGCTGCACATCTGGAAGCACTGCTGTGACCGCCCTGGCTGGCAATACAATCTCCTCCAGGCTGCTCCAAGCAGCACAGCCCTGTAGCCTGTGCTTCAGTGCAGGCAGATCATAAAGCGCAACAGCAATTTCCGTGGCAGTAATCAGTCTCCTCTCTCTAGAAGAAATCCCCCAAATCTTGAGTCAGGGTCTGAGGGCTTGGGAGTTTGGTAGAGGCTGTGTAGCTGCTACCAAAGAGCAAAACAGCCAGCGGCTCAGATACTTGTGGCTAGAGGGGTAAGTGGGCTGGCTGAGGCAATCCCCATTGACTGTAGGAGTCTCTGTAATTAGGAGCTTAATGCTGTTCCAGGAGCCCAGAAGAGAAGCTGGTTTCTCCCATGGGTCAGCGAGGAATTTCCCCCACCATCACGTGCAGTGCAGGGAAGATGTCGTGGCAGACAGGCACCTACTCTCAACCTTCAGCCTTGTGACCTGGTGGCCAGCAGGAAAGCACCGCAAGTAACCAGTGCCGGGTTCCAGCCCTGGAGGGGAACATCAGAAACTTGTGACCACCGTGGAAATGAGCCACTGGAAAGCTTTGTCTTAGACCAGAAAGCATGGCCATGCCATTACAGAGGATTGTCTGGACTGTTACAGCAATAACCACCCCAGCACTCTGCTGTGGCGGCCCACATGGCCTGGCATTGCTTGGCTTGCGGCACATCTGTGCTTGCGTCCTCATTGCAAAGTCACTCCAGTTTACCCAGACAGCAATTCCAGCAGCCTCCTCTCCTTCCCTTCCTCTGGCCCTGCAGCAAGGCAGTGTTTGGGGAAGTGCAGCTGAGGCAGGAGACAATGTTTGTCCCACAGCTGCAGAGGCAAGTGACAGGCTCAGGCAACGAAGAACAATACCTGAAGCCAATGGTCTTGTTCATGGCTCTTCGCCTTATCCTGGTCCTTACCAAGACCTGGTTTTGGGGTGGGAGATGACAGTGAGCTGGATGGGATGATTTGTCTTTAGGACTTACTAGTCAGGTGTAGAGCTGTAAGAATGGGCAGATATACTTGATTATACAGAAATTATGTATGTATATATAAATATATCTATATGTACATAACTACATATATGTGTGTATATAGAAAAGATCTCTATGCATGGCAAACCCATCAGTAAGCAGTCCTTATTCTTAAAGCATTTGCTGCCTCCCATGGGATACTTACTGTTTAAGGACAAGCATGCTAAGACCTTGGCTCAGATCACATTATCTATAAAGAAGCTGAACATTATTTTTCCAGCCTGTAAGTTGAGGTGACTGGCTGGGTTTTCCTCCTTCAGTGGAAGAATACTGACATATTCAGAGGTCCCACATGAAGTATAAATATGCCAATTCCATTAACTTCCTTAACCATTACCACAGCATCAGCCTGAAAACACATTTGTCCAGAGGTCATTTTTTTCTCTAATGGGATAAACAGAAATATCTGTAAGAAGTGTCGTGTCTCTGCCTCCTCCTTCAGAAGAGCTGCTCGAGAGCCCAGTGAGGACAGGACTCTGACATGTCCTCAGAAGGGCCCAGTGACAAAAGCAAAGTGCTCTCTGCGGTGACCGAGAAAAACCAAAACCTGCCAGCTGCTCCGGTTTACTTTCAGCAAGTACAGCCTGCCAGAGGTTAAAATGGAGAAATATCCTGGGAGTTGTTGCTTAGAGTTCAGGTCTTCCCTCCCCCGAGCCCTCAGTTCCTTCAGGTCACACCAGCAGAGCTTCTGCCTCTTCCTGCAGGCCGCCATCAGGCTACGTGGACAGGAGGTGAGAGACGGCTCTCCGAATCAAAATGGCAGGCACAGACTTCTGACCATGCTCCTAAATGCCCTGGTTTCAGTGCAATGACCTCAGTATTTCTTATTAATTTATCTGCCCGCTACAGCTAATCTACCAGTAGAATTTCTCTCGTTTCGTTGTTTTCTCTCTGAGCCAGGAAAGAGTTTGTTGTTGGTAACAAGGAAACACAATGAACCCACATTTTGCCTTAGGTAATTCAAGATTGTACGGCCCAGCGCACCAGTTAAATTTTTAACCTGCTTGACAGTTAGGGTCCAAATCTTAAACCGTAACTCTATTAAAGGGTGGGAACAAAATTCCTTTCAGAAAACATCATTAATCTGCAGATACCGGATTTGAGACATGAAAACATTGTGGGATTGCTGCAGTATAAATCTCTAAACAGCTAATGAGAAAAAATAAGTTGAAATTATGAGAATTAATGGACACGCTGTGAGATTTTACCAGAAAAGACCTGACAAAAGTGCTTAGTAGGCATTGCAATAAATGCAGAGGGATGTAGCATCAGGAGTAGCAGACATACAATAAATGCGCATGGGGAATACAATTAAATTGCAGGGTGGGCAATGGCTGAAAAGTCAACACCTTAACAAGCCACACGGGCTCCAAGGAGAGACCAGAGGAATGGGCTAGTAACAGGATTTCAAAGCATCTGTATCAGGATTTCTTGGTATTCATGCTGATGTTTCTGAATTCCCATTTCAGCCACTGAAGATAAGTGTAAAATATCAGTCAACAGATGCCATAAGTCAAAAAATATATCTCATTCCAGCACTTTGACAGTAAGTTACAAACAAGTTTGTTATGTAAATGGCATACATACATTCACATTCAAAAGTTTTATTTCATTTAAAGTTCTTTTTTTACCCTCAAATAGGGATTAGAGTGTGAGCACTTTCAAACTTCTGTAATAAAATCTTTTCCTAGAAACACACTCATAGGTCCAGTGTCTGACTGAACTTTTAGCCAGGCTTCAGCCAAACCAATAAAAAAATTATTGGCCAAATGTTAGTGACGAACAGCGTGCTGTAGATAGAGAAACATTTCAGGCAAAGCAGGGCCCATTCACTATATTGCAAAGAGAAAGCCCTGTAAGCCCAGTTGCTTGCTGAAGTGTTCATGCTCCCCTGCTGCTGTGTCTCTGGAGACGACATCATCTGTTCAGAAGTGCCACGTTTTCAGCACTAGAGCTAAGAAACCTCTTAGATTTTTTTAAGACTCCGATGTCTCGAAGTAACAGAAATAATTCTTTTTGGCAAGCATTGTCTCCAAAATGTGCAGATAATTCCTATACAGTAAAAATGAACGATAAAATTGCGCTGTACTGAGAGGAAAACTTATAAAACAGACCTTCCTGAGAGGAGCCAAGCTAAACGTCTCCAGTACTCTTCAGGAACCTGCCCTGCTTCAGCTGCCGTTGCCCAAACCGCAGGGCAGTGCTGGGCTTGGCAAAACCCCGAATGCTTACGCTGACAACCTGGTGATGCCAAGGCCCGCACCTCTCCAGATGCACTTCCTAGCCAGCACCATGGTCTTTTCTACGACGGGGCCAGGGGCTGCCCCCATCACACAGCTTTGCCTGTACAGCACCACATCTGTACAGCTACAGGCTCATATTCTGCTTATTTCTAAAATCTCTAGTGTACTTTCTCTGACCAGTTTCTTCCCTTGCCTATTGTCCTTGCAGGTCTGCATATTCCTTCAGGAAAAAAAAGTATCTTCAAGCTTACCCTCCTTCCTGCTCCTCCAGTGAGTCTACACCTCTCTTTGCTTCTTCAGCCGACCTCACGTCTGCTTTCCTGGTGACTGGATGAGCTCAAACATCTGCCCAGGTATTAGATGCTCTGCTGAAACACTTCATTATATACGATCCCTTTTCTGGCCTCTGGCAAGCTTATGTCTTCCTGTTCTTCCTACTGGGTGGCACGTGTCAAACCTGCCAAGGTGCATCTGCTTTCATGAACCAGGTGAAACCGCAAGTTTCTCATCACTCTCTCATGCAACTAGAACTGCTTTCTCTCACAAACAGGATTGGGTTTGTCCTAAGGGTTCAAAGTAGAGTTCTTTGTGGAATTTAACACATAAGGTGAAGAGTGTGAGATCTGAAGTCCCACCGCCAGATGTTTCCACCATTGTAAAGTGGGTGTAGGACATACGGCTTTTTACACAGCTGCAGCTCTGCTGAGGCCTGACCCACCTGCTGCTGCACTTTGTCTTTGCAGTCATTGCTGAGTTAATCTGAACCATCTGACTGCTGCCATCTTCTAACAGCCGCACATTTTCTGCATATTTTCTTGTCATTGCCAGTGCTTTGTTCCGGTGTCTTTGAGAAAACATGTGCCCTGAGGATTCCCCCTTTTATAACCTCTTTAAAATATGTCACCATCTGCTCGCTTTTAAAATCTGTTCCCTGATCCCATCCCTAGTGACTGGCCCCTCAGTGACCTCTCGTTTCCCAGCAAGGTACTTGAGCAGGGACATTCACTCCTCTGCTTCATATCATACCATACCGTATTCTGTATCATGTTTTGATACAGTGGTTTGTTCAGTCTACAGCAGAGAAATGCCTCTGCTTTAGCAAATGCTTCTTCTCTTGGCTGCTGAAGGCTCTCTGCTTCTTGGCGTCTGTACAGCGTCCGAAAGCAGACCTCCACCCCGTCTCTCCCTGCACCGGCCCAGATCAGCTCCAGACACGCAGTCTCTGGGTTCTTGCATCCTAGCAAACCGTTTTCTCTGCAGCCCCAAAGCCCACCTGTGCCAAACACTGAGGCACAACCACTCTTGAATCTTCACTGGTGGTTTTTCCCCTTTGTCACCTTGTTTCTTTAACTCCTTCCCTGCTGGGTACGTGCCACACTCTTGCTGCTCCCTTGGAGTGACACCTCACCATGTGCTGTCTCCATTTAATTTACCTCTTTACAGCCTCATTTGGCTCCATCAGTCACAGCCAAAAGTGTTTCTTTTCAGCCACAGCAGGATCCAGAAGAAGTTCTCTTCCCCTTCTTCCTTCTCCAGTCCAGACTCCCAACTCACATCTGCTCTCTAAAACCCTCAGCACATTCTTGCCTTGAGATTTCTTTTTCCTTCTGCATGACACATCTCCAGATAAATGCCTATTTCTGCAGTGACTCTGCCACTGGTGACTTTTTTTTTTTTTTTACTGGCTTAGCTCCCTCTTTCCTCATATCTGCCCAAGGTTCAGATATTCCATAAACCAAAATGTCACTTCAGTTTTTTCTACGTGTACAAGAAACATAACAGCACTATAAGATCCTATGGCTATAGTGGCCCTCATTTTTTAAAACCTCACCAGACAGTCCCCAGTTAACCTTATGGTCTTCATATTTATTTGAATGCTATTATGCATTTCTCCCTCACACCAGTTTACCTATATTTTTCACATCTCTCTGCAAATAGTGTCTCATTTGCTCATGCTTCTTAGCTCCTTTCTCCCTTCTCGCTATTTTAATCACATTATTGTGATTACTCTACAGCATTTTGGACTCAAAGATTGGAGGGAATATTCCCTATCAAATGTTAGTGGCATCAAAAACAGGTCCAAAGAGAGCCAGGAGTGACTGCTGCTGCCCTGCTTACCCTGAGCAGCCCTGTCTGTGGAGATGGCTTCTTGCTTCCAAGGAGGTTCTTTGAAAAATAATGTGTTTTTCAAGATAAGGGCTGGGCAACAGAAATTTGTATATTTTCAGATCCACTTGAATGGAAAGCTGAACTGAAATAGTAGTAAGTGGAGGTAAACGGTCTATGGGACTTGACACAATGGTTATGATTAAAACCAGTGTGTATGATGTAATATATGCTTCAAGAGTTACTCTGCAATGGATTTTACTTCTTTGCTTTCCTCTAGGCTAAGCATCTTTCTCCCGATTGCCAAAGGTGGCTTTGAACATCCCAAGAATCTCTGGCATGGATCTGGGAGCCCAACAGGACCCTGGTAGGACCCTACTGTGTAGGCTGCTCCTCTCGTCCATCCGTGCTTACCATTTGTCTGGTCCGAAGAGTTTTGTTGCTGGGAGGTCCAAATGTCTATCTAAATGCCTTCTTCCTAATTAGTGATGGGCTGCTACACATACATGTATCATCTGGTTCTGCAGCTCTCATCTGTACTAGATTTTTGTATTGCCTGTGCTCTTGTGGGAAAGCAGCATAACTTCTATTTTGCATGAAGCACAGAGCTGTTGTAACCATTGCATTGGGAACTTTGGCTAACTCAACAGGCACAAGACCACAGGTATGTACTGAGTGATGATTCAGTTTGTACTACTGTTCTGATAGCTCACATCAGTTCACAGCAGCAATGGTGGTTTAACTGCAGCCTATCCCCATCAGGAGAAGGTAGGTCCGTACCCATCTCTGCTGGGGGATCCTTGAAGGAAACCAAGTTATGAGAGCTATCTTGCTATCCTGACCTTTTTGTAAGCCTCTTCTTCTGGGATCCTTAGCTCATAGCTGGACAAAGCAGGATCCATCTATGCATGTACTTTAATCATCAAAGGTAGGCACAGGAGATACTAAATTTATCTCTAGCATTTCAAAGTTTCAGGGTGTCTTGCAGATGGTGACCCACCATCCCTGAACTCCTGCCACATTCACCCTGCCCATTTCAGAGGCCACCACAGAGGCACGCAGATGGTGCCCGGGCTAGGCTGAGCAAAGCACGCACAGTATCTGCTCTCCTCTCACCTGCCTCCCTCCAGACCCCTTGCAAAATGCATGGCCTGGCACATCCTATGGACATCACAGAGCGGCCGATTCTTTGTATACCCCCGGGTATTTCATACCAGCAGCAATTCCCTATGGTGAGGAGAAAAAAATATGAAAACTGACTGTGAGCCCAAAAGCTGTTTCCCCATGGACAAATACCTTATTATTATAGTATGGCCAGTTCCTGATAAAAATAGTTAATTTTAATACCTGCTTTAAAATGAAGACAACTTATTCCCAGGCTGCCTCCACAGCTCAGTTTTGAGTGGTGATTTTTCTCACGTGTCATGAAGAAAGCCACCTGGACTGTCACAACTGCTAGGCAAACTGTTATTTTTTTTGCTCCAGACTACCAATATAAAGAAAGACAACCTCTTTTTCCAAAAGTTTGAGAGGCATGGAAATCTGTCTTGCTACAACCTGAAGCAGGGAACCAGGCATAAACCTTCCCTTGGTCTGTCAAAACACTCACTTTAGAAAGTGCTAAATGATCTGTTTTGCATGCAAATACAGGAGGATCAGAAGGTCTGGCTTTGGTTTCCTCAAGCAAGTTTGTATACTAAGGGCGATTGGCTTAGTTCATTTGAAAATGTAAAGCACGGAAAGAGTAAAACAGTTTTGTATGAACATATCCCAGGTGGGGATATGGCGAGGAGGAGAGGGAGCTGCCTGAACAGAAGGATGTCATTGACACTGGCACAAAAGAGCACAGACCAGACTGTAATACCTTTAGGTTGCAAAATCCCTGGCCCGGGGTGCCGTGAGGCTGAGGAAGAGCCCCCAGACTCTGCTGGGATGAGCAGCCGACCCAGCGCGGGCTGGAGTCTCTTTGGCTGCCCAAAGGGGTTGTACGTCCCACTGCCCACAGTCCCGGGAGCTGGACTTGCCGTGCCAGAGCGTCTCTCCCAGGCCTGCGCCCACCTCCACCCCACCGCCCAGCTTTCCTTCCGCTGCGGTTCAGCCGGCTTCCCCAGCATCAGGGCAACAGCTGTGGTCACCCGCTCCACGCACAGGCTTCCCATCCCTGCAGAGAAACCTGTGAGCAAGTGCCCAGCGTTTGCCTTGTGGCAGAGGCACCAAAGAGAGCACCATGTGTCTCTGGACAGGGGTCTGCTCCAGCAGCTGTGGGCACACAGCCCCCTCGGCATCGCTCAACAGAGCCTGGAGCCCATTTGTGGCGGGAGGGGTGTCGTTCTGCACCTGGGAGCCCTGCACCAGCAAGCCAGCTGACCCTGGTTTAGGAAAGCTTTGCAGTACATTAGAGATAAATTTTAGCATCTTAGAGACCCAGAGAAAGTTATTTCTGTCATTGGATGTTATTTTTGTTTATTTGAATGCAGCATCCTAGAGCATTACCTGTGGGACTGTGAGGATCTGAAACTGGAATCTTTGAGATGAGAAGAAGAAATTGGTTGATCTTTTTCTTTCCTTCTTTTCCATTTGTGTTTATTTTATTAAAATACTTGTGAATCTTCCTGGACATTCACCAGGAATAATTCTAGAGGGACTAATATTCATCATTTTTCTGGATCCAATTAAATCTAACATCCACTGCCCTCATCGCTAACATATGTTAAACAGAGCTAAATATATCATCTTATTGTAAATTGCGTATACTTTGGCTTCTTTTGTTTGTCTTTTGTGGGCACTAATATCTGTTTTCTGCTCTGAATTTGTCATCAATAAACCAGAACTCATTCAGAGAGAGCAATTAACTGCTTGTACAAAATAATCTATCAGAAAACATTACCGAAGAATGTCAGCAGGTGGGTCCCATGGACATTACAGAGAGTTACAACCATTTCTAAAATGGGGGAAATGTTGCAATTCCCGCCACTGTTCACTGTACAACTTGGCTTCTAAAAATGCTGGCAAACAGAAATTCGGCATTGCCAGCTTTTGCAATTGTATCATGAGTTGCTGATACTGAACTTTTTAATGAAGTCCCCACTCCTGAAAGCATCTGGATTAGATGAAAATCTCAACTTTCATTTCTTTTAAAAACACTGTCTTTCTTTCAGTTTTACTGTCTGTAACTTGGACACCCAGCACAAGCAGGTCATCTGCTCTAGCCCACAGTCCATGAAAGAGGCAGGTACCCGCACAGATCAACCTGCCCTCCTCCACATACCGCCAACCCAAGCTGAGCCTGTAAAATAGCTCATGGAGGTGGAAAGGACAGGGCTGCTCTTCCTCTCCGGCGCCCACACTCGCCCTTCTTTGACCCCTCCAGCAACTTGATTCAGCCCACTGTAACTGGAATTCAGGTGAAATCCAGCCGTGAAAACGCCGGCTGCACAGGCAGAAAGCTGCGAGCAAAGAAAGAACATGGAGCTATGAAGACAGCAGAGCCAAACTGGTCTCACTGGTGCCAGATGATACAAAAGATGGCAACAACCACCGATTGTGACTTAGGGGATTTCACTTAACGTAATGAAAAAATTTTTTCATCAGGAAGTACTGAAGCACTGAAGCAGGTCCCAGGTACAGGGTGTGCTTCCCCACCTTGGGGGTTTCCCCAGGACTGGATTTCTGCTTCGTGTAAACTCTAGATGCTCAAAATACTGTGTTTAAAGAAAAAGTATGGAAAAATACAAATGTCACCAGAATGGAGGTCGCAGGCAGCTATCTGGATGCCAGAACTGGAAAGCAAACCAACCTCTCTTTGGGCTAGAAAAGCAGCTGAGCTGGTTTTGGGGTGGAGCATTTGAAACACCATTAAGCATCTGCTGCAGAAAGGATGCGAGGCTAGGAGTAAGAGAAAGATTTTATTTTTTTTTAAAGACAAAAATTGTAGGAAAAGGAAAAAAAAAATCCCATCAGTTGCACTAAATCAACCAACTTCCCTCAGGAGCAAGAACTTCTTTAGGAGCCCACTGAGCCACAGTGTAATGGAAGGGCCAAGAGCGGCTGAGAGAGGCTGCTTCACCCTAAGGAGTGCCCAGTGCCTCACCCGGCAGAGCAGCCCGCGGCTGCTTCCCACGCTGCTGCACCTCGCCGTCTGGAGGGGCTCTTCAGCCCAGCCCACCCGACACCCTGTGCTGGGGCATGGGGCCCAGCAGCACCCTGGAAGGGTTCCTGCTGGGGAAGGAAGCCTTGAGAAGGGTTGAAGGGGCAAAGGCAAGATGGAGCAAGGCTGTGGCACAGCTAAGGCAGGGTTATGGCACACCATCTTTCTTGGCCGTTGTGATAAAGTCCCACCACTCTGTCTACAACCTGAGCTTCGCTTTGGACTCAGGATTTTCTCCAGGTCCCTGCACCTGCATCTGCAGGTGATGACTTGTACATCTGGACAACTACCTGTAAAAGCAGTTTCTCACTGTCTCACATCTTAATTGATGCATCATCTTTTCCTCCAACCTGGATAAAAGCTGTTTTGATCCATCATTTCACACAACAGTCCTTTTCTCAGCCCATCACTGTGTGGTCTTACCTCTCGCTTTGCACTTCCACAGCAGCATCCCTCATCTTGGCTACTTCAGTTGTAGAAGGGCAGAGGCAGGAACATGCTCCTAAGGGCACACACAGACTTACAAGTTACATTAAGGTGTACCTGCCTTGCAGCCAGTGGCAAACAACCTCTGTCCATCTAAATTTGTTTTCAGTTGCCATGTGTCCAGCACATGGTCCCCTGGGGAATCAATGCAGTTAAGGGCAGAATGTGCAAGAACATACACAAGGGAGAAGTAACAAGCACCAGTGCAGAATTCAGCCTTAATATAGCTATTTTTCACAAACTTGAAACTGAGTTTGTAGATGCAGCACTCCTACACCCCAGCCTTAGCAGGAGTAGCAGGGTCTTGGTGGGACATCTTCCTTTTGAAGGACAACTGTATCGCTGAGCAAGTTTCTCTGGCACCCAGCTATTGGACCTTAACTCAAAATGGCTGGCACAATGTTAGGCCACGCTACCCTGCATAACCAGTCTTTTCCTTGTAGGAAAAGCTTATGAATCAAAATGACAACGGGACTTTTACACTCCGAGGTTTGATCACTGTTCATAACTATATTCTTTATAACATGGCTAAGGACATGAACTGAACACAGTGGAGAACAGCCCTGGGGCAGTGGAGGTGGTGCCCAGGTAGATGGCTGGGCGGGAAATGAGTTTAACCTTTCATTCCTGCAGGCACAGCATTCACATTTGCTCAGGAAACATTGCCAGGGAGATCTAAAAGCCCTTCTGTAGTTCTGACCTTCAGTCGAGACCTGAGACTAAGAAGCAGCAACGCTACCCATCTTCAGCTGCAAAGGAGAGAGCTGCCCCGGCTTCAGGGGGGGCATTTCCCTCTTCTCAGAGGGATGAGGCAGAGGGACCCTCACGATACCCACCTGGGGCTTTTGGCGGGGAGCGAGGAGGAGGACAAGCCACTGCCGGACAATGAGCAAAGCGAAGAATGCTTTGAAGGGTATCTTCATAATGTTTTTTACATTACTTTGCTGGCTGGACGGCAGCATGGAGCATCTGTTTTCAGCTCCAGAATTGCTCATGGAAAATATGCTGGCGGCTACAGAGGCTCCCTTCCCCCTCCCCGAGGCCTCCCCCCAAACCGCACCAGCGCTGGATTGCAGGCTCCATCGCTCGGGGCGTTTTGCCTGTAATCACTGGCAATAGATTTATTTGTGGAGTCCAATTATGTCCTCAAATTTATGATTATAACGGAGTGATTTATACTGCAAACAGAAAAGCTAATGGGTCACAAGACTTGTCTTTCTGTGTTTCAGTTTGTTTCCGTGATGTTTTTTTTCTTCTTTCACTTTTGGGGAGTCAGGGTTTGGGGTTTAGTTGGGTTTTTTTCTGCCAAAGAAGCTGTTTCCTTGTAGCTTGACTGTGCAAGGCAAGAGGGAAAGGCAGGCCAATAGGAAGCAGTGACTCGCTGTGTCTTGTGCATTTAATTGTTTTTAATTTATGAGCTGTAGGCAGACGGTGGCTGCAGCACATTAAAGTTTCTTTAGGAAATAACACAAAGGTTTTTCCCTCCAGTGCCTAAAAATTTTGCATCCTGAATAAAAAGTGTGTGAGAGCGCAGCCCAGCATCGGCACTGGCGTAGCACCTGCTGCGACTGTCGAACCTGGGGCTCCGTTGTTAGGGCTTTTGCTGCATGGAGGCAGCTCAGGGAAAGTACAAGAGCTCCAATGAAATCAGAAAAGCTGATGAAAACAGATGCCTGCTCTGAAAGCGTGCACTCCCTCTCACCCTCTCCGTATCCACTTATCTTCCCTGAACTGGTGAGAAACCTCAAAGGAAAAAGAACAAAGCAAAAAGAAACAGGATCTTGGAAGAGAAGAAGAGCTTCTGCTATGAATAAAAGATGCCAGATGGGAAAATCACCGCACAGAAATGCAGTGTGAATCACTACAATGGGAATTATGGCTCTTTTGGTATACCTGGACCTCCAAAGACACACATAGCTGCAGACACTGTGTGTCAGAAGCCTGGCATATATTATTACTATTACTAAATATTTCATCTCAGGTCACTTGGAACATCTGGTTAGAAAAAAATCTCTGCAAGAAGACTGAGCAGCTCTCTGGATCTTGCTACCGACAATGGTGAAAAGGCAGATAAAACCTTTAATTCCGTTCATGACATGAGGAATCCACCACTAAGATCTTTCCACCTCAGATATGCTTGGCACAGGATGCTGTAGGTATAAAAGTCTACTTGAGTTCAAGGGACAACTTTACAAGTTCATGAACCAGAAATACATCAAGAGCTATTACATACAAAGGCCTTCCCTTCTGGCTCAGACACAGGTGGCTGGAGGATCGGAAGCATCCCTTCACCTTTGCCCCAGTCATACCATTCCTTGGCTTCCAGTGTAGATGATGGTAGGGCATAGCTTGCTGGCCTGGGCGGACCTCTGTCCTGACCCACTTGGTTGCTCTTATGTTCCTGTAGATGCATTTTATAGCAAATCTGGTCAATTATTGGTAAATCATTCCCACATCTCCTCAAAATTCTTCCTTCAATGAAAGAGCATCTTAGGTCTTACCTGTGCAGTAGTTTTA
Source organism: Aramus guarauna (assembly GCA_013400195.1). NCBI lineage: Eukaryota > Metazoa > Chordata > Aves > Gruiformes > Aramidae > Aramus > Aramus guarauna. The sequence goes on along the minus strand of VXBL01000245.1, from coordinate 988,732 downwards.
AGTAGTTAAGTTTTAGAAGTTTAGTGTTTTAATGAGTCTCATTGAACCAATGAGAGCTTATAGATAGGCACCCAGTACTGTAATACTTGGCTTTGCTTAAACCATTTTTTTTTATTTTCAACAGATTAAGACATCAAAATAAGCCACTCAGCCCTCAGTAGCCTATACCTATACTGTCCTATCTAGCCACAACAGCTAAAATACACAATGTTAATTAATCTCTGGTATTTTGCATGCAGAATAGGCCTTTATTGCAGCTCCTTGGGGATGCTTTGCTCAGCACCATCAAACCACTGCTGCTGTAGACAGGAATTGCTTTTTTTGAGAGAATATATAGAGGTGATGTAATGCTAGGGTCTAGCATGTCACTCTGCATGCCACCAGGGTGACAGCAAGCCCCCCTCTAGTCATGGGGAGGTGAAATACCGCAGTGTTGACACTCAGCACTTGTGCCTCAAATTTGAGCCTTTGAGGAGGTGAAGAGCCATCTTTTCCCTGGAAAGGTTGCTTGGAGTAATAGGATGCCTTCAAGGCATCCAGGCCCAGTATGGGATAAGCACTTTGTTCCACTGCACTAAGAAGAGCAAACCTAAACTTGGATTTTGGACTGTTTTGGAACACAAGTATAAATAGGAGTTATACCCAACACATACTTTGCACCTTGCAGTGACAGACTGTGCTCGAAATTGTTCTTTCCATTTGTCTGTCCCTGCTTCCAACAAAATGATTCAACCTTGCACACCATTCAGAGCTTGAACATTACGGGGGTTATTTTACATCCACATGCTTGCAGAGATGAGAAAGTCTTTTGGCCATAAGGCCATGCTCAATGTTTAAAACAAAATCATATGGAAAATATATTGCAAAGAACTATATTGGGAATCTTGAACCTTCAAAAAGACAGTATTTAGAGCAGCTGGCTTCTATTAAAGGAGAGTGCAGAAGAAGTTGGTAAAGACTTATTGCACCCCAAACAAAGCTCCAAACTGAAGACAACCCCTTTCATAGTCCCAGTTTGATGTTAACCAGCCTCCTAATACTACAAGCAATATATACCCCAAGGTCAAGGCAACCAGCTTTCCCAGGTCAATTTGTTCCTTCCACCCTTGCGCTCAAGAAAAGAAAGCATTGAAACCTTCCTGGGCTGATCCCAAAGAGCAGGTCCCTGCCAGTCCACATCGTTAAACAAGAAGAAGTGAAGGAGCAGCGCGGTTTTTGTTGGCACCACTTTGTGTAACTCACTCCCCAGCGTTCGCTGCTCTGGAGCAAGAGCACAGCTGTTGCGGGCTGCGAGCCCACGCCAAACGCACCGGCGAGGGCCGGCCCTGTCGCCCATCAGCAGCAAACCTCCATCCATGCCCGTGTCACCTGCGGGTGGGACGGCTGCCTTGCCCTCCCCCGGGGCCGGCAGCTCCGGTGCGGCGGGGGCAGAAGCCGGTGGAGGGTGAGCCACGTCCCCGCCTCGGGTGCAGGGAGAGGGGAGCAGAGCCCGGGGTCCCCTCCCCACGGGCTGGGTTTCCGAGAGCAGCGCGTTCCCCGTCCGGCGGCTCCCGCCAGCACCGCTGTTTTCTCTCTGGGCTGTTCTTGGCTTCCTCCTGTGCAGCTGTGGTCTCCACATCAGAAGGGACTTTTCAGAGAAAAGTGAAATTAGTGAAAATTAAGATAATTGAACACATTTTGTTTTACCAGAGAGACTGTTTGTGGTTAGTGAATAGACATGAAATGTTATAAAATATTTTCTAACAGTACCCTATAGAGATGACTTGTCTGTAAAACACGAAATAAAACTGGCAGAAAACCACCACATTGACTTAATAAAACATAATATTAACTGACACCAAAAAGCAACCTAGTTAAGAAGTAGAAAACTTTACAACCTCAGTTATTTGAAAAATACAGAGGTAGCCCAGCTATAAAATCGAAAGGGATCATTAGGGTAATTTGCACTATTTGGTTCACTGCTATTAAATATGATGCCATGAATGCATTGGGTTGGAATTTCTTTAACTCTATTATTCTCCTGACTGCCTCTGCTCAAAACATAGTAGAAGACTCATTGCCATTTTAAAACCATACAATGCTCTGCAACACTCATTTAGAAATATTTCTAGCTGAGCCAATCAAGGCTTCAGAGTTTATGGAGCACATATCTTCCCAGTGCATAATGGTATGTACATTCTTGATGTACTCCCTGGCTCAAACCAGGTAACTAGAGGTACTGCCTGGGTCTAATCGAGGCCCTGGAAGCAGATATTGTTAATCTTTTCTGTCTTTTAACTGGCATTTTGCAAGAACATCTGTGGACAGAAAAGGTGAAGACAGTAGAATGCTAACCTAGACGATAGTTATTTGTTCACACCTGTATTTTTGTATTGATGTAGTCCACAGGAACCCTGCGAACGAGCCAGGACTCCAGCACGGCTGGCACTACACAGGTGTGAGACAAATGCAGAGCCTGGGAAGGGTCTCCTGGGCACGCTGTGCTGAGCACCTGCACCAGATGCGTGAAAAAAAAAGGAAAAACAGCTGGAGATGTTCTCAGCCACTTTTTTAACTATTGTGGCCTTCTGGGCAATAGTTTTTAAGAGGCAGCCCTAAGGCACCGCTCAACACAAACAGCAAAAACATTCGTGTTCACCCTAGTCCCGGCTTAACCTCTTGTGCCGTGGGGCCCAGAAGAGCGTCAGTCTCTGCTGTTCTGCCTGTCATGAGCAGCTTTCTGGAAAATCACAGCGTGTTCGAACAGCTGGGCAGGTGGGATCAATGTGAAATCACAGAGAGAGGTAAACATCACTGCTCATGCTGCAAGCAAGCCCTTGTGATGCTGCAGCTGTTATTACTTCACTTGCACTACTGCAGTCCCAACTCTTGAGTCTTCGGGTTGGGAATCCAGGGTACCAGATCATCCTGATGTGACTGTCAGCAAAAGGCTCGGTACAACCTTACTTGAGGAGATGCATGATTCCAAAGCCTCGCTGGAAAAGCCTGGCCCATAACTGGATGGGTCCTGGCCCTATTCCTCTCTATTCTCCTCGCTGTCTGAAGTGTTTCCATTTTATCACGCCTCCTCTTTGTTCACTTTCAGATGGACAACTTCCCTGGGAGAGTCAGCAATTGCCCCATCTCTTTCTAAAGAGAAGCACAGCACACGTCGGGGTGTCAGGGATGTTTCCAGCTGCCTCTTCACCGGGCGGACGCGATGCTTGAAAGACACTTTGTGTGGAACAAGAAATACAGCTACCATAAACTTTTTTCCCAGTACCTAGACAGCCACAGAAAGAGAGAAAGGTGGGGGCTTTTGTTGGTGGTCTGTGTTTTAAGAGTGCCTAGTACCATGCATTTTAGCAAGTTAATGAGTCTCCTGAGTGGTAAAATAACATAAATTAATTAGGATAACAAAGTAATTCTATGGAGTAAATGTATAAGAGCAATTGATTCAGTCATCCCCCTTAAATTCTAAAGTGGTGTTCCATTGACCTAAAAAGACTCCAAATGGCAATATGCAAAGATTCAATATGCTTTTTCCCTGACGCTAAACTAAAAAACAATTGTCTGCACTTTCCTGGAGCTAACAGCAAACAGGTCACATGTATCATCCTGCCACTTATCTTCAACAACTAGCAATTTAACTGTTCCTAAATGGGTTGGTTTGGCCCTCCTGAAACTGCAGATGGGTCGCGGTTTATATGCAATCTTATCTGCTAGAAGTGACTAATATTAGAATAACAGGGAACTGCAATCTTGGCATTCTGGAAAGCTGGTGAGATCCTAGCCCTAAATTCTCCCGTTTAAATGCTGCTGGTAATTTCAGCATTACTATGATTTATGTATGAAGGTCCCAGATAAGTTACCCACGAAGGAAAAAAGAATTGACAAATTCTCCACTAGCCTTCTGAGTTGTTTTTTCCCCTCCTGGGATCAAAATTTCTTTAGAAAAAAAGATGATTATTCTCTCCCCACAGCTATAAATTCCTCAGCCAGCTCCTCTGTTACCATGCAGTCTGCTGGGCATATTCCAGAATTATTTCTGAAGTTTTCTCAGACTTCCATATAAGTCAAAAAATTCCACAGTCCTGCTCCGTGCCAGCATGACAGCCGACCCTTACTGCTTGGTACAAATTTTTGAAACACCCAGTTCCGCTCGATGCTGAGCAGCCAGTTACACGCCTCCTCAAATTAAGGACACAAAACCCGCATAGGACTTCGGGCAAGCGCTGCCACAATAATCACACCCGTCTCTCCAGCAGCTGCAGTGCTTTGTAGCAAACCAACCTGCCCCAGAAATCACGGGGGGCTGGAAGCATCCTCATGTGGTCTAGCATTGATCACCTCCAGAGAAAGAGCTGTTGTGGGGCAGTTATAAAAAAAAGGAAGGAAAATAACTCTACTAGGTGTGCAAAAATACATGAATGGTACAAAAAAAAAAAATAGGACTCTTCCATTGGAGGCAAATAAACTACTCACGAGCTCCAAGGCTTGAAGCGCTTTGTGGAAATAGATGCAGCGTCCTCAGCGCGGTGATGCTCGTGGTGAGGGCTTCCTACTGGGACCTGGTGTCCCAGGCGCGGCGTGGCTCCCACGCCGGCCGTGGGCTGGAGGTGCAAGGCAAGAGTCTGCTCACGGCCGGCACAGCCCTGTTCCCTGCTAAAAGAGAGAATTAGCCAACAATAACAGTGTTTGTTTTGTTGCCATCTCAGTAGACACTCTAATAGAGCTAATAGGAAAAAGAAACCTCACCAGAGAAGGGAAAGGTCAGAAGGCTAATAAAACAAATGCAGCTATTGTGCGTTTGCTTGGCAATTCATAAGGGAGCGTGATTTTCTTTTCTTTTCTTTTTTTTTTTTTCAGTAGTAAAAGAGTCCAGTGATGAATCCAAAATGAAATTTCAGCTTTCACACAGGGTTTGTTACTGACAGCCATGTCATTGCAGAATCAGGAATTTTAGACATTTAGGTGATTTAGGTTTACACTTGCAAGATTCCCCCCTCATTTAATTTCTTTGGGTTTTGAGGGTTTTTTTCTGATCAGCTCTGGCTATCAAAGACAAGCAGTATCATCCATGAGAAAATGTTGGCCAAAAAGGTAATTTTACACTGAGATGCCTGCATTGTTCTTGAAGGACACAGCTGGCCAACTGCTGCCCTTTTTTAGTGTTGCCCAGCTAGGTAATTCATGGTTGTTTTATCTTTAAGTTTTGTGAGTGTTCCTCTGCTTATAATCCAACACGTGCTGAAGTGTTTGGCTGGACTGGGGCTTTGAGTCAACAAAATACAGTTTGATAAATGGTTTCCTTCCGAGTACCTTTCTCTCCAGCCCTGTATCGACACCATGGTGCTGCTGAATTCGGGGACCCCCATCCCTGTGTGCCTGAGGGTACACATGCACATGTATCCCGTGCATCTGAGTCACCAGGTACACGCAGGGCTGGAATTTGATCCTCTTAACAGTAGCAAAATCACTACAGTGCCGGAAGAGTTGTCCCCGTGGATAAGGGATTTAACTGCAGCTGCTGCCCCTCTCTGGGATGGATGCCCCCGCGCTCCCCCGCCTTCCAGCAAGGGTCAGGGCATTGAAGCAGCGACGGCAGCCTGGGGCTGTGAACGCGTGGGCACCTCGGGAGGAGCTAAGCGGTACCCCACACGACAGGCGACATGTCCTCCTGTGCTGCCAGACCTTGGCTCTCCTCATAGCCAGCGGAGAGAGACAGCCACGGCTCCGAAGCAGGGCAGCTGTCGTAAGGCATTTGAACACAGGCCACAGTACTCGAAATAGCTGATCACCAGCACAGCAGAAACTGGGGGACAAAGTAGCCTGAAAGGCTGCAAAACAAGTTGCATGGCCACGCTTGAGAGTACTGGTTTGTTCCCAGAACCAAGGCAGAAGGTCACCTGCTGCAATGAAATTCTGCCAGGTCTGCAGAAGGATGCACTTGGGATGGATCCTGCCTTTCATGTCAGCAAGCACACTTCCCTGCTACGGACTCCTACACAGTCATCAGCTGAAACAGCAGCATCTGCAACTTCCCAAACAGCCCAAAGAAAAGGGCTAGTTTAAAAAATCTATCAAACGCATGAGGAGGCTCCATCCTGACTTCTTGTACAGCAGGCTGATGCAAGTAAACGCCCAGCCCCATGGCCTGTGGTGGAAGAAGGGCAGTATTCTGGCAGGATACGCTTTCTTTCCCAGCATACTAGAGAAGAAATGCCAGAGAAGAAACTCACCATATTAGAGGAGAAAGAACATCTGTCATGCCAGCCATCCCTCTGCAGCAGTGGAGCTTTTTCCTAAGCACTATACTTGTTGTTTTAAAGGGTCCACTTTGGGGCTTTTCATGTCAACCATTACTGAAGTTACACCATGATCACAAAAACCTACTTTTGTACTCTATCTAGTATATATGTTTCATACATAACAATATATCCTGCCTCAACTTCTCTTAATGTTACTTCATTTCTCTAAAAAAACCCAACAGCCTGAGATTCTCCACAGAATTCATGGGATGCTGTGGTAAGTAAACAGGGAAGTGTTAAGCATCACTCACAGGCGCTTTTACTCTCCACACACAGTACCGGTGAAGGCAGGACCAGGAGAGCTGTAAGCACCAGGCTGACAACCATGCATACAAAGGGGTGCTGGAAAAATGAAACAGGTTCATAGATCAGCTACACGAAAAATCTCATCTTTGGATGGTGTCCGTGTTCATGCAATTGGTGACAGACCACATAGGAGAGGCCTTTTGGCAGCTCAGTTAAATAAAGAAAAGCATAGGAACACGAAACTGGCCTGTGAATATCTTAATTAAGTTTTTACTCTACAGAAAAACTCATTGCTTACCACATATGACTTATCTTCTTGGCAGCCTGAGTCTCCTACCTACATTAGTACTACAACTCCTTAGATTTCCCATGACAGTTTCCTATCCAAACTCCTTATTCTACTGGAAAAAACGATCCAGATGGGGATTAGTTATTGCTGTCTCTAAAACAGAGATCATATTTTCTTTCTGAGGGATTGGTTGGCCTTGGAAAACTTGGTTGTTCCATACAGTTCAGTGCAGAGGCTCAGACTAGCGACAGGCATCCTACTATTCTGCAGGGATATAAGCATCAGTAAGAGGGAGGCAAGGATTTGCTCAAAGCTCCCAACTTCTAGAGGGAGGGAGAACTCGACTTCTCATCAGGGAGAAAGACAGGAAGAGTAAAGCAAATGATGCAGGAACTGAGAAAGGAAAGAAAAATATGTTAAATTTACTGGCTTTAAAACACAAAGAGACACTGTGATCATCCATTTCATATAAATTCCTGCATAAGTCAGTTCATGACATGATTGATTACCTCCAAACAAATGTTAGTTCTTCTACAGCTGTAATTAAGGGTATCTTCAGAAAAAGAGGATTTACTTGCATGCCAATATAGCAGTATTTTACAAGCATCACTCATTCTCCTTTCAGGAATATATTTCCTTACCCCTTTCCAGACGCTGGATAAGAATTCTTGTGCAAAAATACCTTGGACATGGCCAATACATTCACTAGGGAACCTCGGTAGAATACAGGATGTCCCAGACCTCTTTATTGGAGAACACATACTGCTATTCAAACTTCATCTAAATCAACATCCCTGAGAGGAAGAACTGTCTCAGATTTTTCTACAAGCTCTCACTACCACAGCGATATTTATGGCTGTGCCTTTGGGGGAGCAAGCAGACAGCCTCGTCCATCCCACGCACAGCCAGCAGTCCCTGGGCCCTGCTTATACCGAGAGATCTTTTAATACGAATTTCATCTCAGCCAAGGGTTCAGGCAATGACCTTCTAGACACCACCACAGCCCCAGCAGTAATTGCTTGACAGAGTTCTATGCCACGTTACATTTCTTCACCTTAATCTGTTAAATGGTACTGAAAGAAGAGCACACAGCCCATTTGCTCATAGCTGTTCTAATCCAGCGTTAATCACAGACCGTCGTCACGCTGGACGGGGCCCCCGAGAGCTCTTTCAATTCCCAATGAAAAAATACAAAACACTTCTCAAGATACTCAAGCTTTCTTCAAATACATACAAATCTGCTGCGTTTTTAGAAAGCAGCAGGAGCAGCAGCACTTTTCTGGGCTCCGTTGCCTGTGTCCCTTCTAAAGGATATTGGTATCCTGTCTCTTAGGGAAATTGCAATTGAAATTTCCAGGAGGACTTGTGAAGAATGAAAGTTTTACGTGCTGGGGATGCGGAAGACCAGCAGTCAGGACCTCGTGGACTTCTGCAGCCTTGGAGAAGTGTTGAGAGTTGCCTGATATACAGATCACTGAAGTGCAGCCGACTTCTTACTCCATGACACTCCTGGCTATTAATACATGTGAACAATTTAACATAAACTGGTGGAGATAAATGTATTTGTTCAGAATTGAGACCTCTACGTACTGACATCCCAAATTCACCTGTTTCCTGAACTCATTTTTTATCAAAAGTTTCACTAGCTTCAGGAAATCTTCACCTGAATCTGGGCCAGTTTAAGTTTTTAATTGCAAAGCCTTGCTTGGATTAGTTCCAAACCAAATTAAGTTTATTAATCGTTCACTGTAAATGGGATCCACACAGAGCTTGGAACCCAAAACCAAGTTCAGAGAATAAAGGTGGCATGCCAAATTCGAAGAAAAAAAAATTCACCTGGCTCTCAGCAAACAAAAACATTTTGCGAAGGAAAGATAACATACAAATCAATCATTTTAAATGTAGAATATATATTTCAGGGCAATTTTGTCATTGTTTTCTACATAATATCATTTTCCAAAAAGCACCACGTGATTATTTGCCAGCTGTATCACGCACTTCCATTCTATACTATGTTGTGAAACTTCATCCTACTGGGAAGAACACAAGAATCTTTTATAGTCAATTTTGTTTGCATTTTTGGCCACCTTGAATGATGGATGAAGCACAGTATTTTGAAATGCCTATATATCCTAATAAACCAGACCATCCCTTTTGTTAATGGGAAAGTTGATTTTGATTTTTATTTGATCCTACTAAAAAGCACAATCCCAGTTAAAGGCATATGACGAAGAGTAGAAAACAGTCCACAGAAAGGTTATAGGAAAGCGGTAGGTCTGCCTAAGTTGCTACCAGAGCAATGCAAGGATGGGCTCCCACAAGAGTTAAATGAAAGCAGCCCACTGCAGCGTAACAGCTCTTGCTTTTCCCTCGTATTTGAGTTGGTAACATACCATGAACGATAGTAGGGAGCTCCTGGGGAAAAAGATGAAAAAGACTTTTGGTTCAAAACCCGATTTTTTTAATTTGCGTGGCATCCTCCGCACAGTTCCAGAGAGCACAAGCAGCAGCCAGGGGTTACCATTGCCTGTTCCCTCCTCTCTTTTGCCACGTGGCAGAGAAAGTGATGGATGATCTTGTGTCTATGGAAATAATACCATCTCCTGCTGGAAGTGCTCTTCCCTGCCCAGGTAGGTCACGTCTTAGCAGACAGTGGTCTGCTGGAGTCATCCAGCTGCCTGCTCCACCTGGGCCACGGTGCTCCGGGGTGCGCAGCTGCCACCATCCATCAGGAAAGGTGGATGTTTGAATCCCGACTGTCTATACATCAGACAACAAACCCCACAAGCAGCTACAGGCTCTTCTGGGAGCATTTTCTTTGGTGAGAAGGAGCAACCACCTCTAGGAGAGCAGAGGGTCCATACATACGTTAACATTGCTTAGTTTAATGTTAGTTCAAGTTGAGAGTGAAGGTTATTGCAGCATTAGGATACTGTTTGGTCTAGGTGGGGCCGGTCTTTTATTTGATGTATTTTTCTTAAAGATTAATGTTAGCAAGGCTGGGGCATTCTCGATAATCCTTAACTGCAAGCTGAGAACTTGACAGATGAGGTCAGTGGAGATGATGGTTGTTTTGGGTGGGTGGTGGTGATACTAACTCCTGTGGGCAGCTTTTAATCTTCACCAAAAAAATACTGTAACAGATAACCAAATAACTGGCTCTCTACAAGCACAGGGTTTTTTAGTTTTGTTTTCCAGTTACATTCTTCACCTGATTCCTTGTTTTTTTTCAGAACATTTTTACAAGTTTCTCACCATTGTCAAGAACTGTATACAAATTAGCACAAAAGCCAAAACAGAGGCGCTCTCATCTCTCTGCCTCTTCCACTGCGGCGTTTGTTTTTCTGGTCAAGGTGAAGGATAAAACCTCATGATTTCTCCAAGAGAAGCTGAGGTTGTGTTGCTTTAAAAAACAATGTCACTATCCCAATTTTCAGCCTAGTCTTTTTTTTTTGCTTTTCTCTAAAAAAAAAAAGACCCAACATAAAAAACTGGTGCAGTGACTTTCCAATAATTCTCTCCTTTTGATCTGCAGTCTTACAGGTAGTTCTTTCTTCTTCTTAACTTATTTTTCATGTTGCTTATTGCTACTTGGTGCTATATTTAATTTTGCGCTCATTAACATAACCCAAATGTCACTGCCAACTGCCAAGACAGTCATTCTGACTTGAGATGAACAAATTCATTGTGAATCCCTTTGAAAACAAAAAGCCCACTCCACAGCCTAAATATCTGTAGATGAAGTCTAAATTTGATCATGATGAAAATCAGTAAATCAGAGTTCTTGTTTAGCTGCCCTTACATGTTCTCTGACTCAGTCAACGAGTTTATTTCATTCCTGTTCTCCTTTCAAGCCAATAGAAAATAGTTCAATGGAACTGGAAAATGCTTTGGGCAAGACTAGGGGAAGCAAATAATTTATTTACTGAATATGGAGCGTTGACTGATTCAAAATGTCTTGCCAATTCATCAGAAGTCACCAAACACTTGGCGAGTCAGAAAGAGCGTGTGGGGCTCAATTAGTGGAACGAGACCGTGGCGAGGGCAGACGGCTCCTCTCAAGCAGTCAGGACACTACCTGCGGCATTTTTTGGAAATTCAGTCTCCCTTCTAGGTGAGCATCTCAGGCACTGGGCTGGAGGGGGTCACCCACCTCTGCCTGACTGCCCCAGCTAATGAGCATTTCAGTAATTTTGGCTGCAGGAACTCAGTGCATCATCTTCAAAACGCTCCCGGCATGGCAGGCAGGGCGCTTTGGTGAGAGGGACGTGTCCAGGTCCACTGCAGCAGAGGTAGAATTCAGTGCTGCTCTCCTGCGTTTTGGAGGATTGCCCTAACTGCCAACCTGAAGACAGGGGCGAAGCTGCAGCACCCACCTCCTCCATCCTTGCATGAACGATGCTGCCATCCCACCTTTTTTCATCCATCCAGAAATAAATCAAGGGGGAAAAGGCAAAGGTCTCATTTCCTTGGGAGCGGGGGAAAGAAAGTACATATATTTTTCCTGAATTTCAGTTCAGAGGCTAACAGGAAGCCTTCATCTTTTATGACATTCATAGTGCAGAACTAACATTTCACCGCTACGATACATCTGGGTAACTGCAAGAGCAGTTCCAGCCCAAGGAATAGCATTTTAAGACCAAGGCTTCAGTGATGAAGCAATATGAGAACCATACATATGTACTGCCACTTGGATTAACCTGCAAACACTGACATGTGAACAGCCTCTAATGGTGGATGCCTTCTGTCCTTCCAACACGTTGTCAGCTCATGCTCGGCCACAAGGGGCAAGTTCCTCTCCAAGGCTCGGTTGTAGCGGGAAATCAGAGCATGGAAACCACATGAGCAGAGATTACACAGCCTCTCGAGTCTGGCAGCCAGATGTTGGATTGCAAGAGTGAGCGTAACCAGATGGTTTTTCTGCCATTTTTTCTCCAAACACCCAGAAGAGGTTAACAGAATGACACATGCAGAGATAAGCTCCTGACCACTTTATTGGGTTTGCGTGGCAAGGTTTTGGTAGCGGGGCGGAGGGGGGGGGGCGGGACAGGGGACTAGAGGGGTGGCTTCTGTGAGAAGCTGCTAGAAGCTTCCCCCACGTCCGACAGAGCCAATGCCAGACGGCATTAGCCCCTTCAAAACTCTAATCCCTAAGGATCCATAATCAGACAGCACAGCTAGGGTTTTCTGATGTCAGGTCCAGCTCAGACTCTGCAAGACGCTCCAAATGAGCAACAGCCGGACTAGGACTTTGCATTGCTTCCTCAACAGCGGGACCAGCCCAGGGGTGCAGCTCACAGAATCCCTCTGATGCTGGCTCCAAGCATGCTCCTGGGTGCACAGCACACAAGGACAGATTCTCAGCTGGCCATGGACAGCTTTGCTCATTTCCACCCATGCAAAACTGCCCTATGGTAAGCGATTTGGGATTTGCAATAATAAATACAGCAGGAAGATCATTGCACTGTTGTGACACACCAGCTGCTGACGCAAAGGGCTCAGGCAAAGGAAAGAGGGCTTTGACAGGATAGTCCTGCATCCCAACAAGAGCGAGCTCCTCAGATACTTCTCTGAGGCCACAGAAACACACTTCTTTCTAATGAAGGTGACATCAGAGCTCACTGGAGAGAAATCTGGGCAGGTCAGCCCAGAGATCAGTAGGTGCAGATGTTACTTTCAAGGACTAATTTCAGGGCTGAACCCTCATCACCAGCTCACACCTGTATCCGTGCCACAGTGTCAATGCCAAACAGCCACAGCTGGAACAAAAACATTTAGTTCCATTTAATATCCTGCACTTTCTCCTATACAAAACACAGGTTTGACACACACACACACACAACATGCATTGCACACTCCCACACCAGCTGGAAAGAACAGCAGATAGACAACAACAACCACTTAAATGCTACAACTTATGCTTAAGATAAAACAAAATCCAGGATCAACTCCAATTCCCAGCTAGATAATACAGAAAAGCCGCAGTCCTGGCTCTGATCTGCTTTTAACTGCCCTGGATCTCATGGAGGCAAGGGGAAAACTCCCATTGGAACTTTTGACTCTCAGACAGGTTAATTCCAGTTTATTGTTCCCATTTTATTTAGTTATGCAAAAAAAAAAAGCACCAAGCTCTACACTTAGATCTCAGAAATAATATTTCTCCATTCTCAAAAAATCTAGGTGAGAGTTTTAAGCTTTGCAATCCTTACTCTTTCATAAGAAAAATAAATAAGTAGAAATACATGAGCACTTCTTCCCTGTAAACATCAGCACGGCTTATTCAAATTCAAGCCAAGGTCTTTTGAAATGGCCTGAAATCTTAAGTAGAGGTGAGGGAGCCCAGATGGAAGCAAAGGGCAAACAGGTTCTGACACAAGTTTGTCTCAGCATCTTGGGAAATTAACTCAGAGGACCCATGAGCTGAGCTCTTGGGTCTGACCCATGAGAGGCAGGCTGGCCAGGTTTGTGTGCATCTTTTATGGGAGGGAGAAGTTGAAGGCAGTCCGATGATGTATCTGTTAAAAGACTGCATTTCCCCTCCTCCCTGCAGCCCCCTACTCAACACAATTCTGCTTGGGGGCTGATTGTGGCTGGAAACATCCCAGTGAAGCATTTAGAAGACAGATACACAGAGACACAGAGACACAGAGGGAGAGCTGTCTGAAACGCTACCTTGGTGAGCCCAAAATGCTTTGCTTGAAACAGCTCTGTCTGAATATCCTTTGGAGAAGCCAGAGGCTTGAAGCCCATGACAGCTGCCCCGACAGACAAGAACATCAGATTTCCCCAGCAGCTGTAGGGCCTGGGGAGCTTCTAGGTTCCTGGAAATACTGATAAGTTTCAGTTCTGGCCAGTTTTGACCACAGCCAAATTTCAAAATTCCTGCAAACTGGAAGCCCTTGCTTTTAGCTACGTCAGGCCTGAATTTCTAGAGGCGCACCAGAGGTTGCAATATTACCCATTCCTGTCAAGGCCAAATACTGAAATAGTAAGAGTCAGCCCTTGTCAGAACTGTGGCATTACCTTCAAATCATGACCATTAAACTGACACATTCTTTCTCCTTACCTCCCGGTTTGCAGACCTCTGACCTGCCAGTGACAGTCTTTGCAATAGCAGTGTGAAAACTTTTAACCTTCTCTTAAAAAATAAGGAAAAACTGAAATTCCTGTGCAGTAGTCTTCTGATACTGCCCCTGTCACAAAACTTATTGATAAAAACAGCTGAATTACCATGCTACTTGTTTCTAAATCTGACTTCTTAGAGCTACAGCTTTATTGCCAGTAGCATAAAGGAGAAGCTCTTAAGATGCAAGTGTTATGGAGCAGCTGGTGGGAATGAACCCAGCTGCAAGGAAGTAAAGCACTGCAGAGCTTGCTCTGAAGGAGGTGGCCCTCAATAAGGGACGTCAGCAGAAGTAGGGAGAAGCCAGGGAAGTAGACACTTGGTTCCTCCCCAGAAAAAAGGCGGCAAACCCAAGAAAGGACTAAGGAATTGTAGTCCAACTGGAGACAGACCTGGACTTTTACTTTCCCTAGCTGGGCAAAACTCCCCCAGAGGAAGTTAGGTTCTACAAGTCCTCAACCTGTCTGCAAATACCTAGTGCAGTAATCAGCAACTTCTGCATGTTTCCCCAGAGTTTTGGAGAAATTAATACCTTCAGAAAACTGTCATTTCTTCTGCAACTTTACATGGAACAGGAGCCCACAACTATGGGACTGCCAGTCGTTTCACATAGCCCTAATGCTGACACTTCCCAAGGGACGCACTGTAGGGAGTTCTCTGCGTTACAGGGATTTACCATCAACCCAGAGGGATGCTTAAAAACACCGGGGTGGGACACGTCTGTCAGAGCTGCTCCAGTGGTGTCACAAGGCTACGTGGGTCCACCACCACCTCTGGCAGGTCCAGGCAGCAGATTTGCTGACTTGCCTCTGTGTTAATTTGTCCATCCATCTCCTCAGGTGAAAATATCCAGTGAAAAGCCGGAGTTTCAATGGAGCAACAACAATCCCTGGAAGGCAACACAATTGTAACTGCAGACTCCTGTGCCTCGGGTAGCCTGTTGCATATTCTCTGCAGTCTTGGCTTAATTACAGCAATGCAACAGACTTTGTCCTCTGCGGTTAAATCTCTGGGCTTGAAAGACCATTCAGACCATCGTGGCCATCCTACGTCCCAACACAGACACAGAGCCTGATGCGGCAGCCAGGCAGGAATCCTAGAAGGATCTTTTTAGTTAGGAATACCTTCCTCTAGCATCCTCCCGCCTGGCTTCAGTTACAGCAAGACCTGTACTTGACTGTATGTATTAACATGAATTGTCTTCTCTACAGCAGCGTTGCCTCCTCCCCGCATACTGACAGGGACCTTCAGTGGCAGGGGTGGCTCTCATCATTCAGAAAGCGGCAAGCACAGCCCAAACAGTTCCTCCGCTGCGCAGTGGGCGCGCACAAACTGCTCCTCAACCCGCCCGGGGGAGACGGCGCGGGAAGCGTCACGCCGCGCCAGCGTCACGCCAGCGTCACGCGGGCTCACACCCCCACCTAGTGGGAACCGCGCGGCTCTGCGCCTCCGCAGCCACGCACGCACCCACGCACAACCCCGCCACGCAGCGGCTTTGCTTCTTGAGCCAGAGGTAAAACCAACGGTGATGAAAACCTGAGGGCATTGCTTTTAATCGTTAAGCAGAAAGCGCTTTAAGGAAAAGGCAGGTTAAGAGTGCTAAGTTACCTGTGTGTTATCCGCTTGATACTAGACACGACTGCAAACGCAACTCTCTTGCTTTGTACTAGTGCAATGATTAACTTCCTCAAGGTCAATGCAATGGGCATGTCAAATGTTAGCAGAATGGCACAGCTGCATTTTAAACATCATTTGCTACACCAGCAAACACTAAATTCTTGAATGCAAAACAAAGAGAAGTAAGTCTTCTGTAAATAAAGAGGTTTTAATATATCTGTAAAAGCCTACCAGCTCCCAAGCTGAGTCACTGACAGTATTTTCTGCAGACAGACTGGGTTTTACTACTATTTTTTTTTTCAATACATGTTCTAGATAAAGGTGAAATAAATAATCGTGAGGTGGAAAGCAGAAGCCAGAGGCAAAAAAGCATCTTTTATCTATTTCCACTTCTGACTGCCCAGTAAAGACATCTACAGACCCCTCCCGTTTGAATGGCAGGATGAAGGTGCTAGCCCTTGGGCTCGCTGGGACCAGCCACCGCATCAGCCCCACTGCCCACCACGGAGGGACAGCGGAAAGACTGCAAGAGCTTGGTTTGGCTGGACTTAAATTACTTTAATCTCTTCTAGTACAGAACAAGTGACACAGGCTTTGCAGTTCGTATTAGCCTTCAAATGTCTTTTACAGGTCAGCAAAAAAAAATCACAAATGCGCACTTGCATTTCACAGCAGTGTGCTGACCTTTGAGACTTGACTGCATATGTTTCTGAAAAGTTCAGCCACTGAAATCTGTTTGCAATCTCTGAATGCAGCAGCTTTTCCACCCGTAAGTATTTCTTACGAGATCATCCTGATGCGCTTTGTTCTTCCAGTTCATAATACATAATCATTTCCAAGAGGATTTGGGTTAGGGGCTGTACTTTTTTCCCCTCTTGAAAATAATTCCAAGTTCTTCTTTTAACATACCGTGACCTACACACAAAATAACTGTGCATACATACACAGCATCTTCATAAGCAACATAGTTAAGCAAGGATTGAGAAAAGCCAGGGTCAGGGGGGCTGTCAGGATGCAATTCTTCTGCAGCTCTTCTGTGTGGCCCAGGTCAAAGACCAATTCGGCAGTGCTGAAGTTAGAAAACTCATTGTTCCTGTCATGCAGATGAAGTCTGCAAGTAATTTCATGCTTGTTGATGAGAGATACCCTGCACAGTTCAGGTTGGAGACAATTTTACACACACAGCTGCTATTTTTACCTTTTAGAGTCAGGAAGCTCTAGGTAGAACAAACTACTTTAGTAGTTTAGTTTGAGTAATGGGTCTTAGACTTGTCTGTTCAGACAGTGCACGTGAGATTGGCCGTAATTATTTACCTTCCTGGTTCTCAATTCACATAGGGAGACACCTGCTCACCTTCACAGCGACTTCTGTAATGCAAAGCGCTAGTTCTGAACAGCAAGAGCAGTTCCAAGGTTATTGTCTAACACAGATTAGTAACAGGTTTACACACTTTCACTGTCCAGCCAGCTGACAGCTCTGCTAGCAGCCTTGCTAAATTACAGGCACGTACTTGAGTTCCTAGTGTCACAAGAACCACTAGGACTTTTTCCAGATTTCACAAAAGTTTGGAGTTAAGACAGTTTAACCAAGCCCTGCTGTCAACCAAATCACACAATCCACCTTTTTCCTATATAATTGTCCACCACCACAAGCATTAAATCATTTTCATTGCTTCAGTGCTCTTACTATCTGCCTTCAACATTTAGTAAATTTTCATCTTCCTATTGCACAAACATCCCTGTTTGTATACAGCTTCAGACTTTCTATGTTCAGACTTAAAGGCAGGACACAAGGCATCAGGACAAGCTCACCAGGGGGGCTGTAAGCAGGAGATGAGCAGAGCTGCTTCTTAACCTGGTGCACAGCACAAACTGAGCCCAACCCGCACATGTTGGGTCTCACACTACCGGCTTCAAAGCCTCGGCAAGAGCTTGAGGACCTCTCCATGATTTATCTCCTCACCACCTGGAGTTAACTCGGGCTTCCTCCACAGCATCTGTCTATAGGCACGTTTACCTCTCTGTTCTTTAAGGAGCACGCAGTTCCACGAAGACATCCAACATATGCAGGATGGCACCCACCATGCCCCTGCCTGAGCATTCACTGAGGAGGAGCACTCCACTAGCACTTTTTGATCTCTGCTATGTGATATTTTACCATATCATAGTTTTGAATAAGGAAAGAAAAAAGGACTCCGCTGTTTCCTTCATCTTCAGGCACACTCCATGGTAAATACAACATGCCTCCTCTGTACTTTGAAGGTATTTCTGGGAAGAATCAAAGGATTGTCCTCAGATCTGAAGTGCCTGTTACTCCTCTAAAAAACTGCCCCTGCTCCACCCCACACTCAATCCACCTGACCTGCAGGACTTCAATAAGCTGAAGTCTGACAATGACAATCCAAGTATCGGCCTTTGCTAATCCAGATACCAACCCAACTTGCTTAAATTAAGCTTTATATCTGTATCTACAAATATTTATATCTACAAATGATTTACAAGTTATGGTAAATACTGTTCCTTTCCCCAGTGATTATCAACAATATCAATCAACTCTAACCCCAGTAAGTAACTACAGCAAAGATTTAATTTTGAATTGCCACCTAGAAAGTGTAATTCCTTCTGCCAGAAGCTTCTGTCACGGCAGAAAAGAAACAAAAAAAAATCTATGTGATGCTAGTGTTTTTTCATGGAGACCCAGGCTTCCTCTCAGAATAAAAGCTGAGCATCGTTTGTGACAGAGACTTCATTCACCACCTCTCTAGACTTACAGAGGATTTTGCAGACAGCAAGAATACGCACCCTTCAGTAGGCTTTTTGTTTTTACATTCAAGTCAAAAGCTGCCGGACTGATTACCAATACTTACCTCGTCACTGCTCTCACACCCTCAGAGGCAAACCAAGGCTGTGATGGATGATGGTAAAAGTTTTAAGATTATGAAGCAATCCAAACTTAAGCAGAAGCACAAGCTGCATATCTGAACTAGGCCTAGAGAAAAAATATCCCACAGTAGAGGAAAAAAAACCCTAACAGTTTAAATGTTAACTAAGCCATGTTTGCACAACTCACTCTCATGTACAACAGAGGTATCTCACCACTTGCAGCTTTGGTTAGTGACTGAAGACTGTTTCTATGCTGGTAGTAGTTTCTCTCCCTGCATCTGCTAATGAAAGGCATTTCTTTATCAACACTGCTCCCCTTAATCTTACTTGATACTTCAGAAGAGCAGCCTAGCGCTAGTATGGTAACGTAAGCCTATTCCTTGTTTCCCCAAGAATCCATCCTGAACTTAAAGGAGAACACTAAGAAAGGTCAAATTAAACTTACGCACAAGGTACTACGTATGTCCAGTAGCATCCCCTCTGAAATACGTGCAACGGATTTAGCAAAAACCCCAAACTACATCATTTCTTGTATTTTCCAAGACCTTCTGGGCATGCTCCTTTGCATCACACAGTACTTCATTTCCACCTCAAGCATTAACCTTAACTTGTTGTAACTGCTTCGGGAACACAGCTACACAGAGACAATTTATACTTGATATATGCACATAATCAGTCTCAAATTAATGGCTGTTTTAGCATATATTTGAACAACCAGTATGGAATGAGTATCACATGCTGTGATTCAGTTCCTATATGAACAATTTAGCCTGACCCAGTACTGTAATGTTTTGCCCAAGCTAACACTTCAAAAGTTGATGCAATACATGAAGATCTCACTTAAGAGATCCAGGAAAAGGTAGGGATGACTGAAGACAGTCAAATCAGGCAGGCACAGCAACACCTATTTCCTCTTTCACCTGTCTTTTTAATCTGTAAGAAAGCTCCATACCCTGTAATACAACAAATTACAAAAGGCATTTCTCTTCTCCAACCATTTTGGTAACTGGACCAGCTACAGCTAAAAATAAGTCTCTTATAGACAGTTATAGAAGATTCTTCTTTCGAGTTTTATTTTTTTATAGCAACATGAAGTACGTATTTCCACTTAGGTATTTTAGTGCAACAAGGAAATCTATTACCTCAATAAGCTTCAGCAAGGTGATCTATGTTTCTATATGCAATGGAAAAAGATTAAAGTGTCTCCCTTTGTTGCACAACACTTTAAAGCTTCAAAAATCTAAGTAAATAGCTCTCACAGAATTAAACAAGCAGACACTTGGCTTGATTATGAAATGATTTTGTTGGATGAGCTAAGTGTTTTCTGCAGTAGAGCAATTCATTTGTAAGCCACAGGCACTACTACAAGAGTGGTATCAGAGTAGAAGTGGTGACATTTTAGTAGTCTGTGCAAGAATTCCACTCTACTTTTTGCAAGCTGCATATCTTGAAGATACATTCTCCCAGTTGATCACATTCCATATAGCTTTCAAATAATCAGGTCGAACATTTTTATACTGAAGATAGTAAGCGTGTTCCCATACATCGATTCCTAGCAAAGGAATGAGACCTGTAAAAAAAAAAAAAAAAAAAAAGAGGATAAAGTTTGTAAATCCCTGAAAACACATTTTACATGTAAAGTCTTATATTGCATCCCAAAGTTTTACCCAATTTGTGAGTCTATCTGCAGGAAGACAAAGAGCTCTCCAGCACATAGGTGCTTACTGCAACATTTTACAGAATTGTTTTCTCTCCACACACACATATTGCATAACCTGAACGAGCTGATTAACAGCTATGAATACTCTAGAACTGTCTTGGAGACGTAACTGAAAGGAGACAAAGTCATTTTTGAAAGGTTTAGATCTTTTGCACCGTTATGCAAGCATTTGCATGAAAAGTTACACCATGAAGGAGTCTCTTGCCGTGACAGTTTGCTTCCAATATTTTAATCACAAGTTATTATTTGTCTAATTACTTTCCTTGCTTTTGTGCTAAAATAGCCTTCTCACCAAATTTTTAATGGGGAGTATGCATGGGAGGAGGGGTGAAATTTACCCACATTATGCTGTATATCCCTGTGATAATTATTTAATTTTTTTTCCCTACCCATAAGCAATACACAGACTGCTGATGATACATGAAATTCCTTGCCGTTCTCGATGAATTCTAGAGAACGTGTTTTAAAGATGTCTGCAATAGGATCTGAGAATGCTGTGGGCAGGATTCTCATTGGCCATGAGCTCTCCCCTCTGTGGAGCGTGTCCAGCCTGCCATTATCACTGCCATGTCACACTAAGCAAGTAAGACTATCTTCAAAAGTGACCATGGCCCATATTATGCCGCTTGCCTAGCTGTAAGATTTATCCTCATCCAAGGCTTATTTAATCGACACTCATTACTCTTTACCAATATCAGAGAAGCACATCATAAGACTTCCATTTCAAACCCAGCCTAGATAGTAAGAGTTACTGTGTACACCTGCCCCTCTCCTGTCGTATGGCCTACACTGACAGTTCTGTGAATAGCCCCTCTGTCAGACAAAACAATCTAAAGGCAAGAGGCTTTATCTTCTTCAATACAGGCAAGCTACTCCAGTCACTCAAAAATAACCCAAAGGAGCCTACGCTATAATTACTGAGAGCACTTTCACAATATGCCCCATCTATTTCCCTTTGACTAGACAGATTTTAAATCCTACTGCTCTTCACCGGTTTTAAGTCCTGCTTTACAAATGCTGTTTTAAAAATTGCAACTGTTTTTCACTTCCACTAGTAGTGATATTCAGTTTTCTGGCCCTATTTATCCGCCAATTTCTTCTCAGCATTTGTCCACAAACTCCTTTTCAGATCTATGAAATCTACAAGGAAAGAAGCAGAGGGTAAGGAAAGAAACCTGACCTGTTGTTCCTTGCAAAGGGTCTTGATTTGCACAAGCTGCTATTTGTAGGCGCCCCTGCTCTTTGTTATAGCCAAGCCACCCCCAGCCTGATCCTTGAACACCAACTGATACAGCTGTCAGCTTCTCCTTGAAGTTTGCAAAGGAACCAAAGTCACGTTTGATGGCTTCCATGAATTCTCCTTAAAAAAAGCACAGAAAGATCACAGAATGTCAGGTACTTAACATCTTTCAATTTCCAGCTATCACCTGGAAATAGAAGGAAAGAAGAGCAGAAGCATTTGGGCTCTGTGGGAAGGAAGTGTCTAGACAAACATGGTAGTTGCATCATTAACTAACAGCTCTGTCCCAATCTGCTTAAGAGGGCAGCAGACTGGAAAGAAATGAGTGCAGTAGTCAAACATGCCACCTCAAAGACACAGCCAGGATGTTATCAACAGGACACTCAGGCATTTACACTCTCATCTGAAAGGGAAGGGAATGCCACAGAGGACTAGGAAAGAAGGTAAAGAGCTAGTTTGCCTGTCTAGAAGGGGAACACTAAGTGGCTGTGATTTCTTTGTCTTAATACAAATAAATACGTGGACACTTTTGATATCAATATAATGAACCTACACAGAGCTAAAAGGTATGATGTGGTTTAGGCCCAGCCGAGCACCAAGCAGCCGCTTGCTCACCCCTCCCCAGCAGGGTGGGGAGGAGAACCGACAAACAGACAGTTTACTGGGACAGCAAGGGAGAGGGAAACAATCAACAACAGTACTGATAGCAAATATACAAAATGAGTGATAACAGAAAGCAATTTACCGATCCCAGGACCAGCCGCTCAGCCAGTCCAGGAGCCACACCGAACCCCCCCATCCCAGCTAGCCCCCTTTTATGGTGAGCATGGTGTCACATGTTATGGAATAGCCCCCGGCCAGCCTGGCTCACCTGGCCTGGCTCCTGGTGACATTAACTCTATCCTAGCCAGAGCCAGGACAAGGTATTTAACCGCTTCCCTCAGATTTTAGATTTACATCTGCTTCTACGTTTAAGTAGTCTATTTGATATGGGTAAGTAGGGTCCATGATTAGATCCTTTCTTTATTATACAGTTAAGATAACCTGTGCTGGGGCAAAGGGAACAGAAATTAGAATTGTTTAGTGTAACAGTGCACTGTCAAAGTACTTCCTCTCCCCTATACCCTAGCACACTTGTGGTTTTCAGATATTTAAGTGTTTGCTCAAAACCTGAAGGTATCTACCCTCCTCTCCAATTAGCTTTCTAATTAGCATGTGTAAGAATACTTCATACAGTGCAATGCTGGAGAATTCTTCATTCCTTCCACCTTCAAATAGATGGTCCTAAAAATCTCTTAGTGATAGCTGCAAGTGCATCTTTAAGACAGGCTTTAGCAGGCTTACTATAAAAGCCTTGAACCATTCAGTTGAAACTGAAAGATGATATTTTAGGCTTACAGACTTTCACAGAAACTTCACAGAAATTGGGAGACAAAAATCCAGGCTTTAAAGCATCTTTTCTGAGAATGTCATCTAAAGCCAAGTTCTATCAGAAATAAACTGATATCAGAACTGCTTGTTGAAATTTCAGCTTTGAAGCTTCAAAACTTTATGCTCTAGACTAAACTAGATCATCTTCAGAGCACCTTTTTTCATCATAAGATGTCACTTATGAATGCTGAACTGGAGTAAAGTACCTGAAGCCCATCAATTTACAGACGGACATATAAACCTCATTCAAAAACCCTCAAGTTTATCACAACAGCTTTTGTGAGATCTGTATTATCCGGCCTTTACCTTTAATTGCAGGTCACTTGCAGATAATCACTACTCTATCCTCCCAAAGGGGATTTCTTCCTTTAGGCTTTAACCGCTACACTATCCCTATTTCAAATTGGAGCATAAATCCAGTCACTAGGCTGGGTGGTCTGCAGCACATTTCTTCCTTGTCTGTAAATCGAGTACATGTATAGGAATTTAATTAGCATAGCTTTGGAAAACTGCTTTCTCCTATGAAGATGGAAAGGATAATATGCAGCAATAGCCAAGTATTTTGCAGTGTATACAATCAGATTTAGAATTTAAAAATACTTAGCACAGGGCTAGCTTTTTTTATTCTTGGCTTGCAACTGAAAAATGCTGAATTCCTCAGAACTGTGACAACTGTCGTATAGACAGGTAAATTAATTCTGAAAAATACATATCCTTCACACCTTTTGAAAGAGAAAAGATCATCAGTTCCATTGGTCAATTAAAATTGACACAATAAACCATTGTAACAAGCACTAACCTTTAGGCTCTCCTCCTCCGTTAGGAGAAAGGTTTGTCCAGAAGATGGTGTGATTGATATGACCCCCACCATTGAACTTCAGTGCAGGCTGAAGTGACACTTGAGCTGTAACATCACCTAAGGATGCAGAAGATAAAAATATGCAGATAAATAAAATCATCATCATCATCATAGTAGTCATGAAATTGCCACCAAGCCTCCATTGATCTCCAAAATCTTCCAAGTCTGTAACATGTCTATGGAAAAGGTAAGGTTTGTGACTGTTATCTGTATTTTAGATAGTCACTGACAAACTACATTAAAGATCTTTGACCATTTCTTATCCTGTAATGATTTGTGATCTGCCAATATTACACTGATCAGGCAACCCATGTTACACTTGTAAGATCTACTGCCATTCTACAGCAGAATAAACGAAATAGTAGAGCCAAAACATTTTAAGGACCCAACACTTGTAAATTGCTCAGTATTACCACTACAAGACAAGAACATTGTTCACCTCTTAGCTCACTGATTTCCAAACCAAGAATTTTTAAACTTCTTAAACAATTTACAGGGCAGTTTGTGCTTCAGAGAAAGTTGATAAGTACAATGAGCATGCACATGAACAATATTTGTTCTCGCCTCTATTTTTTTGTTTCATTTTGGGTTTTTCTTGGAATGAGGTACTTGCAGGAAGAGATAGTGACCCAGATCATTTTACTCCACAAAACAGAACCCTGCATCCAAAATCAAGATCAAACTAAGGTTTTAATACAGAATTCCAAGTTCTCAGCATCTCCTCATGCCCTCCACAAACTATAACAGCCTTAGTAAGCTTCATACAAATAAAGTATCTGGATGAAGCTGTTCCAATCTAACTCACAAGTCCCTCAAAAATACAGAATTCAATGCTTTGCTAAAATAAATTACAATGGCACTCAATCACACACCCATGGCTTTTTGTTTTTGCTGGAAATGACCACTGTTACAGTAAAGAGATTCCTTAAGATGCAGAAACTAAAGAGTTTCCATGCTGGTTTTGGCTGGGAATTTTAATTTTCTTCATAGTAGATAGCATGGGGCTATCTTTTGGACTTGTGCTGAAAACAGCGTTGATAATATAGAGATGTTTTTGTTATTACTGAGCAGGGCTTTACACAGAGCCAAGGCCTTTTCTGCTTCTCACACCACCCCACCAGCGAGTGGGCTGGGGGTACACAAGAGGTTGGGAGGGGACACAGCTGGCGAAAGTATCTTGGAATTTATTCGTATACAGAGTCCCTGGCCTTTGCTCCAGCTTATTACACTCAACACAGCCATAGAAGACAATTCAGTAAACCAAGACAGACAGCTCAGAGGTGCTCCAGAGACTAGTCAGCTCAGTTTCTCAGTCTAATGAGAATCCTTTGTTTCCTTGTAAGAGCAATAAATCACATGACTGTCAGAAAAAAGCAGGGAAAATTCTGGTAGGCACAAGTTTCCACTGAAAATAAGTTTCAAGTTTATATGCTTTAATTAGCCAATCTTGCACATTTTAATGAATCAGTAATCAGAACCAGCTTATGCTGAAATAACAAAGTCCTGTGCTGCACCCTATCACAGAAGTGCATACTCATTTTCAAGTGAGCTGACAACAGAAGCCAATGGGATTCAACCGAGGACAGCTTTATTTGAGTTTCCTAAGCAGATATAGATAGGTGAAAAAGATACTAAAGATGATCTGAAGAGAATACTTTACTTCCTATTGCTGAACAAAAGCCATTGACAAGGTTCTGTTATCCAGAAGAGCTATTAGGTAGTGATTAGACGTGCTGTGTAACCCAAAACTGAAATGCAGCACAGAAAGATTTTTGATCAGTCTCAGGTTTTAAATATGGAAAAGGAATGGCAATACTGAGACAAGGAGGCAGCAGTTCAGACTTTGCCCTTTCCTAAACCCTGGTGTTAGAAGTCTTTCTAATGAGGGTCAAAATACCACACACAGTATACTGGGATACCAATCAGCAGAAAAAAAAAGCCAAACTAAAACCACACAAATATTGCAAGCAAGTATTTATCTGCTTTGATGTGCATGACCACCACAAGTACATTATCCATTTGCAAAATAATGCCTAAAAATCCTTAAGGAAAGATTAACCTTGACCTCTAGATACACCATTTCCAACAGCAAGTGATGAAAGCTTATCGTACACAAGAATTTAAAAAAAAAAAAAAAAAAAGAAAAAAAAAGAAGAAAAAAAAAACAAACAAAAAAACAAAAAACACCACCTCAAAGGACCCACAACACTGCAGATGTTTCTGCTAACCACTAATTCTACGTCCACTAGTGGCTGAAGCCCTGGTCATTAAACAGCATGAGTAATAGCAGCAGATTTGCTGATTTCTTATAGTTCAAGTTCCCTCCTCAATTCTGTTTGCACTAATTAAATCTCCAGAATACAACTTTCCTGGATCCACGACCGTCAGGACAAAGCAGCAGCCAATCTTGATTGCCCGATTCTTAATTGAATCTTATTAGTTCATTAATTCAGACGGCACAAATTATTTTTGTGCTTAGACACTTGAAAATCTCTAAACTTTTATAGGTAACCAACTTTCTATATTCAAAGACAGTAGCATTTATTGAGGGCAACAGGATTCAAGTTTACTCAGATATTGATAATTCTCACTTTTACCCAAGACCAAGCAATTAAACTGCACTGTGAACCCACCTGGCAACCAGACAGAACTGAGCCTAAGCCTATAATGTAATCGCTTCTTAGAGGTCGATACTCTTTAGAAAGATCATCACAACAGAAAAAAATCTCAGAAAATATTCCACCTTCTTAAAAAGATATGCATGTTATTTCATACGTTTTCATCAGTGCGACTGAAAGATTTGAAAAGAGCATTTAATGTGTTTCAGTGCTGCCCAGCTAGAACTGTAAAGCTTTCACAGAAGTCAGCATACCTCAAGATTCAATTTGAGATCTTAAAAAAAATTCCACGATGGCTTGCTGTATATTTTAGTGTCTCACACTAACACTCAAGTTATGTGAGTCTTTAATCTGAGTCACTGACATAACTGACCCCCAAAATTCAGATGTCTTTACTGGGTGTCATACACATTAACTGCACACTTGTCTTACCTCTGTTTGTAGGCAACTAAGATTATTTCACAAGTCAGCAGAGCATCTGATGTGAAAACAATCAAGGTGCAGAAATTTTACTTTACATAAGTCTCTTACTAACCTTTCATTACAAAGTGTTTGTTTAGTAAAATGGCTGCAATTTCGTATTGACTCAGTCTGTGGTTCAAGTTACTAATGTAAAAATGGACTAAATCAACAACAATCAATGAATTTTCTTCTAGTTTTACAGTGCTATAGAGAACAGAATTCATTCTTTTTAGTTACACCTAGTTTCCAACTATCAGCACACTGAAGCTTACAATGAAAGCTTGTTCCTAACACATTTCAATTTATTTAAAAAACAAAAAAAAAAGCTTGAATTAGATAATCCAAAATTTTTGTAAGAAACTATTTCTGCTAGAAAGAAGGGCTATCCATTTTTTTTTTCTCCTGCATCATCTATGTCAACTGGCTTCCATCTCATCTGTTGACTGTGGATATACAAACCTTTTGCCAGTGCCTCTTTGTATTTCTCCTCCGCAACATTCAGGTTGTTCACATAGGTAGCATGATGTTTGCTGTGGTGCAGCTGCATGATTTCTGCATTAATATGAGGTTCCAGAGCGCCATAGTCATACGGCAAGTCAGGAAGAGTGTGCTTTTGCCTAGAGACCAAGCATCCCAATGGTGCTATCAGCTTGGCACTGCTTCTAGAAGAGCAAAAACAGAAGGAAGTAGTCTTATTCAGTACTTAGGTTTTATACAACTGAAACCATGACTGTTTTCATCAGCTGCTGTAAATACATAGGGTGATTAAAGAAGTCAAATTTCCATTTTTCCAGAGCTCAAAGCAAGCACACTCTTCAGCTTAACTGCAGAGATGAATTCACATGAGGGTCACAGATCTAGGGTTTCCCAATGTAAAGCTGTCACTTCTCACATCAAGACCCCCAAGCCACTGCAGACTGCCCTCCCATGCATGCAGGAAAGGCGAAGGTGTGGAGAGGAAAATCAGCAGTAACACACTGACATTCAAAGCTTCACCTCATCTTTATGGATTAAAAACAGAAACCAAGATGTCTCTGGTACATTTCCCTCCCTCCCTATGCAAAAGGTCCCTGCACTGGAAAATAAAAAGGCTGAAAACCCACAGAGCCGCAGGGTTCCCAGGACTGAACCGCTTTAGCATTAAGGCTTCCCGTGCCCACACACGTGCTGCACCATCCCTGTGGCGGGTACTGGAAAAAACACAGACCGCATGAGGGCAGGGCAGCCGCGATGCCCAGCACGGAAACCACGCAGGCTCTGGTTACCCTTCCCCATTCTAACACCTTGCACTTGCCATGAGACATGACAACAACCATAATAAAAGGAGAACCACTAGGCTGGGAGGAAGGCCAACTCCTGAGGCCCTCTTATGTTTTGCTGGTGACCTTGGCATAAACTAGGGACAAAACAACAGCAAAACCATCGGGACTCTGAAGACAGGCCAAACGCGGCAACCCTACCTAGCAAAGACGAGAGGATCTGGCAGCACCATGTCAGGCGACAAGAGCCTCTCGGTGGAGGGCGAGGGGAGGCCCCGGGGGCGGGGGGGCGAAAGGACAACCGCCAGCAGCTCCCCCCCGGCCGCGCCGCAGCTCTGTGGAGCAGCCGGCAGCAGCGCGACCTCCCTCCTCCCGAAATGGCGGGGCGCCACCGAGGGGCGAGGAGGGGGTGACCCACCGCCTCCTGCTGCTCCTCACCCACCCATCGCTCGGCCGCCGAGGGGGATGGCGGCCCAGCAACTGCCTCACGGTACAGGGCTCTAGTCACCATTACGCTCCCCCACCCTCCCGCGGGTCGGCTCTCACCTGCCTGCCGAGGCGAGGCGGCACAACATGGCGGCTAGCTCGCTACCGGNCCCCAGTTGGGGCGGGGACGGGCGGTGCCGAGGGCGGGCAGCCTAAAGGCTTGTCTTCGGGCCCGGGGAAGGTTGGTTGGCGTCGGGCTTTGCGCACCTCAGCTGCTGAGTAAGGTTAGCCTGAGAGGAGCCTCTACCAAGCAGAAAATTGCCTCAGGAGCTTCTGCTTGCTGAACGACTATTGGGCACCAGAAGGGGAGGATACAGCAGCACAAGACAGTCGTAGTAAGCTCTGAAAAACCTGCCTAGCAAAGAAACATTTCTGTCAGTTTACTGACAGGGCCAGCAGCACTTTCAAATACCTTTTCCAGCTATTTTGTCTACAACTTACTTTTTTTGGTTCATTTCTGGTCTTTTCCTCACTTTTCTGCACATCTGTTTTCCTCCTAGTGGCAATTCAACGGCCTTTAGTGCTGATGAAAATCCTTAATTCAGGTACCTCAACCCAATCAGCTAAAATAATTGGTATAGTTAGTGCAAGTAAGTTCAAAGTCCCATTAAAAATTGGTTCTCCAGAAAGGTCAGTGAGGACTCTTCCCTCAGAGTTAGGAGGCATTCTGCAGACAAGACAAACATCATTAGGTAAATTTGAATTGTATCTAAATCATCTCCTCAATCTTTTGGGTTTTGTCTTTTTTTAAACAAACATGTATATTCCAAGACCTTCCAGAACCCACATTTATCACACTATAAAAGCACATTACAAAAATTCAGTGGGAGTCAGAGGCCTGAACAACTTTCTGCAAAAAATTACCTTATCCTGGAAATTGACAGGAAATCCACCTGTTGAGAGGCACACAGGGAACCAATTCTTGCAGGGCCCTGGAAAACCACGTTAATTTACTTTCACCTACCAGCCAGCGGTACTCTCTGGAAATCTGAGCAGTGAAAATAACTGCAGCATCAAGAGACACCATAAAAGGTGAATTGCCCAAAATCAACAGGAGGTTTGGAAACAAGGTTTTCCTCTGAATGCTGAAAATATATACAGCTAGATTCAGGCAGTACCTAATTTTAAGGATGAATAGGTTATATTTATTGGTGATAAAGTGTCATCTTTTGTTAAAAAGAACCAGTTACATTCAAGATTAAGTGTCATAATACAGGCATTGACAGCCAGGCAAGAACATGAATATTACTGGTTTTAACATTTCTCTATGTATTATCATATCACAATTCACTAATGCCTTGCAGTAAGTGTTCCAAGAAAGCAAGTCAATTATACATTTTATAAACTGGTTGGTTTCATTTTGGAGGAAAAAAAAACCACCACCACAAGCCACCACCAAACAAATAAAGCACCCCAGCCTGCCTATTTAGAAGATACCCTCTATGCAAAGACCTTGCCTTACAATTACGTTCCTTCAACAAGATAACTTTTAGTCTGATGGTATAATTTGTATTTTTAATTTTTTTTAGCTCTTTAGCTAGGCTTTAATTTTTTAATATTTAAAAACTAAGTATCACACACTCTTGAGAAAATCAGTCACCTTTATATGAGGTTTTAAAACATGAATGCCCTATAGTAATTGACAGATTTAAGTAGCAAGCTGCCACCACCTGAAAGCTATGCATTTTTTTAACCTTAGCACAATTATAGCAATTACTGTAACTCCAAAGATATTTTACATCCTTCTAATTCCTTATACTAGCTGAAACTATGTCTACCATTTTCTTGACAGGAGCTGCTTTCATATTTCAGACCGAGATTTGAACCATGACCACAGATTTGCCCACAAGGCTTTTTGCCACTGTATTATCAGATAAAGCCATCTATTATCAGCATTTTAAGTTTCTTACAAATATATTCTACCATGTACAGGATCCGGGATGTGCATATACACATGCTATGGATAATCAAGCATTACAATACTACGACCAAATATAATGTCACCAGCAACCACAGATCTAGATCACTGTCAGGGATTTTTGTAAACTAGAAATTGCTTTGGATGCTGAATGCTGATACTTTTTTTTTATAGATACTTGTCACTTCTCTTTCATGCATTCAACTAATAACTATTTTTCAGGCCACGAAGGCTGAAATAACATTCAAAAAAACCAGCAGGCATTATCAACAGAATTTACACTTCCAGTGACAACTACTAAGTGGTTTTAATACACTTAAGTGAACCCTATGAAATTAAAATAGCAGTGGTACATGGACTACCGTATCTCCAACACAGATGACAGCAGCTAGCAGTATTGTAATTACATCGGTCTTGGACAATACTACTACAGATGCTAATTCTCATATAATATGCCACTTAAAAATGGTACCACAGAAGCCCTTCGATAATCTAGGAATTTATTATATATGTATAAATTTGAAACAAATTCAAGTACATCCTAGAACTTTGAACAAATACTACTTTCAAACAACAAGAGTATCACTGTTTCCACAGTGAATTTCAAAGCTATAAGCTATTTAGTATTGGTTTAGTGGCTACATATGAAATAATTTTTCTACCTGTGAATCTTGTGATTACCAGATGACTAATAAAATTCTGAAACTGGACCTAAGTCTACCCAAAAGTATCCTGCCAAGTACTTTTATTTTCCCTCTGAATAGTGCTTAAGCCAGTGCTTTTTCATCTCCTTGCTTATATGCTACCATCACTAAACTAGTAGAAAATAACCACTGGAAATTCAGGTTCTAAGAAATTTGTAACTCATTGCTACTGAACAATAAAAATATGCTTAAAGTATTTTTTTCATTTTCTGCACCTGTTAAAAGTCACTTCCCTCAGGTAGGCATTTAAAAACAACAGGAGTTATATCTGGTTTCACAGGCTGAATTACTAAGTCCTTAAAGATTTTAGTTTAATTGGTATATTTACCTGTTGTGTATTTCTAGGGTTTTGGGTTTTTTTAATCTATAGAAGCCAAGTTCCGACTCTTAAGGTTTACTTTTATTAACTTTCTCCTTTTTTTTTTTTCCTTTTTCTGCCAGTAAGGACAAAACCTGTAGAATAATCACTATTAGGCTGGCCTGAAATTAGTATGATGGTACATGCACCTGTAACTTCAGGTAAGACTGACACAGGAACAAATTCAATTAAAAAAGCAAGTGCTGTAAATATACTGCATACAAAGAAGCCGTGTAAGCCAATGCAGAACAATGAGGAAATTACATTATTAAAAGTTTTTATTTAGGTTTGGTCAGTACAGGTAAGATAATATCGGAGTCACAGAGCAATATGCATAAACAGGATACAACAGTTCTTAAAAACTGAGTAACTATGCACACAATTCATAAACATTCGGTCACCTAAGGAGAAAATGCACAGATGTATGGTGGGAAAAACTGTAATTAACACTGAAACTACTACAGGACTCCTTCAGCAAGTCCATCTTTTAGTGATAAAACTACTGTACTGGGCAAACTTGGCAGTCATAAACCCACAGCTATTATGACAAATCTTGAAGGTGGTGTAAGTATAACAGTATGAGTAAGAATGCCCTTACACAGCACAGGTTCTAGATATACACAGATTTGTACAGACATCATTTATGTTATACTTTATGGAAATAATTTCCATTTCAACTTCACATTAACTCATATAAAAATAACTTGAGCTACACAAACGTCCTTTTAGCAACATTCAACGTAATTAACTGTTAAAATTTCCAAAGTGGCAGAGGTATTGAAGCAAAAAGAAACCCACAAAAAGGCAAAATTGTGACATGTATGCACTAATTTAAACGGCTTCTGGACAGTATCCTCTCCCAATTTAAATGACACTGTATAAAAATGTTGCAGAAAAATGTTACAAAACTGAACCCTGCACATTTACACTGGAGTCCAAACCATTCTGGACATGACGAGAACCCACAGTTCTGTTACCTTTCACGCTCACTGTTTTCTCCTCTTGAGGATCATGATTGGAGTCTGTGTCATTTGAGTGGTGAGTGAGAGAGTTTTCACTGCCAGTGGGAGAGTCTACACTTTCATACCCAGTACTGAGCTGGTTTATGTAGCTACCACCTCCTCTACCAGTTCTATCTTCAGAGTGGTTGGACAGCTTATTACCATTCCCTGGAGAAGCCGGAAAGTCATCCTCCGTGCCGCTACCCTCCCTATAAAATCCAGACCCAGACGTCCGCTGGTGGGAGGAGCTACCATTGCTTGGTCCATTTGCCAGGCGGCTGCACTCTTTGCCCACAGCCTCTCCCTGGTCTGTAGGCTCAGAAGACGGAGTCCTGCTGGTACCTGGGTTGGAGGCCTGGGACTGCTGCTGCTGCTGGTACTGCGCCAGCTGCTGGCGAGTCTCCTTCAACTGCTGCTGAAGAACTAGAATGGTACTCTGCATACCCTCTACCTCCTCATCAAGCTGGATGATGAAGTCATTCAACTCTATGTAAAGAAAACACATTTGTTGCAGACACTTAATACCCCATATATAGCTTGAATCTCAGACAAAAATAATTTAAATCCTGTAACTTGACACTTTATGCTGAAATTTGTCATGACTCTCTCAGCCATCAAGTATGCACTGGTTTTGATACTCTGCCTCTGAAGGAGAAAATGCTTAACTATCATCTACCTACTTTTTATACTGCTACAGAGAATATGAGAAGAAAATTTCTGGGCAAGAAAGAATGATATTTGTGAAACAGCTCAATTCAAACAATTAGTATTTTGCAAGCAGAACCTACTGTATCTACTTTTACTCAGATGTAAAATCTTAGCAGAAATATTGTAAAAGTGACCATGAACCACATCTGTACACAATAGATTTGAATCATTACAAAAGCCTATTCAGTGACAAAAAAGATCAGTCACATTTCAAGGAAATTTCAGCTCCTACTGCTCTTAGTCCTTTAAATCCTGCATAACAGGACACTAAAAGAAAGACTTTCTTACCAACAAAACTGTTTACTAATTCCACAGGCTGTTTTATTACTTAAGTACCAAGAAAAAGGATTTTTACACTTAGATTGCACTTCGGAGCAAAACAAATTTGACCTGAAAACAGTCAAGGAAACACTGAATCCCTCAGTCTTCAATTCAGCTGCATCATTGATATGACAAATAAAATGCAAACTGCTTATTGTTGTAAAAATTCATAAAATAGAAGTGTTCTTGCTGCTATGGAAAAAAATCTTTAGGAAAACTACTACTGCAGGATTATTATAGTCTTTGTTCATATGGGGGAGAAGAAGTAGTGGCTAAGAACACAACATTCAAGAACAGAAATCTTTAAAGAATGTCCAATGCTTACTTCAATTACGCACTTGATAAATTTTGGTTAAGTCCATTATCTAAATAGTAGTTAGGAAGCAAAAGGGTAACTATTCTAACAACATGTCATTACATAAATAATAATTCACCTTAAAAATTCTAGTTATTATACCTTAATTTACACTACTCCTTTCTCAAAAATATGATCCTACGGGGGAGAAAAAAAAATCTATCAAAAATACAGGATGTGTCAGACTTAGCATAGACTTGATTTGGCATTATCTATCTTACAGACTTCAGTTGCAAAACAAAAATGTATCCAGGTTTATGTGTCTAAACAGCTCATGTCCCAAGACTTACTGTAATAATCAGGTAATGTACTCTGTAACATTCTACCAAAAACCCACTGATTCTATGCAGAACTCTCAACTGAACATTTTTAAAATCTGCATTTTCCCCTCCATTTAAATTATGCAAGAGGTCAGAGTTTAAAGATAATTTCAATTTAGGTTTACAATGCTGTAAAATTTGGACTGTGAACACAATGACAGATTTTTGTTCATCTGAGTTACCTAAGGGAAAAAAAAATAAATCTATTTTTATTATTCTTAGGCACTGTTAAAAAGTTGATTTTTAAAAAAATAATTTCAAAATGAGTCAGTTAACAAGAAGCATTCTGTTCTCAGTGCATGCTTAGCTTCATGCAATGTTAACAGCTTTCATCTTACCAATTCACCAAAAGTGTGTGCAGTCTAAACATTCCCTATTAAATAGCAAGGCCTACAGTACAAGATCTAGCAATTTCAGAATCAAATGCTGCATTACTGGAACTAAAAATCCCACCAGTCCCCCAAAGTTGAGTTTGGGTTGTTTTTTTTAACTTTTTTTTTTTTTTTTTAAGTTAAGACTACCAGTGAAGACTTAACAATTGTCATATTTTACTCTATATCACACTTCAATTCTGGCAAAGATGGTTTTCAGCATGTGTATCATCAGGAAATTAAACTAGCAGAAGTGCAAGGCAACTTCCATTTTCTTAAAAAAATCCCTTACCATCCTGACTGCTTTTAAGTTCCTCACTATATTTCTTCTGTAAAGCCAACTCTGCCTCAAGCTGTGCAATACGTCCTTGGGACAGCTGCCTTCCAAGCTCTTGATTCTCCTGGATAAGCATTCGACACTTCGCCATTAACTTTTTGCCTGTTTGGCTGCAAAGGAAAGAGCCATCTATCACAACATGAATACAAAACCTTCAGAAATCTTCCTCAATCACAGTTACAGACAAAAAGGAGATGCAATTTCTGCATGTCACAATTCAAGGAACATTATGCCTCAACATAATTGTCATAGCAGAAAGTCTCCCTATAGTTACCACATGCTGTTCCAATGCCGGTTGATCTTCTGTCGCTGTCCCATAAAGTGGAAGGCAAGTTTTATTACTGCAAATACGAATAAGCATATTGTTCTTTTTTTGATACCAACATCTGGATTATCAGTATGCACAATCTTGCATGTGCTAATTCTCAATGGAGTTAAATATTTGATTAAAGATGTGCCTTGTAATTCAAAAGATCAAGTACTGCATAGAAGTTACAAGCGTAAACTGAATTATAAACAAAAACCTTCATTTGTTGTGCTAGTAGAAATTTACTAATTAAATCTGGGTGATGAGAAGGAAATCGCCTGGGGGAAAATATTAAACCCCATGTTTGTTTTTCCAAGTGACATCTATTTTTAAGAGGCTTAGACATTCTTTAGAATGCTGTCCAGGTTTTCTTGTTTAAAAAAATTAGGTATCTATTTTTCAACTCGGTTTATATAGCTGACAGTAACATACGTAGTCTGTTTCATTATTTCTACTATCAGCTTTTCCTAAGCACATCTTGCATGTTGAGGAGAAAAATCAGATGTAGTTAAAAGTGACAGAAAATTAAGGAAGGACTATATTTTTAATCTACTTCCTTTACAATAACAGATTTCAGATCATAAGTAATGATCATCAGGATGTCCAGTTTCTGAAAGAAACCGGCAGGAAAAAAGTATTTCAGACTGACAAGATTTTCTTTGCTAAATGGATAACATCACACATCTTTAATCTTCATGATAAAAATTGCATTGTAAAGCATTATAGGAAGTAGTATGCAAATTAATATATAGGCAATACAGCTGACTCCATAAAAGAGAATAATTAAAGTCCTTTAAGACTCTTGGTCTGCCAAAGTCAGGATAGCAACCACAAACAGTTCTCCTTTTAATAGGCTCAGCAACATAATGAAGCTGTCCTCTTTTCTACAGAAGCATAAGCTCTGCCAAAAAAAAACCCAACCCAAACTTGAACAGGTTTATTGTGAATTCAATGGCAGAACTTGCATTACTTTTCAAGACCAAGAAGGTCATTTTTTGTTTGTTTGCTTTTAAACAAGTGACAAGACTGAAAGAAATTTTGAGGATTAAAAAAGTAGAACAGGAAATTTCTGCTACAATTCATAGCCACGTTCTCTCCTGCAATCAAAATATCCAACCAAAAGAATTTAAGATAATAATTTCCTTATCAACTACCTTTTAAGCATTCAAGCCTTAGACAATTTTTAAGTTCTGCCAACTCTGCCCCATTTAACATTTTCCGACTGACTCTCCCAAATCTTTCAGGTGGGCTGCTCCAGAAGGAATCTGGCTGTGTAAAGTCCTGGAAGCCTGAAACTCTGCTAAAGGCAGCAACCTGTTTTCTTTCTTGATGTGATGTCCAATGCCAGGTCCTTGAAGTTTAAATTGTGCTGACCTAATACAGTCCAAGTCGCACACTTAAGATGCAAGCTTCCTTAGAGATGTTCATTCTGTGTAAAGCAGGACTACTTTGGAGATAACCAATGCGACATACCCCAAAAGTTATTAGGCAGACATGCAATTATTTTTAGCCATTTGCAAATTTCTGTTACTGTATTCATCATCACTACAAGTTGAAGAAGTTCACAGTGCTTAAGTCATTTAATGCTTTTCTCTTCACAAAACAATGTCAACTGTAGAATTAGCAAGTACCAGTTACCTTGGAATTGGGACAATTTTAGAATCCCATTAATTTCTTCGTATTAACTCCTGCCAAAATGTAAAGTATTTATTACCTGTATAGAAATTTGCATAGTTACCTATAATGCTATTTCTTCCCATCAAATTTTTTCCAGATGTTCTGAACTAGTACGGCACCAAGTAACCTCCCCTTGCAATTTACAAAAAAGACAACACATGCAAGAAGATAAAATCCAGTAACTATTTCAATAACTCCTATTAACTGTAAAACTAAGTTTTTACAAATCCTCTTGAACATACATGCAACAGAACCTGTAAGAATATAAGTGGTTAAATTTCAGAAGACTACTGTTTGCTGTGCTAGACTTACTGCAAATGAAATTTCTACTGATTTTTAATCCATGCGTGTACTCTATGTTTAATGATGGTTGAAAAGGCTTAGCATAATTATTCCTTTGATTACTCGCCTTTTATTTCTCCCTCCAGAGATCAGCAATGATTATGCTGTATACCTTAATCTATGGTTAAGGCCCAGAACTAATACCACTTTGGATTGCGGTTAACATGTTACCTTAAGAACATCAGTTAGAGATCGAAACAGGAGCATCATCTCTTTCAAAAACTAGATCAGATGCTGTGAGGTGTTGCGTACAAGGATGGACAATTAAAGCAATTAAGGGGGGGGGTGTGGTGCAAAAAGAATGAAAAAATCCTATAAATACTTCACATGAGTCAAATTCTTCACCTTTCCAGAAATAAGAATCAATAAAATCTTAACCCAGTTAATGAAGACAGCCTCAATTATTTACCAGGAGATAACTCTACTTTTCTGTATTCCAGCTACTGCATATACGAATTATGCATATTCACACCACTGACTTAAAATTATATGATGCATATTAAGGTACGCTGTAGCTACAGAAATAACATAATTGGCTTTTGATACTTTTTCTTGAAAAAGTGGTAAATTGTCTCCTCAGTTGTACACACACACTTAGAGCCTGAGGACTTCAGAAAACCACAAACCTGTATCTAAATGTATTAAATAATTTTCTGAACTCAAAGTTAAACAAGCAATCTGCAAGGCATGCCTCTATCTGCATGTTATAGTAAACTTTACAAATGGCTTGGTAACACGTTAACAATTTATTAACACAAGTCTTACCTCTGTTTTGATGCTAGATCATTAAAATCTTAGATACTGCTATAACAAAATCATTCCAGATGTATCACTTTTAAAAAGGTAAAGTTTTCCTGTAGGTTTTTCTTTTGCTGTTAAGTCATTACTCATGCAAAAAAAATAAACCTGCATTAAGTATGCTACTCTTCCATATCATCTGAAGCATAAACAATTAAGATACTTCCAAGTTAATACGTAATGCCATCTTCATAAAAGTTATCAAAACAGTTAGAATACATCACCTTCTGTGACAGCTGGATGCCTTTTTTTTTTTAATTTAAAACTGAATTTTCTAGGATCAGACTGAATCATAAAATGTTGCCCAACTGTTTTGAAAATCAAAACCTCAGATTACTAAATTAAACTCAATTCGCTAAAGAAAAAAAAAACAAACACACAAATACTATAGCAACTCTGCATTTCGCTTTACACACCTCAGACATGCACTCCCAACTGTGCCGGATCGCTACTCTCGCAAGTAACTTGGGACAACAGAACAGAGGCATCAACAGAGTAGCAAAGGCTCCTTCACTGATTCCACCAAGGAAAATGCATGCATTTAAGGTTTTTTGGTTTGTTAAAATACTGACTTTGTTTTCAGAGAACGAGACAATGCAGA
The DNA here is from genome assembly GCA_013400195.1 of Aramus guarauna. Taxonomy (NCBI): domain Eukaryota; kingdom Metazoa; phylum Chordata; class Aves; order Gruiformes; family Aramidae; genus Aramus; species Aramus guarauna. Next base: position 950,091 of record VXBL01000245.1, on the reverse strand, counting down.
AATAACAACCTGTTCAATTCTCGTTCATCCCAGGAGTTTCACAATACAACAGTATAACCAGCAGTGTTCCTTGAACTATATATTACAACTATGTCAAGGCACATTTTATATAGAAGTGCAATACAAAAAAAAACAGGTGTACAAAGGAATAAAAACACCCCACCAACACTGAAGACAGGTGCCATTGTGTGCCTTCGGTATTTAGCATTTGAGATCAGTTCTTAGTATAGAAGATCAAAAAATCTCATTTCTGCATGAAAACATGCAGTGAAATACTTATCACAACCAGTTTTTATTATACATGCTAGTTGTGATCAAATAGATATTGCTTCCAACATGTTAAACCTGCAATTAGATAGAACGTACATTTTCGTACAGTCCTAATTTTGAGGCGTCCACAGTATTACCAACCATCCAGGAAACAGTTCATTATTTAGCAACATTGACTTAAGGCTCCGTCAAGTGCTCAAGAGCCCAAAGGCTAAACAGTCAAATGTGTACACTACCACTGTTGTGATATCAAATAGCACTCTCATGGCTATTCAAAACTGGTTAGCAAGTAAACTCTTTAACGCAAAATTCACCTCATCGAGTTTTGACCCAGCAGTTCAGTGAACAAGCAGGAAGTCCACAGTCTTATTGGCAAAACTGACTTACAGTGTCTCTAAGTCACTAGGCTCAAGGTTAAGAGCGAAGCATATTCCACTTCTACATTTTACGGGAATTTTACATGTTCAATTCATGATTTATAATCTCTAGGTTCTCTCTCCTCCAAACTGTCTGTAGACACAGTGTGCCACAGACTTAAGACTTCTGTTTCTCCCTCTATTTTCTTCAAATAGAACAATTTTGCAAATGTCTACATGTTCTAGAAAAGACTTTTTTCGAAGATGGCCATTTCTTCAGAACAGTCCGACGCCATCAGGCCTCTGAAGCAAAGGGGGAGAAAAAAGCTGAAACACAAGGTTCATCTGGTAAGTTTTACATTAAGCATAACAAGCTGGACAGTATAAGAATGTGGCTTTTGCCTCAAAACGTCTGAGTCTTGGTGTGGAAACGAGTACTTGGCTGTCCCACCATAGCATTCTCGTAGTGGGACTGTCAGGGAAGTCTTGACTGGGGAGTATTTGTTTTGTTTACCTATCAGGCGTAAATTTCCAGGCACTCAGTTCATTTTGGGCTTGTTCCAGTTTGTCTTTAGTCTGTTCCAGTTCACCTTTCATTTTTAGGAAAAACAAGTTGATGGCTGGGTCCACCATTGTTGATCGCAGTTGGGCAACACTAGGCTGCTGGACTTGCTTGAGGTACTGAATCTGGTTCTGCATAAAATAAGAAAAAAAGACTTATTTATACAGTATTAAATACAATTTTAAAGTCATTTAGATACAAAGAAAAGTAGTTATTCCAAAGATAACATCAAGAAAGCTTCCCTTCTTTCACCACTGTAACCTGAAAAAGGCAGGATAAAAATCACTTTTGCCCACCTGCACCCTACCAATGCACGTATTCACCCAAACCCCCTTCCCACCACCTGCCAAGCCTATCCCTCAAGGCCAATTTCCCACCTGCCCCCTCTCTGCCTCAAGTTGTTTTCTACATGTCAGTTCACATTTACCAAAGCAATGATTGGAGCACTATAATTCTCCCTTTCTTTTGTATCTGCCTGCACTCTTTTGGGGAAAACACCTCCATATATACACAGAGTTAACTGCTTAAAGCAGATGCCTGATTTCCATGTAACTTCGTGAAAGTTACTATGGAACATTACGGCCAATATTGGTAAGTATTTTTAAGCAACTACTAAAAGGGTTTTCACAAACTAAGTTTTTTTGCAAATATGATAGTCACTTATGATGCAAGTTTGCATATTTACTTTTTAAACAAAATAATTTAGAAATACTATCAGTTGAACAGATTTTGGTTGGATTTCATTCTCTTGCAATAACCACAAGTGTAAAAATCCACAATTTTATCATTTATAAACCCAGAAGACTTACAATAGATTCAAAATTTCAGAAGGAGTAACTGTGAGAGGATTTAAACATAGCATTCAATGGTCAGAACTTGTATGTATTTAAATAGGATTAACTTTTTTAAAGTTTCTTCTATTTTAATCCTGTCGTAACAATCTTAAAATATACTAAACAGTATGTGCTTAGAATGCAGCTAATTCATAAAAATCACATCAGCCTACACAGAGAGTGCTCATTCTTAAGTTCAATTTATTATGCTCTCTGTATCGCACACATTTCTTCACCAGCAAGATGTGAACAAGATTATGAGATGAAAAAAGAAACATTAATTGTAAGCCTAGGGTTTTGCCTCCTGCTGCACACACAATCTTGCAACCAGACTTGATAGCAACAGAGTTTCACTGACAGTACAAGGCATCACCAGCAGAGTCCGGGGAAAGAGCATCCCTCTACGCTTAGCTTTACTTGGGACAAGCAGCACAGTCAAAACCACTGCCAGTTTAACCATTTTCCTGTATGTACAGTTAGTTTGTTACAGGGTCTTTATACTTTCTATTCACTATTGCTGTGAAATTACAAGCATTTAGTTTACCTTAAAAATGTGCAAGTGACCACAGTCACTTCCTGACTGAGGACAACATTACTTATATATTGCTAAGTAGCAACAATTCTTTGGATTTTTTTCTCAACTAATAAACAACAAAGTTACTGAAATAACTGAAATATTTCCATTGACTTTACATTTATTTGATATTATCAAAATAAAAATATTTAGCTACTTACAAAAAAAAAAAAGAAATAACTATCACACTCAAAAGTTTTAAGTAGACAAACTTTTAAGTGTCCACAAAGATATATAAAGGGAATAAAACACTGTATAAAAATATTTTCAATAAAGTACTCAAGAACCCACCTACAAATAACATGGACTTCTTGTTTTTAAGTAATAAGATTATCCTAGCATTTCTTGGATGGTCTTTTACCCCCACAGGTCCTTTACCTCACTGAATGCACAAAACGTTGCTCACTGAAGAAAGATCTATTTAATTTACTGTTATTGATATATCTTTTCTATCCACTCAACTTTCTGACACTTGCACTACCGGAAGTATTTCAACAACCTGTCAATTCTTTGTGAGGGCTAGCACTAGTAGAGGGTGAAACAGCTATTTTAACAAATGTCTGAACACATACAGACACTCAAGCTGGCAACATATTCCAGGAATATAATTATGCTACAGCAACATGGTTCTCAACCTATTTTTAGACAGGCATTATTGAGGGGAAAAAAAAAAGACCATGCTCCTTGTCTAACCTAGGCACAGCTCCCCCCTCTTCTACTGCCAGCCTAAGACTTGTAATAGATTCCTCAGATCAGCAGCACAAAGAATCACTGCCACCTGCTCCTCACTCATGCCAGAAACACACTAAACACTCAAGAGGACCCAGGCAGTTCTGTCCAATGTCAGTTACTTAACAGTCTCATTTGGGTATCTCTAGCTTATGCTCCTAGGCCAAGCAGAGAGCACTTGCACAGGCTCCACATAACACCTCAGCTGTCATTCCTAAAACAGCAGCGTAGAAAGAATTTACTTGAGCTGAACAACCCTTGCTCATTCCCTTCTCAAACTTAAAGGCCATGTATTCCTCCAGTTTTTCCAAGTCTAATTTTCTCCATCCCTCCATAAGTGCTTTCCTCAGTTGTAACTCCACAGTTCTCACCCATCAAGCTTTTCATCCACCCAGACCTAGCAACTTCTGCCCGATATGACCCATTGCCAAAGCAAGCCTCTATCTCTTAACCCTTCTGCCTGCTTCTTTACTCCATTCTTCTTCTTGCTTAGCCAGTCCAAAAGTTCTCATTCTTGCTCCCTGTAACTACTCCTCTAGCACATGTCTCCTCCTATTGATACTCCAGGTGGCAAAGGGTGGGGAGCAGAAGAGTTTTCCTGCATTCAGGACCAACTTCAGGGTAGAGTTGAACATACAGGAAGAGTCACATCCAATGCCATGCCCACTCTAACACCTGAAATGCCTACTGGCTGTTCATATTCCCAAACATGAAAGCACATACTAGCTGGTATTTTTCAAAAGCCTGTCAGATGGTCAAATAGGGATGGATTTTCAAACAATAAAAACCTTATTAGCTTTCTCTCTGATCTAACTCAAGGCAGGAGAACACTAAAAGTCATCTATTTAGAGGTTATCAGGCTGTCTGGGGTTTTGTTTGGGTGGATTATTTTTTTTTGTTGTTAAGACAAACTACCATTTTCAATCCCTTTGCTTCTCACATTCTTGGAAACAGCTAAATCCTTTCAGCTGAAGTTCTCCAAGGACATCCACAAAGAACAGACCCTGACATGAAGAATTTCACAAAACAGAACACAGGTGCTTAACATAAAATGTAAGCAATCTAAATAAGTACATCTATATAGCCTTCTTATAAGGAAGGAGTAGGAGGGAAGAAACTGCATAATGAGGAAGAGAAAAAACACAGAGCTGTAACCCAAACCACAAGTAGGTTAAGAGTAATGATTATCTAGGTACTATAGTCCAACTGCACCCGCAGGCAGCCTCCACTCATTGTTATCTGTTCTATGGAAAACCTATTTGAGTAGCAAATATTTTCAAATGCCTGTCCACTTATTGACCTGCAGTAGCCTGGGAGGGGGTTAAAGCCTTTCCCTGAAGCAGCAGTAACTTCACCTCTGCCAGACATGCACACCTATACTTTCAAGGCAATGACTGATGGCTTTTATAAGCTAAAGCAGGTTTTGTTTTATCTTTTTAAAAGCAGGGTACAAATTAAAACAGCAACTCAGACAAAATCTATCACACCTTATTTTAAAACAGAGCTAGTATATTTTAACTAGCAAAGTTTTTTACACATCAGCAATCAGAAAACTCATGTATGTCTTTGTCAACTAATACTATTTGAATATGGTATTTTAAAATTTTTGCCCATTTAAATTTGCAAGACCTGAATGTGATAAGTTTTTCAGTATAAAATATTTCCCAAAACCACACTGAGTGTAATATGAACAGTAAGTATTGTATGGTAAATACTCATCTGTAGCTTTCAAGAAACTTGACACTATAGATGGTCAGTCTTTCTAGTTAAGATGTGACGGGAAATTGTTAAAGGCTTACATATAAATAACTGTCATTGGTATATTTTATATGGATTCTAAAACATTAACTACACTAAAATTAAGGAAAAGTTATTTTATGGACTAAAAATTAGACAAGTCAAATAACTTACCATATCATGATTAGTTTTTGTTCATTTATGAAGTGATTAGCAACCTATAGTTTAGTTTTGCATCTCAAACATGATTTATTTTGCTACTTTACTGGAAAAATAGTATCTAATAATACAAAGCCAAGTAGTCCTCCAGAACTTCTTGAAACTACATACATTTAACCTTGGAAACACTAAGGTGTCAATGTCTCCATTACAAATTTTACATCCCCTTCTTCAAGGATGCATCTTCCTACCTCCATGCATTATAGAGATTACATCCTCGATGTTATTAGTGTTTCAATACCTGGAAAAACAAGCCACTTGGGGGGTGCGTTTGGGTTTTATTTCTTTTTGATGCATTGTTTCCCATCCCACAACTTTTTTTTCCTTTTTCTAAGTACACTGAAATTAATAAAAGCTTTTCAGAAGTTCTTCTGAACAAATGTTCTGGAAAGTCTATGCATCACAACTACAAACATCTGTAACAAAGTGCAGCCAAAAATCCTATAGTCTTCATGATCTTGACAAAACTCATAGTTTTAAATGCTTTAATTTTTTTGTCTAACTCATTTTAGAAATAGGGAGGACAAACGGTGAAAATAGTTAATATATACAAATTTGGGTTTGGTGAAACTCTCATATTTCTTTTTATTTTTTTAGTATTTATTGTTTTAGCTACCTGCTCAGAAGTTCAAAAGGAAAAAACCCACCCTTGCTGTTCCTCATAGTAGAATTTATCAGTAAAACTAACAAGAGAAGCAGGATCAATATAGTAGTCTTACTACTAGGGAAGTGTTGCGGTATAGCACCAGAACAGATCTTCATTAGCATCCTGGGCTGCATTAGGAGGAGTGCTGCCAACAGGTCGAGGGAGGTGATCCTTCCTCTCCACTCAGCACTGGTGAGACATCTGGAGTACTGGGTCCAGTTCTGGGCTCCCCAGTACAAGAGACATGGACATATTAGGGTGAGGCCAACAAAGGGCCATGAAGATGATTAAGAGGTTGGAGCATCCGACAGAAGCAGAGGCTGAGCGCGCTAGGGCTGTTCAGCCTAGAGAAGAGAAGGCTTGGGGGATCTTAACAGTGTGCATAAATACCTGATGGGGGGAGTAAAGAAGGCGAAGCCAGGCTCTTCTCTGTGGTGCCCACTGAAAGCACAGAAGGCAATGGGCACAAATTGAAACACAGGGAATTCCATTTAAATGTAAGAAAGTGATTTTTGCTGTGAGGGTGGTTGAACAGGTCACAGGCACCCAGAGAGGCTCTGAAGTCTCCATTCTAGGAGATGCTCAAAACCCAACTGTGCACAGTCCCTTCCAACTGCAGTGATTATGTGATTTCTTTTTTGGCACCACAAAGTAAGCTTTACCCTCTCACTGTCCCTTTTCATACAAGTGCTTACTACAAACTAAAGTCATCTTATGGTCTTAAGAGCAGTGAAAATAACACATACAGAGTTAAGCGTCACACTACTGTACCTGACAGCTCTGAAAACTTACAGGAAAAAAAATTAAGGAAGGCTAGAAGAAAATAACAGAGGAAAGCTATTATACTAGTTACTAGTTTTGCACAGGGCTTGTATTTTTCATAAAAAAAATCTCTCAGGAGTTTGCTACAAACTAGGAATAAGAAGCTTTTTACATCTTCTCTCAGGAACTGTCAAATTAAAGCAGCAGGTGAAAATTATGTTACAGTGGTAATCCAGAAAAGATAGAGTCCCAAAGTGGTAGAAGATAGTTTCAAGAAACCAAAACTAAACACAGAAGAAAGTCACAGAAAACCCACAGAAATAAAGGAGAGAGAAACAGAAACAAAGGTATTCAGTACAAACATTAGAAATCCTGGAAACAGAACTGCCAAATTCCAAAATAACTCCCTCTGCAAAAGTCAGTAGCTCTTTCCTCTACCTAGCCAAATGGATGCGGAAGTTTTCAAATACCTTATTATACAAATCCAACATCAATATCAGCCTAAAACCTGCTAAATGAAACCCCATAAATTAAATTTTATCCTTACGTTTCAATTTGTTCCTGCATCCAACGATAGTCAGAAATTAACATTTCTGGTAAATATGCACAGATGATAAATGCTAGAAGAGAGTAAGCAGGGCTCATGCAACAATTAGCTTGGTTCTGAAGCAAGAGTGCTTCCAAGCACAACCACTGCTGAAAATCAACTGGAATAACTAGTATTAAAAAAGCAAACTTTAAGAAGTGATCTTTACTAATTTAGTGAAAGTTTAAGTGCCCTGCCATTTCTTTAAGCACAGAAAATGTGCTTTTCATAGATATATGAAAAACACAGTACATGGATACTGGCTCAAAAGATGATAATCCTGTAACAGTCTGAAAACACTTAGCCTCTCTAAATACTTACAGTACACTCTTGCATCTCCTGCTCCTTAGTTGCCAGCCTCATCACCAGAATATTTTCTCTTCGGGCAGACTCTTGCTGTTGCTGTTTCAACTTCTCTTCAGATTCTCTCAATCCCGTCACATCATTAGCTAATACAAGTAATAAAAAAAAAGGCATGTTTTATAGCATCCTCTCATTAACAGTTTTTAAAGACAGCTAAAAGAATCTGAAAACCAAATTCATAAACAGCAAGAGAGCTAAATAAATATGACTATAATAAGCATAAATAACAAAAATCAAAATATCATTAAGTATTAGAAAAGCTTGACAACAGTTTTTAAATACATCTTTCTGATCCTTCCTTAAGACTTTTGAAAATGTTTCTGTGTATGGAGGAAGTAACTTTTAAATTGTTTTCTTAACCAACTAATATGACAACTTGTAGTCTGAAACTTGGGAAGTTGGAACTGTCCTTCTATCTGCTAGAAATGTTGAGACCTTGATGGGGCAGGGGGGAAGTCTACACTGGCAAAAAACGATCCCCTGTCTGTAAAACAGTGCCATTTGTGGTCAGTCCTCAAACTGGTCTCAACACTCCATGAGTAAACAGAGAACTTCAGAAATGGTAGTTCAGTCACAGCTAGAAGAATTCTTCTGATCCATAAAGTTTATATATGAAATATGAGAAAAAGCATTGCCCCACATTGCCAAATTACTCACAGGAACACATGCAAGCAGCCTGATACAAGCAGTACACATTCTGCTACTTGTCAGGTATAAAATGATGGAATGAAAGTTGTAATAAGAGTTCTATTTTGTCTAATTACTTAAGACTGATCACCTGTAATTGTAAGCCAAGGACATCACAAATTGCTTGACATTTATTTCCAAGTAATTCTTTGCAGTTAATTCAGTAATACTGATTACTACAACCTGTGTTAAGAGTTTCCAAAACTGACAAACTGGGAACATTAGAACAATTTGATTTACCTACTTTAAGACAGTCTGAGATTAGAATGAAATCAAATTCTTACATTTGCTGTATTTTAATCTCTCCAGAACTCAAACATTATGGAGTTGCAGTAGAAGAAGGATGTAGCAGAGAAAAATAGAGTGGACATCTGTTCAGACTGACAGAAAAACACCTTTCAAACTCAGTACTACTAAGTCTTTAAGTATTTGGACTGAAAAGCCGAGCAGAAAACAGGAAAGAGCCCATCTCTAGCTGCCACACAATTTTCAAAAGTGACTTAGGATTAGTGATTCAGTCACTTCCAGGACGTATCCAGCTTTTCTTATTTGAGAGTAGGATGCCTTTCCTATAGTCTTTTGAAAGACTGAAGTACAGACCAAGTTTTAAAGACCACATAAGATTGACATTCAAATAGTTAATTTGCCTAATCAGACCAAACATTACTTGGGGACTCATTTTAGGCCTTTATATATCTACAAACTATTCCCCCGCCCATGTGATTTACAATCCTGTAAGACTACTGAAGGCACAAACATTCATGGAGCCTTTTGGTAGAGGATATTTCCTTTCTAATGGAAAACTCATGAAAATACACCTATTTGTGGGGTTACGTTTTGGGACTTCCCTCCCTCAGCAGTCTGGCTACAGATGGTCCTACACATGCAAAAATACTTTTTAGAAGCTGTGTAATATTTGCAAAGGAAAATAAGTGGCTATATAAAAACTTACACTAGAAAGAACAGGGACTTTTGACAAATAACTGACATATAGATTATTATCTCATTTCTAACAGTTTTAGAAAGTACAGACATTACGCATACACTCTGCTTTATACAAACATTCAGGTAACTCGTACCATTTTGAAACTTAGCTAACTTACAATTAAGGTCTGTGTACTTGCCCTCCAGAGCTTGCACATATGCTTCATACTGTTTCCACCTATTGCAGAGACAAAGAGAAAAAAAGAATTTTCTGAAGCTCAGTTTATTAAACCAAAGTATCTCATTCTTAAACTTTCAGAGCATACATTTATACCATAATCAGAAAACATCAAGAGGGAATTACAAAATTGGATAAAAGTAAATTCTAGTTTTAAAAATGGGGCTTTTAATAACATTAATAGTTACATCCACCTTGCCTCTCAAAAGGATAAGACAGACAGCTGTGCATTACAACACTTAAAATTGACATCTTAGAACTTAACTGTGATATCTTGGACAAACATCACAATCAAATGCTTATTACTTAGTAATCTGTCCAAAGTACCTAAGATACATCTCACTCTCAAAGCAGAACAATTCAAACAAAATACTGTAACAGAAATCATAATACAAAGACAACATTAAATATGTCACCAAGTGAGATGACAAGCAGAAGGGTATTACAATACACTGGAATTCAGTCTATGTTAAGTAGTTATACCAGCTCATTCAAACCAAGACCATACGCTGATTATACTCATCAGCTAGAAGCCAAACAGTTCAATAACTCTTTGAAAGCACATTATTTAAGCAATTCATCCGCAGTCAGAAAACTTCACACTTAAAAACAGTGTTGCATTTGATACAAACCATTAAATCAGTAGCAAAGAAAGTCTGCAGAAAAGCTTAGCATGACATGCCTTACCAAAGGTCACAGGATGATGTTCTGGGGTTTTTTTTTGTTGTTTTGAAGTACTTTGCTTATAACTATGTGTCTTCCTCATGATGGTACAATTCCACATTATGAAAAAAAATTCATCTAACAGCTTTGCACTACAGAAGGGGAAGGTTTCTGTTCCCTCCTCCCAACTACCCTTTCTCCCTGCCACCTATTTTATGCCAGGCTCAACATAACTGCTCTATTTTAACTCCCTAACCTACTACACCACTACCTCAAAACCATAAAATTTAACTCTAGATCATTTTTGACCATTTAGTGAATTCAAACACCTCAATAAAGGGTTTAAAAAGCATCAGATCTGTAACAGCAAGTGTGATCACATCACTAGGAAAAGCAGAACTAAGCATAAGATGTCTTCCTCCTAGCAGCAAGATTTTGCATCTCTTCAGATGAAGATGAAATCAGCATGAATTAACTCTCAAGCTCTGTAGAAGAGAGCAGTAGTAGTCTCACTTAACCCTTAAAACTTATCTCTCTGCTCTAAAAAGAACATTGTTAGAAACAGAAGTTTCACTGAAAGTTCTATGTCAGTTCAGGGAATTTCAATCCCTCAAGAATACCACTGAAAAATTCTACTAAATAGCAAACATGGAAAGAACAAACCCATTTTTTACATGAAAGAATTACATGAAATAGGAGTTGGTCTTCAAATACAGCTGCAGAATTACTTGACTTCTAAGTTACATCTCACAGCCTGAAAACAATAATTCTGTCAAAATCATGATACACACCAATAGGAGCTGTACAAAGAGCAAGTGAAATGAAGACCTAAACACAAGTTAAGCAGACATGACAGACCACCACCAGAAAACAAAAAACCACTTAGCCCACGGTCACCAAGAGTGTCAGAGATAATACCTCTAAGTCACCTCTCAACAACTGCTAGTATTTAAGCAAGAACTAAATTCCTAGACAAGAAAGCCCAGGGTGCACTAGGCCATGTCATGGACTGTAGAAGAGTTGGCAGGCACACGAACTAGAAACATGACTCTTCAGATATAAATGTTTTGTCAAAAACCTGGTGAAGACTGTTGCAGTTCATCTTCAAGCAAGTTTACAGAATCGCAGAGAATAAACTTGTTATCACTACACTGACATACTCAGAGAGAACTCTTCAACAATCAAATCATAAGTTTTAAAACTTGAGCTTTTTCTACCACAGTAGCTTTAATTTCACACACATGCTATGTCTCAATTTTGCTACAACTACAGAAGAACTCAAAGCAATTTTGTCTTCTACCAATTGACTTTTTACCTCAACTTTAGGCAAATCAGAAAGTTAGCAACTATATAGACAAAAATCAGAAGCAGGCTTATTTATTTCATGCAATTAGACTTTTTTAAAAATAATAATTAAAACAATCAAATAGACTGAAAGCATCAAAATAAAAAGTGAAATAATGAACTTTAAAAACCATTCACAATAATGAAGATGACCATCCTTATAAATAACTTTGGCTCAGTAAAATATGCAAATATATTGGTAGGCCCTTACTGAAAGGGGACTGATTTCTTTTCAATCAAACTTGCAGTTGTGATTCTTCATCTCATGTCTATATATTTTTATAGCCATCTCAGTAATCCTGAGGACTAACATGTCAAAATATTTACGAATGTATCAATAAGACAGTTTCTTAAGAACTTTCATGAAACCAAGTTAAAGGAAGAAAAATTTTTTTTTTTTTAATATACACACACATACTTCAACTAGTTTTAGGTATTTTAAGAAGTCTTGTGATGGCTCTGAATTTAGTTTTCACTTTGGTGTCTATTAACTGACTTAAGACTTTAAATACATTTTATAATTTCTAAGTTCTTAACTCTTCTTTTGTAGTATCTTTTGCTATTCACTGCCTTTAATAATCTATTTTTCCTAAATACTGTCTTGCTATCTTACTTCACTCTGATCATTGTCCCTTGCTTACATTAGTAGCACAGATCATTAACAGAGGGAATTAAAGTGGAATTCTCTTTGAAAAACTAAAGTTACAAAGTTGTAGCTTCTGAAGAAAATAAAAAGGAAAATAAGGAACTATCATTGAATAAAGCATTTTTAAAAATCAAAGATGCTGACAGCATTTTAGTGTTCCAACTGTGAACCTCGTTAACTCCTACCTTTTGGTTCCTTCCTCTCTGTTTATTATGTCTACATTGGTAGAGAAGACCAGATGATACTATGATCAAACAGGACAGGTGTAAAACTATTTCTAGGTCTGAAATGACTACATGAGTGGTGGCTGAGTCTGTAACACCATTCTCCAAATGAACCACTCTCACAGAAAACCTGTTTCCACCTGAACAATAAAAAGGTAGTACATCCAGATGCACAACTTTGGTCTTGTATTGCACAACTGATTCTACATGCACAACAGTTTTACTTCTGTACTTTTTTCAGTAATATGGACTCCTAGCTGCTGCTATGAGAGGCTCAAGTGAGCCTGCATTCTCACTGCACAAGTTTCACATGCTAAGTTTCCACACAGAGCTTGAAAGACAGGGCAAGGACAGCAGGTTTGTAGAATGTTATAATGCTGCTTTTGCTCAGTGATGGAATCTCAGCCACTCCATGTTGAAACTAGACAGCAGAAGCTGAGGCTAATCTAGCAGTGGATGCAGCATCACCTAGAAATGCCAGCTTCCAAGCACAACTCTAGTACAGTCCAAGGGTTCAGAGCTGCAAGTTTTACAAAAAAAAAAAAAAAAAAAAAAACCCAAGTATAATCTGA
>VXBL01000245.1:901616-920167 GCA_013400195.1 Aramus guarauna | reverse complement strand
CCAATCCCGGCAGCGAGAGGCGGGACCGGCAACACGCGAGGGGCGGCCCCGGCCCCGCTCGCGTTCCGGCCGCGGCCGCAGCTCCCTCTCCGCGCCCGCCGCTGCTGCCGCCATGAGCGCGGACCCCGTCGTCTTCGTCTCCGCCGCCAGGACGGCCGTCGGTGAGGGGCCGGGGCGCGGGTGTCCCTCCCGGGGCCGGGCGGCGGGTGCCCTCCCCCCCTCTCCCGCCCGTGGCCGCGTGTGCCCTCGGGGCCGGTGCTGAGCTCTCTCCCTCTCTGTCCGCCCGGGCTCCTTCACCGGCGCCCTGTCCGCGCTGCCGGCGCACGACCTGGGGGCTGCCGTCATCCGGGAGGTGCTGCGGCGGGCGGGGCTGGCCCCCGCCGAGGTGTCGGAGGTGATCCTGGGGCAGGTCCTCACCGCAGGTACGGGCGGCGGCGGAGAGCCCTCTTCCCGCGGCCGGGGGGTGCTGGGCGGGTCCTTCCCCCCCGCGGCCGCATCCCTCCTTCGGTGCCCCGTGGAATGAGGTTGCACGTTTCGGAGCGCCGCTCCTCGCCATTAAGGGGATGATGCGTTAACAAAGGAGTTGGGCGGCATCCCGGCCGCTGCTCCGGACGGTCTGGGTGACCAAACCCGTGGCCGGGTTTTGGGCAGGGATGTGGTGGGGGCATAGTTTGGGTTTTTTAAATCCCCGAGGTAGCTAACAGCCTGTGTGTGAAAGTCAGTTTCTTTTCTTTGTTCCAGCATCCCTTCCCTCACCTCGTCGCCTCTTGTAAATTTAACATCATAAGTAACGACAACTCTGAGATTTTAAGAGCGAGGCCTGCATTTGTGTTTATCTGCAAGATCTGTGATGCCACTTGTTTGGAGACAAATATTTTGATTTGACGAAAACGTGGCTGATAGCAAATTGTTTGATTTGAACGATCCCTGGCTTTTTCCAGGGTAATGTTTAATCAGCAGAGTCATAGGACAGGTTTGTGTTTTAAAGATGGAGGAAGAAAACAAAGGAAATAAATATTTTTATCTTACTTCAAGCTGATCCAGATTCCTGTATATTTTTAGCTCCATGAACGATGTGCTCTCCTTATCTGTTTCTTTGCACACAAAGAGCTGGCATTACTTTGGCCTGGTGAGATGCAGATGAAGAATGTTTTCTTTGAATATAGCGCTCCTGTTCTCTCCATCAGGGTTACAACAAAGAATGGAAGCTTTCAGGACTGCCCTTGCATAATGGTGCTTTTGGTTTCCATAGGAACTTTGAGGGAAAGTTGCCTGCTGGTGATGTACAGAAGATGTCAAAAAGAAATCCTTCAGCGAGTAGCAATTTAAATTATCTCTTATCTTACACATGTACAACAGGCCAATGCTAATTTGAATTTGCTATTTCATCTGACCTGCCATCAAAAGCAGAGTTGCAGATAAAAAACTATCAGTAGCAAGTCCCTGATCTTGCAGGTATTTTATTGATCAACATAAATGAGAGAGGTAACTGAGCTCCTGTTTGCAGATTACCACTAGGAACTTCTTTATCTACCAACTGACAATAGGAGTGAGCTCTAAATTTTGGTGGAATCAGGGTACCTGTTGTGAAAAGTGACAAAGCCGACATTTGTTTTTTAAGAACAAAGGAAAAATGCTGCCTGTTCCTGCAGGTGCTGGCCAGAACCCCGTCCGGCAGGCGAGTGTTGCTGCAGGAATCCCTTACTCTGTGCCCGCCTGGAGCTGCCAGATGATCTGCGGGTCAGGCTTGAAAGCGGTATGTCTGGCTGCTCAGTCCATTCTGACGGGAGACTCCAGCATCGTGGTTGCAGGAGGCATGGAAAGTATGAGCAAGGTAAAGCAAAGGGTTGCAATCACTTTGCACTGGCTTACTGGGATCAAACAGCATTAAGTTATGTTGAAACCCTGGATTTCTAGGCTAGCACTCTGGAGGCAGATTGAAAGAGTAGCTTTGGTTTCCACACTTGGGAATGGATTTATACATGCAACAATTGACTTCAGTAGCTTTTTTTTAAGCTACTGAAAAGATGCCATGCAAATACACACCACACTTAAAATTCGGTTTTAATTTCCATCTAGCCCTGTTGTGGTGAATGATTTGCTTATGACAACTGGCAATAGACAGGGTTTTTTTTATGTTGCAAGAAGCCCAAAGGAGGAATAACTGGAATTGCTCACCAAGCAATTTGAGCTTGGAAAGGAAGTAAAGTGCTTTTATTTCAAGGTGTTGATCCCAAGGCTATATCAAGGAATGGCACAGGGCCGGTGATCTGATCCCAGACAAGGGAGTCGTGTCTTCTGCCGGGGGCTCGCTTGCTGCCTCTGCTGAGTGACGTTGACCTTCCCTGGCAGTGGAGTGCGATCTGGAACTACCTAGAGCAGACTGGTAGGATGGGGAACCCACGGCCGTATGGCCCCAGGGACAATTTATTCCATCTGTGGACATAAAGCACTTGCTGCTTGGTGATCTGCTGCCGCCGGGGAAATGCACAGGCCAAACAGACCAAGCCAGCTGGCAGACTCTGGAGGGGGAGACAGAGCGGGCAACTGGGAAGACTGCCGGGATTTGGGGTAGCTACGTGCAGCCGCAAAACAGAGGTCTGTCTCTTTAGCTGTCTGGCTGTATCACCCACTGGAGGTATAGAACATATAACTCCTCTCGATATACCTTCTTGCAGGCTCCTCATGTCATTCACATGCGAGCTGGGGTAAAAATGGGAGAGGCGTCTTTGCAGGACACTATAATCCTTGATGGCCTTACAGATGCTTTTTATCAGTATCATATGGGTATAACAGGTAAGTGGTGACAGTCCAGCAAATGAAATGGTTATGGCTAACTGGGGAGAGGGGAATAATTCACTCATAGGAAATTTCAGAAATCTGAAATTTCAAATAGGGTGTTTCAAGTTGTCCTTAAATTGTAGTCGTGAAAAAGAAAAAAAATCCCTATTATTGAAAGGCACTGAAGACATTTTCTGCTTTGTTAGTAAAGCTACTGGTTTGTTGTTTTGTTGTTTCTTCTTTTTTTTTCTGTCTGAGCTAATCTCACTGCATCTCTTTAATTTAATTTAATTTCAGGATAAACACACAAAACAACCTCTGTATGTAACTGGAGCATTCAGCAGCACAGATTTACAGTGGGGGGGAATTACGTAAAGTGTACTGTGGATGCACATGGTTCTGCAACTTCAGGTTATTGCACCCTGGATTGGATAGTCAACCAACTGCTTTTCAGACCCTGCTTACGAAACAGTAACTTCGGAACTGTTCCCTCCTCTGAATTCACTGTACAGAGATCTGAACATAATAATCCAGAGAAGCAATAAACTGGAAAAGCTTGTTTGCATTTGTATTTAACTTGACATAACATATGGGAGGTGATCCTGCATAGAAATTTTCACCCTCAAAAGAATATATAGTAGAGAATCATGAGCAAACAAAATGAGGAAATTGGAATGAAAACTGTTCAACAAGCTCAGTTGCTTGCTACAGCAAACATTAGTGATTACCTTTGTGCTTACCGTTTTACAACTTAAAATTTTAGCGTTTCCTCATTGCAATTTGCATTTTCTTCATATTTCAGCTGAAAATGTGGCCAATCAGTGGCAAGTCAGCAGAGGGGAACAAGACCAACTTGCTGTACAGTCACAAAACAGGGCAGAGGCAGCACAGAAAGCTGGCTATTTTACAAAAGAAATCGTTCCTGTTCTTGTACCTTCTAAAAAAGGTAGGTGTGAATGGGTAGCGAGAGCTGATTTTAAAGAAAAAATCTGTTTTCTACTATGTTTCCTATGGATGGTTTCCCAGTTACGCAGCCTTTTCTGTAAGCTGTTCTGTAAGCATGCTGCTCTCTTTTTCAACTTTCAGTGGTTATTTTTTAAATGAGAGAAGCAACGCAAACGTGGAATATCTAAATGTAGCTGTCTGCAAATACTACTACTATGTTTTATTGGAGATGTAATCAGTACTCAGGCAAACTGCTGACTTAACATAGGTTTGGATATGGTACCAAAATCAGTATTTTTTGTTTAGTCGGACTCCTGCTGCACCAAACTTAAAACAGTCACGTTGATCTGGCCCACCGTGCCCACCTAGTAAAATACACACTGGCAATAATTAGGGTTACTAGTTAATTAACTAGGTCAGGTTGCATATATTGGGTATGCTTCTCTTTAGGTCTGTTAGGGATATAAACAGACCTATTCTGGTGCTTGAGCCAAAGGGCTGTTTCTAGAGCAGGGGAATTCCCCCATGGAGTGGTTTAACCCAGGCAGCTACAACAACCACAGAGCCGTTTATTTTCACTCCCCACCTCCCCCCAAGTGGGATGGGGGTGAAAATTAAAAAATAAAAAAAAAAAAAAAAAAAGCAAGTAAAACTAGTGGGTTGAGATAACGACAATTATAGGCAATATAAAGACAATAGGACAGAAAAGGAAAGTAATAATGATGATGATGATAAAAGAATATGCAAAACACATATGTGATGCACAGCACAATTTCTCACCACCAGAAGCTGATGCTCAGCTAGTACCTGAGCTGCACCGCCTCCCGGCCCACCCCTCAGCTATATACGGAGCATGACGTCATATGGTATGGAATATCCCTTTGGCCAGTTTGGGTCAGATGTCCTGGCCAGTTACAAACTAATGAAGGGCTTTCCTGATACTAGTTTAGATAATAATATTTAATGACACTTGACTACTCTTTGCAACAAGATTCCTACAAGAATCATTCGGAAGATAGCCTTCTGCTTGGAAGAGAAGCTCTTGGCTTAGGAACAGCAGTAACAAGATCCGGTTTTGTACTAGACGGTATTTTAGTTGTTCGTGTTTGTCTCAGAAAACCTACCTGTCTGTCCTGCTAGAAGCAGCTGGAGGGTTAGAGGATTTGTTAAACTACCCTGAGTTGGACGCTGTCTCTGACATCAGAATGGCTTGTTGGTTAAAAGGAATTGGCATATATACGGCATGTATCAGCTTGTTGTTTGTGCCAGCTTTCAGTTCGAGACGTGTGTGTGGTTAGACCCTCCTGTGAGTATAATGCTGTTTTACAGGTCCTATAGAAGTTAAAACAGATGAACACCCTCGACATGGGAGCAACTTGGAAACTATGGCAAAGTTAAAGCCCTGTTTCCTGACAGATGGAACTGGGACAGTGACAGCCCCTAATGCTTCAGGTTGGTCTGTCTGGCTGAAACCAAAACAGAACAGCACAGTAGCTGCTTGTGGCTCAGGGCAGGGTCTTTGCAAGGCATTGGTTGCCGTGCGGTTACGGCTGAATGTATTTTGCAGAAAATGGCAATGTGTTTGGCAGCATAGGTAGAACTCAAATGTAACTGTGGTGGAGGATTTCTTTACAGATGAGTTGTCTTTTGTTTGCTTGTTTTCTATGAAGCAATACAAGCGTTTGAATAATAACAGCAATATTTTATAGGCTGGAACAAATAGAAGCTACATCCTCTCTATTTTAAAACTAGCTATCTGGTGGTTTCTAATACTGCAGGTCTGGACAAAGGAAAACTTAACACCTCACGTTTAAAAATGTTCCTCCTGTGGGACTAGCTGTCCTGCCACAGGCAGCTTTGAAACTTCTTCCTCGGATCCAAAAGTCTACCTAATAAATCTGGTGTGCTCCTTTCTCAGATTGTGCCTCAATTCTTACACCTGCTTTCCAAAGAAATCACAAACATGTCATGTTTACAGCAGTATAGATATGTTACCCATTTTAAATGTTTGTGTTAGAGGTCAGACTTGGTTGATCTGAACAATACTGACCTAAACCAATAAAAGATTTGCAATTTTTGTTTTGTCTAGATTGTGAACTTATGCAGGAAAAGGTGGTACAAGTAAAAGCCATACACCCTTCAAAATACATACAGTTTTTTTGTCATTCCACAGGTATAAATGATGGAGCTGCAGCTGTAATTCTAATGAAGAAATCGGAAGCTGCTAGGAGAGGTCTTACGCCTTTGGCTCAGATTGTATCTTGGGCTCAGACAGGTATTGATCCCTCCATAATGGGAGTAGGGCCCATTTCAGCAATAAAGCAAGCTGTAAGTAATTATCTATGTATCTATTATTTAAAACCTCTTGCTTGTAATTGCTTTTCATTTTCTGGCCATGTCTTGGGTTTTCTATATTCTAAGGAAAACTTAGTAGAAAAATTAAATTAAGTGGAAACAAGACCTAAAATAGCAGAGAGTTTATAAGATTAAGATTTCTAGTGCTGTCATGCTAGCACCTACTTGCTGGAAAAAAATATGTAAACATATAGGTATATGAATGGAGTTCAGAGCATAAACCAGTCGAGTTTGTGAAAGGCCGCCTAGATAACCTAGGAGGATAAAGATTAAATTTCATGGATGTGTATGCTAACCTAATTTGGGGATCACTTGGTCCTGCCATGATGTGGTTCTGATGCAGTGTCTGGACAGGTTTGTTTTCAGATGGCTGCCTGATTGTTTTTGCAATAGTACAACACAGAGAGAGGCCAGCGAGTGCATCTGCATTAGCAAAGGTGACGATGCCCTTTGCGTTTTCATTTGCCCTGCGAAAGGGTTGGAGCATGCAGATCGGATTCCTTTCAGAGGAAACTGAACAAGGAGCGCTCCAGAACCACATCTAATGTGCTCGAACCGTTATCGCACCCAGTGATGGACTCTGTGTTCAGTCCCCGGGACAAGGGTCTCAGATAAAGCCCCCCGAGCGAGCAGCCCCTTTGCTACTGCGCTGCTTGCCAATATAGTTGTAGCCTGTGGCAGCCCCAACTGATTATTTGTTACAACTGCTATGAAACTGAGCATGAAAAGAGCTCTTCTTAAGCTGACAAAGATAGATTTGCTTTAGTATTCCTTCTTAGTTTCCTGTGCAAAGGCCTTGTTTTGTTCATCTCTGAAATGTCCTGGCAATATAGAAGCCTAACTCAAACTCACCCAAGCTCTGTGGAAAAAAATCGAAAATCAGAATTGTAATGCTGAAGCTTTTTCTTATCAGATCTCAAACTGTTCTTTGAAATGAAGAATGCTATAACTGTATACACAATACATATTTTTAGTTGGAACCGTAGAACGGACAAGCTGTATTTAACAGCATGTATAATTTTATAGGTACTCTGAAGAAGGGCACACTAATTCTTAATATAAACTTTGTAACGTGTTATCAAACACTTCACACTTCCATATCAGTTTATCTCTGCAGAATTTCATAGTAGCGCTTCATAATGAGAGAATGACCAGGCCATCCATTTTAGTGTTACAACAGCATAGTAAATCTTAAAGATAAGACTTTTCCCAGAAAGTGAACAGTTTCCATATTGTCTCTATAATACCTAGTACAAAGAGGTCGTTCTTGTCTGTAGTCTTGGAGAGGCACCAGTCTGGCTAGCTGGTTGTGAAATGTCATTGCTGCATATGATTATGCTGATAAATCATTGCTGCGAGAAAGAGAGTGGAAGTAAGTATGTCTAAATATGCAAAACATGCCTAAGCCTGTACCCAGGTAGGCTGTTGCACTGCAAGAGTTTCTCAAGTGAAAACATGAGCCAAACCACCTTCCAGCACAGGCCCCTGTGAAAAGCTTTCAGTGGCAACTTTCAACCCAAAGGCAGGAGAGACTGAATGAGTTACACGTGGCAGCAATTGCTTCTAGTAATTTCACTATTTCCTGTGTAATATTCTGTATCTATTTTAAAACTAGTAATGGAAAGAGACTCTCTAATGGAATCAGACTTATGTCCTGTGCTTGTTCTTCAACTAAGGGCACCACGTACAGTTGGAGTCCCACAATTGCACCACCAGCCACAGGTCTGTAGAATTAGTCAAGATTTTTTAAGAGCAGCCAGCATGTTGCAGCACATTGTACTGACTTGTGCTCACACTAAAATTTTGTCTGTCTTCCAAGATTTCTGCCATCAAGCCTGGCTATAAAAATTCATTTCCTTCAACTTTTTAGAAGCGGTGGCTTCAGATCACTCCATTTAAGTCTTATGAAAAGTTTCCTCCAGTGCTGAGGAAAACCTAAAAGACAACAAAGCCTCTTACTTGTTTTCTCAGATTGACAAAGCCAGCTGGACTCTGGAACAAGTTGACCTGTTTGAAATTAATGAAGCCTTTGCATCGCTATCTGTGGCAATAGCAAAAGAACTGAAAGTAAATCCTGAAAAGGTAATGAATGTATTTGAGGCCGTAATTAGTTTGCCTCCTGTAATTCAAAGTTGTTCCATTCTGTGCATCTGGATTGTATTCCAAAGAGATGAGAACTCTTGCCATCACTTTGCCACAAGCAAAAAGGATGGGAACCCCAAGGCATTTCCTTATGCGACTCTGCTATACCCTCACTTTGCTACCAGGCACATCGTTTCCCAGGTGAACCAGCTACAACTTTATTGTAGTGGATTATATATTATTTATATATATTATTATTAGAGTAACTTCACAATTTGAACTTTGTACTGGAAGTGTATTTGCTGCTGTATTCTTCCAGTGATGGCAAGAAGTGCAGGTATTACTCTCTCCCTAAATTCACCTCAGTTACCACTGTTACTTTCAGAGAGTAAAGATGGGCCCCTTTCAGAAGAATTACTAATTAGAACAGCTGTTGCATCCATGCTCAACTGCTTGAAAGAGTGGCAGCAGTTTCAGGCTTACTCACAATCAAGGACAATATCCAGTGAAGACCCTGCACGTTGAAACTCATCTAAGCTGTTTAAATTATTTCCTAACTTGACCTTCTGTATTGGCTTTTTTTTCTTCTTAGATTAATATCCAAGGTGGAGCCATTGCTCTTGGCCACCCTCTTGGCGCCTCTGGTTGCCGCATCCTTGTTACTCTTCTGCATGCACTGGAACGAACAGGTGGAAAACGTGGTGTTGCTGCTCTCTGTATAGGAGGAGGAATGGGAATAGCCATGTGCGTTGAGAGATGAATATGAATGAATGAATGAATGGCTAGTGCTGACTAGCTTTGACAGTTTACTAATAAACTTCTAATCATGGAGCTTACGTTTGTCTTGCCTAGAATTAAATAAGCTTACTCTGTTACTTTCTGCCAATCATTGCCCTGACAACAAGGCTGGTGTCTACTGCAGGCATGCTAGTTAACGCACACAGGAGCTTAAACTCTCAACACAAAAGACTAACCCCCACTTTCAAAAATTAATTTGTTCACAAGAAGATAGCAGCAGCATTCAACCACTTGTTTTATTAACATTTTAGTTACAGGAGTGGGAAGTGTAAGATAGACAAACATAAATAAAACCTAAGTTATTCTTCAAGTGCTCCAGAGTGAACTGCATCCTCGTAGCACCCTCTCTCTTCTTTAGTTTCAGGGTGCAGTTTAATAAGATCATCAATTCGAAGAATAGTAATTGCAGCTTCTGTTGCAAACTTTAGGCTCTTCGTTTTGACCATGGTTGGTTCAAAGACACCAGCCTGCTTGTTATCACGAGGTTTTCCATTGATCAAGTCAAGACCAATCCTAAGAAGAAATGTTGTCAGATGAAGAGGTAGAACAAGTAGAAAAACAGTTGGGAGTGTGCTGTTTAACCACTACTAGGTCCCAGTGACACGTATGTAGGACTGGAGGACAGAGGGAGAATAGTTCAGTGATAACCTACACCCCCCCTGCCCCAATTTTTTTTTTTTTAACAGGCAGGTTGCAGTTCAGTAAAGTGGCAGAACAGTTTTCCATCTAAGTCACCCCCCACTTCAGTTTAACAGCCTTCCCACAGATAGATACTTGCCATTTCAGATTTTTGCGATCTGGGTTAACTTGAGCCTCGTTGTGGAACGCTCTCAGCTTCGCAACAAGATCTGTCGCATCTTGAGCAGCATTTACTGCCAACGTATTTGGAATTATTAAGAGGGATCTTGCAAATTCTGCTATTGCAAGTTGTTCACGTGATCCCTAGAAAGAGGAAAAAGGTTTTAAACCAATTGCTGCTACAAAAGAGGAAAAACCACGGCCATGATCAAGACTGTCAATAGTAGGTAAGGGTTTTTACATTCAAAACCTCCGTTTAGACCAAAGAGCCACATAGTCTGAATTAGCAGAGAAAGAGTACCTCCATTTTAAAGAAGCATCTTACACTCTGTGGTGTTCATGAACCACAGAACCAACTTCTAGTAGAAGAAAACAAATGCCTAAAAATTCACATTGTCCAAGTCTAACACATACACGCTGTTACTTCTTTGTGCAAGACTTACCATGCTGGTTGCATAATTTTCAAGATATATTGAAAGTGCTGCCTCTACAGCACCACCACCAGGGACAACAGACTTGGACTCCAATACTCTTTTAACAACACAGAGAGCATCATGTATAGATCGTTCCATTTCATCGCACATGAAGTCATTAGCTCCTCGTAAGATAATTGATGCTGAAGTACGAGCCTTTGTACTAGGGAAAAAGGGAATAAGAAGTCATCTGAGAACAGAATATAAATTAAAACTATTCTTGCTGAAATTTTTCTATGTTTCAAAGAAAATCTTAACATTATTATGTGCCCTTGCAGGGTATGTACGTTGCAACTTAGTAAATCAATATTTAAGTTCCAACATGCAAGAAACTAGTTTGAGTTTAATCTTTTAGAGAAAACTACCTGACAAAAGTATGACGGACAAGATGTTTTCCCATTAAATAAGGGGGAAATGTAATTATTAAGAATTTTTTTTTGGTAGATTTAAATTAGATGTTAGAAAGAAATTCTTTACTGTTAAGAGGGGTGAGACACTGGAACAGGTTGCCCAGAGAGGTTGTGGAAGCTCCATCCCTGGAAGTGTTCAAGGCCAGGTTGGATGGGGCTTTGGGCAACCTGGTCTAGTGGAGGGTGTCCCTGCCCACGGTGGGGGGAGAGGGGGTTGCAGCTAGATGATCTTTGAGGTCCCTTCCAACCCAAACCATTCTGGGATTCTACGCAAGTTCTCTTTTGTAAGCAAGCGAATGACTGCCAACATTACAGTTTAGGCAGTCGTGTAACTGCCACACAAGTGCCACGGTCAGAATACTTCGTTCACACGCAAACGAGACTACAGGAAGTTGAACACTGAGAAGGGATATTGAAACAGTGGTAAAGTTAATATCCGAGGTATATTCTTGTTAAACAAACTGATACTCAAGTCTTCAGGCACTAAATAGCAGCGGCATACTAAAAACTTCAAAGGAGAATATCCTCTGTGTGGACAGTTAATCACTGTTGCTGCTCTTACCCATTAAAAAAAACAACTAAAAAAAGCCCCTAACAATGTCGTCCATTTCATACTACCAAGCGGATGACTGATTCCATGAAACCAGCACAAGTAAGCTCTGTCTTCCACTGTAAATGCTAAGATTTAGTTTGCACCTCCTTATTCAGATGGGACCTATTTCCCTTTACTGTCTGTAAAGGGAAGCCAGTGTGACTATATTGCTAAAAGCCAGGTAAAGAAATATGATACGAATGCTGTCGTAATGTCTCTAGCTATTTAATAATTTATTTTTTTTAAATTTTAGAAAAAAATCTGTTTATAAGCCAAACTATAAGTAAAGTCTATCTAGCAATCTGATTGTCTCGTACATTACGGTTGATGAAACAGGTGTCCAGCCCCAGCAGGAGAGATTAAATACTGTCACCTCTAACTTGTAGTGGACTTGTATACATAGAACTACTTATACAGCTGAGATAGCATGGAAGTAAATAAATGGGATTTTATCTCAAACTTAGTAGAAAGTGTACACAAACGAGTATTTTAAAAAGGATCCTTACTTCTTGATTAAAATCAGCTCATCATCACAGATTCTCTCCTGAATCACCTCTTCTGCCTGTCCCAGCATTAATGCCTCAAAACTCTCCTCACCTTCAAGGTTTGCAAGGGTCGAACATATGGTTGCTTTAACAAACAAACAAAAAAGTAAAATTAGTGGTCAATTCCAGCACATCCTTTGCCAACTTCCCAGAACAGGTATACAGAAAGAAAGCCAGAAATTGAAAACAGAAATAAAAGCAGCATAAATAGATTTTCTTTAAATTCAACAGCACTTCTAGTTCTCAGGTAGCAATTCAATTTTCTGCAGTTTATAATCAAAACTGCTGGTTTTGCTCAACTTTTACAGTATTTACTTCTACACAGCTAGGACAAATTCCTTTGCTTACCATAATGAAAATGCTTTCTTGCAGATTTTAAGAACTGACAGATAAAAATCTGTATAGGACCAGAATTTTTTTCAGTATGTATTTAATGATTTATGAATGCTTAATTTGTCTTGAGCTACCTAACCAAGGTACTTAACTCTCCAAACAGCAGCTCATGAATATGTGCTTAATAAAGACTTCTAAATAAATACGTATTCTGACTCCCATTTCCACAAGAAGACAGTCTTCCCAGTGCAAGGCAGCTTCCCCCCTCCCCATAAATCTTCAGCAGTCAACTCTTACGGTACTCATCTACTTTGACAGAATGGTCACTTAAAAGCAACAGTAAAGTTAAGACCTAACAAGAGCAGCTCACCTCTACTCATTCTCTCCTTGCATGGCTTGCATGTTAAGAAGCCATGTTTTGAAAAGGAGTTACAACAGCTTTTACTTAAAAAAAAAAAAAAAGTTACAAACCTACAAACACCAACCAAATAAAAGAAAAACAAAACAAAAGAAAAAACTGAAAACAAAAAAAGAGAAAAAACAAACCAAGGACAGATTGATACCTCCAGATGCCTTAGCAATCCGCTTAAGGTCCTTTTTTACAACTCTTCGTACTGCCATAGCACCAGCATCAACAAAGTATTTCAGACACATATCATCAATGCCCCCAGTGGTGAGAATAACATTGGCACCAGTGGCCAAAATCTTCTGGATTCTTTCTTTGGTAATATCTGATTCTCTGCAAAAATAAAGTCAAAAGTTATAAAAATGTATTTAAAAGTCTGCAATCACATTCTGATCTTAATGTAGAGCTCTGCAAGGAGAAGGAACCAATGCACAAACATACTTGGATTTCTTGAAAACTGACTTAATACTAGTTCTGCCTCCAGAAGCAAAGACTTTTACCATGAATATTTGTATCATTAGGAAATGTTAAACATTTAAAACATTTTTACCTCTTGCACTCAGCCAAAATCACATCGAGCAGCCTCAAGTGAAGAGACCAAACAAACCCGTGAAACCCCACTGCCTCAGTTACTCATGCTTCCACACACCTCTGCCTTATCTGGTCCAGCTTCTCAGGGTCTGAGATGACAACCTGAACACCAAGCTTCATTTTTGCTTTCTGCAGGCTGAAGTCAAGGCATGCAATCTTTGCATTAACTATTCTCTTGGTCATACCTGACGAGAGGGAACAAGAAAAAGGGTTTTGTCAAATTGAGTTAACAGATCAAGCTAGCATCAGAGATTAGAACTAATGCTACTTTCACATTTCAGATTTCTATTCAGTGTGCTTCACCACCACCAGTTCTGCTCTAGTACAGAAAAATGCTAACAAAGACTTTCACAAAGGGATTTAAAAAAAAAAAATAAAAAAATCTCTACTATAACCTCTGTTACCTTTTTACAGGTCTTGTCCACAAAATGTGAATGACCATGCAAAGCCGACCCATCAGCCTTGCACCACACAGCTCTGCTAAATTTAACAGTTCCCTCCAAACTTGAGGTTGACTCCTTACAAGGGAGGTGCTTATGTTCCAGAAGACCGCAGTATTTCCATGCTGATAGTGAGCTAAGGAAACTACAGTAACTTACCAACACTTTGTAGATCACTACTAGCTGGCAGACCCTAGCCTAGAAACCACTGGTGAAGTGGTAAATTTTTTTTGTGTTCTTGTTTAATTGTTCTAGAATTGAAAACCCACAGGATTTACAACTAATACAGTCATAAGAAGATCCATACAGAAAGACTAAGAGGACTGAGTTCACACACAGGACTTACAAAACATAGTGCGTTCTTACCCTGTGAGCCCACCACACAGTTCAGAGCGTAACCATTCACAAGTATGCTCTCTTTTTGGCTGCGGCCATGTGCCTTCAAAACATTAACAGAGTTGATTGGATACCGAGCCTGACCCTTCTGGTCTGTGTATTTAACCGCCAGTGCAGCATCCACCACCATATTCGCAAAGAAATCACCATCACTACAATGCTGTTAAGGTTAAAACTGAAGAAGAAAACTAGTATGATGCTTAACAACAACAACAAAAGTCAGTGACAGTGCCCAGAGTCAAAAACAGTTTCAAAGAAAAAAAACTAAACCCAAGCAACCCCATTAAGGTATAGAAAAGCTAGCTTTATTTACCATTCCTTTCAAGAAATGAGTAATTCTTAAAGCTGAAGCACTGCTAAGACGATTAGGACAGGCTAGCGCGATGCCTCCATTTTACTCGCCTTTTGTTCCTTAACAAAAAAACCCATCCTATGGTCAGCCTGCATTCCCTTGTTAGCACAAAAGCTAAAAATGAAGGTTTTTCTATGACTATGAAGTAAAATGCAACCTTCTTTCCTTTAGTTTCACTCCCCAGGTAGTTGACTTCTGTAACACATTCTTCCATTTACACAATTCCTTATTTAGTATCACTAAGATGTCACTAGGGAAACAATACACCGTCAAAGCTATTGTGTGTGTGCCTAACTCGGTTTGAAGACATTCAGAGAATCTGAATATGTTTTCACATGCCACATAATAATATCTGTGAAATGTTTTTCACACCCGTTAGAAAAAAAAGACAGCTTGAATACTATACTGCATTCATAAAAACTGCTGCAAAGAAAACTAGCCTAGCTACTCCAGCTCTCCAATCACTCTCACTTCAATAACTTCATCAAGTTAAAGGATACATTCCTATAATTTTAGAGGACATTGATGTTTTAGCAGCATTAATTAGGCAGTCCCTGCCCAATTCATCTGTGTTAATAATAAGATTTTCATTGATGTAGCGAACTGCTTCCCTGTAGAAGAAAGACCAACACTGGTAAAGAATTTCACTCCCACAAAGACAGAAGTCTTACATGTTTTCTAAATGTTGTCTCAAAGAACACAGGAATGAGATCAACTCATCTTCTAGGACACTAAAGTGCCATTTTTACGTAAGACTACAGAAATTAAAAAGAAGTTAAAACAAAAAATCCCAAACCAACAAGAGAAGCTCAAAATACACACCAAAATCAAAACGCTGTATCCACTGTGCACCCAGAAGTCTGTGTTAATGCAGTCACAAATACAGAAATAAACAAAAAGCATGCAGTTATTGTACCTTAAAAATGCAATGTACTTCAACTGCTATTAGTTTCTTACTTGCAAGCAAGTCGGTATCCACCAATAATGGAGGTAGGATGAATTTTCTGTTTCACTAGCTCATCTGCATTTTTTAGAAGTTCTGCAGCAATAATTACCTGTTTGAAATACAAACACTAAATACACATATTCCATACAAGAAAGATAAAGACCTGTTGCCACCAAGTGGAAAGTAGAATCACAAATAGTTGTCCAATGTCTACTCAGTGGAAACAAGTACTTGCAACCTAGAATTACAAATAGTTTCTGGTATCTGGTAAAAGCCACAACTCTGCCCCTCCACGCCCTCCCCAAGCTGTCAAGACTCAGGCAAGTTTCCTACACTCAGCATCCTTATTAGTCCTAACACTTTAATTTCTCATGGTTGTTAAAACTTAAGAACCCTAATTCAGAATCCTCAACCTTCAAGACAGGAAAAACATAACGAAATTGCTGTAAGCCAATTCCATTCCAGAACACCAGCTGCGTATGTAAACTAACATCTCTAAAAAAACCCACAAGTCTAATTTCTTTATTCTGTAACCTACTTTAAAAAAATTTTTATATCCAGTCAACTGTAAGGTTTTTCATTCTGTGTAGCTGATCCACATTGCATCAAGATCCATAATGGATAAATCAAAAGCTGCACTGTGATAACAGAACACTGACTTTTGGTGCATCTGCCTGTAAAACTTTCTACATACCACTGAGGTTGTCCCATCGCCAACTTCTTTGTCTTGCAAGTCTGCCAGCTCACAAAGAACTTTTGCAGCAGGGTGTTCCACTTCCAGAAGTTTCAGAATGGTTGCACCATCATTAGTAATGGTTACATCCTAATTTTCAGAAATCGAATGTTAATATGAAGTACATTTCTATTATGTTTTTATTGTTGTTTATGCAAATGTAAATTATTCCTTGTGCATGTCCATAAAATAAGTAATTATACTACACATTTACTGCTTCTCTTTAACCCTCTAACGCAGTATTTTATGACAGCAGCCTGTAAAATGACAAACTTTCTTCGTTTGCTTGAAATATTTTAAAAATATGAAATATGGCTTTGTAATTCTTATGGGATTAATTGAATTATTTTTTGTTATTTTTCCTAATGTAGAGACCAGGATATACAAGTCAACACCATCACAAGGCCTAACTTTAGTGGCAATATTAATTCCTGTGAATATGACAAATACTTGTAAATGGTGTCAAGAACTTACACGTAGAGACAACTGTGCCACATAAACTGCAGTACTAGATTAAACTAAAATGATGTAGCATACACTACCTGATGCTCAATTTTACCACAGCTGTCCTTCTAGCCCCTCTCAGAACCATGGAAAGAAAACAGGTATGTGCATATTAGACCTATGGAGCACTTTACGTGGAAGCACTCTAACACAGGAATACGCATCCTCCTGACACTTCCTCAACGTTTACTTACCCCAATATCATCCACTAACATCTTATCCAGACCAACGGGCCCAAGAGAACTCTTCACAATGTTGGCAATAGCAGATGCAGCAGTAACTGAATAAACAGAAGAAAAAAGGAAAAAAAGTTTTATCTTTTCAATTTCAGGGTGATTCAGGTTTACAAGAAGAAAATGTACCAAGAACCTGCAATTCAGAAACCTGAGATAAAGTCACCTTATTTAGGATTAGGTTTTAGCCTAGCTAAGCAAGTAATGGCTTGCTGCTACTAAAAAATACAGTCTGTGCCGAACTCCACTCTTCCCTCCAAGCTGGTTCAGCTAACCAATGTGGCAAAACTAACTGATCAGAAAGAGAATCTTGTGCTGCTGGCTTGGTAAGATGGAGGACACTACTGAGGTCAGAAGAGTAGCGGTAGCTTAGCAGAAGTTAGTAGCACCGTTTGTTTTGGCAGCAGGTCGTTCTGTGAAACTTACTCTCATTTACCCCTCAGTTCTAGGCAGGTACATAACAATGGTATCACCAGATATGAATTAGTAACACATCTTTTTGCCCTGCTTAGGTGTGTGACTGAAACAAAAAACACTTATTCTGTAACTAAGTCAAGAAAGTCAAAAGTGACCTTTTAGTCACTACTAACAACATGAATCCTCCAACATAAGTGACTTGTTCAAAGATGTTCTGCCAGCTTCATATAGGAAAAAGATACAATCAACCTTTTCCTTCAGACCGTGGCAAGTTTTTCTCTATCCCACAAGCATAGCCACTTAATCTGGAAACTGAAAAAGTGGTAGTATAATGGGAATAGTCAGACCTTCACTTTGAACTTCAAACAATACAACTATTTTTGGTTTGTTTTGGAGAAGTAATGGCAGCTTTCTGAAAGAAATAACCATTGTATCATCAAAGTCGCCATTATCAAGTATCTCGGCCATAGATTAAGGTAATTCTCATTCTAACTGTCCTACCCATAGTATCATCATAAGTGCATGACTCTCACGATCATCAGGAAGCAGGTCTCCAGCTTCTTCCTTTGTCTTTTCCCTGCTCAGAAACTAAGAACAGCCTCTGAGTTTGCAATCTTTTCCCAAGACGTGGGATAAAATCCTGGGACACGTGAAACGTTTTTGAGCACTACAGTTAAAGACACTCATCTTGAGGCCGGTCCCCACTTTCCGACACTGGTAATGTCTCTGTGCTGGGGAGCAGTAAGCTTCCCCGGCCGCCCTTTCCTCACCAAAGCCCCATGGCCAGTCCGCGGGCCTTGCCGGCCCTACGAGCTCGGGGCGGAACCGAGCCCATCTCCAGCCAGCAGCCGCCCCTTCCCGGTGCGTGCTCATACCAAGGCAGGAAGAGGAACGCGGGATCGCTTCGCCACCGAGACGCCTGGGAGCGGCGCGGGATGGCGCGAGCCTCCCGTCTCCTCACAGAGACTGTGGAAAAGGCACAGTGCCGCCCGCCCGCCCTCCATCCCGCCCTCCTTCCCTCCCTCCCGGCGGCCCGGCGCTGAGGGAAGCTGGCGGCAGGGCGAGGCCCTTCCCGGGCGGGGGCAGAGGCGGGTAAGCACATGGCGGCGGTAACGGCCGCACCATGTCGCCTTCTTTCTACCCCTTCCCCCCACCGCTACGTCGAGCTCCTGCCGGCAGCGCGCGGCCGTTACCGTTTTGCGTGCGGATCGTGTCGCCGCTGGTCCGCTCGCCGAAGACAGCCAGGGGCCCCTCCATCGCCGCCATCTTCCCGCCCGGCCGCGGCACGAGACGGAGAGACAAGGCAGCGCGCGGAGCTACGGAATGGCCAGAGGGCCGCAAGGGATGCTGGGTGCACTCCTTCCCCCCTCCCCCGGCTGGAAGCACAATGGACAGCCCCGCGCGCGTGAGGGGCGGGGCCA
>VXBL01000245.1:871982-897623 GCA_013400195.1 Aramus guarauna | reverse complement strand
CCTGTCCCGCCAGCTGACGAGCGGCGACGGGCCCTTTCCCCGCGGGCATTGAGGTGTATTTGAGCAGATAATGGCGGTGGCGTGTATTAGTACAGCGAACGGAGGGACGCTGGGTTTAAAACAGGCAGCAGAGGTCGGACAGCGGGTGCTCTCTGCGGTGCTGGCCTCGGCCCGCTGGTTCGGGGTCAGGGTGTTCGTTACGGGGGACGTCCGCCACAGGGTGAGGCAGGTCCCGCCCGGGGTGCGGGTGTGTTTCCCTCCCTCGTCCTGCCGCAGGGGTGAGGGAGCTGGAGGCCTGAGTGCCGCAGCGGTCGGTTGTCTCTTCGCTTGAGCTTCCACCGGTGCCCCGTGACAGAGGTCACGGTGAAGAGGGGTGTTTCAGAGATCCTTGTCCCGATGCTGGTGAAACGTGTGCTTCATGTTTCAGATCTTTTTTTTGTGTGTGTTCTTTCCACCTCAACAGCCCTTGATATGGAGTTTACTGGCTTACATTCAACTTCCCCGCAAAATAACGAGCCCAGGTAAAGCTGTTGGACTTGAAACACGAGGGAGAGTTGCTGCTCTAGCTCTGCGAGAACAGCCTGTGCATTGCAAACCTTCTCGTTTCCCCTTCCCCCAATCCTGTTTTTGTTCATAGCCTGTTTGATTCCCCTGCGGAGCGGTACCCGAAGGCCAGGCAGAGCGTTCAGTGCTTCACTGTTACGCAGCTCGGTAAGTGCTGGTCTGAGGCAGAAAATAATCTCCCTGAGCCTTAGTGGTAACTTGCCTTTTGCCACCTGGCCCTGCAGGTAGCCCTGGTCTTAATTCACTCCTTGCAGAGACGTGTGTCTGCTGTGGTGGGTTGGTTGTTGGGTTTGTTTTTTTTTTTTTACCCCTCTGATGTTTAATACCATCAACTTTTTAATTTTTTAAATAACATAAAGTCAGATGGGACCTATCCTTTTTGCTGGTCTGAAGTTGTTGATATTTAAAGATTGCAGGTACAAATACAGGGCTTTTAAAACAGAGGCTGCAAGCCAGAAGTAGGTGACAGCAGTTCCTGTTCAAGGCTGTGTCATTTGATACAGTGTATGAGTAAGGGGACTATCAGAGGAAAATGAAGGCTAGTATTTCTGATATCCCTAAAATAATTAAAAAATCAACTCAAGAAAGGGCCTGTGTTAGAGGGCTATTGACAGTTAAGAACCAGTTAGAGGTCAAGAAACCAGCTCCAAAACTGTTTAAAATACTGCTCAAAGCCTTAGAGATGTTAATGTGCCTTTGAGGGATTAGTAGAAAAAAAAAAAATAGTAGTAAAAAGCATGTTTCAGTCCTCCGTGGTGCCCAGCTCCTTCCAAATGCTTTTGCAGTGTAGTTGGACCCACAGACCTGTATATGCATAGTTGGAGATTTTTATCACCAACTCACCTCACCCATTGCTCAATTTGCTGTTTAATCAGACTTGACTCCTTTTCCCACTTAGCACTAAAAGCTTGCCCCTGTTGAGCTCTCAGGGAGCTGGGGAGTGGCCCGGCAGCTGCTGTTAAGATTTGTACTGTGGCATTAGTGAATGGAAAACATGTCCTCTGTCAGGAGATCCCTTATCTCATTTTCACAGTATCTAGACATCCAGCTAAACATTGCCGTTTCAATGCAAGTTTCTCTCTCTTGCAGGGCTGGCAATATTCTCAAATGAAAATTCTAACAAGTAAGTAAAGAAGCGGTTTTCTGTTATAATGAAGATGGTGCAGTTGAGATTTTATGCAGAATCTTCTTGGGAGGAGTTATTTCTTGTAATTATCTTCTAGAGAGATTTTTCCATTTGTTGTAGGTATGTGGTGCATGCATACAACTTTTTTCTCTTTCCATCAACATTGGGAGTTTCGGATGTTGAATTCACCCTCTCTGCATCTAGCATTCGGTTCCTGTCTCATTATGGGTTTGACTATAATAAGGTATGTAATCTGTCTGCCAGAAATTTAGCACAGAGGAAGTCTGTGCAATTACAGGAGAAATTAGGATTAATATCCCTAAATGCTACATTTCTGGGGTAAGTAGCATCTTGCTAAAGTATGAACGCATTATGTGGTTCATTATCAACAGGGGGAGTGAGTGCTGTTTTTTCTGAACTGCCATAGAGGCAATAACCACATCTTTGTCAGCCTAAGACAGATGTCTCAACCTCAAAAAAACCCACAAAAACAACCCACCAACAAACAAAAAAAAAAAAACCAAACCAAAAAACTTATCTCTGGTGAGCTGAGGAGTTACTAAACAGACCCTGGTGGGAGTCTTTACTAGCCATGAATGTGAGCGAGTCTTAGTTTACCTGCATCTTGCATATTGCTATATTTCCCATAAAATTCCGACTATGTCATCATATGAGAGAACTGTTTAGCAATTTTGGACAGGAAGCATTGTGATATCTTGACACTTGAAGTATCTCATTAAAGACAAGGTAAAAGCAGAGCAAAAAAAATTATTACAGTTGAAAAAAACTCTTTTCTCCATACATGAACACGTCTTCCTTTATGTAAGAATGCATCTTGGATTATCTACAGTTTGTATTTTTGAAGAGAATATTCTGAGAATGAGGAACACCAGCATCTTCCAAGTATATGCCGGGTTTGGACCTAGCTAACCTGCTATTCTCTAATTTACTGCAAGAAAGTGCAGGGGAGAGTAACCAACCTGGTATTTTTTCCTCCCTCAGTTCCTCAAAGATGGAATCCCGTACATGAATGAGGTACAGGAGAAGATCCTTAGCCAGCATCTCTTAGCAGGTAGCTGGAAAGTCAGCAGGTGAGTGTTGTTCAGAGAGGTGGATCATCGGTACTGACTGTATTGACAGCTCACCTTCACTCAGATCCCATTTTGTAGAAATATTAAAGCCTATTGGTGTGAATGCCTTGCCGCCAGCTGTTCCAGCACGCTGTGGTCTGTCTGAAGGAGCACAGATCACAGGATACAATCCAGAGACTTGGGTGAATGTCAGGAAGTGGTTCTTTTGCATTCTCACAGCAAGGCATGAAGCTCCATCTGTAAAGAGATTTTTCTCACACTCTGCCTCTTCCCCTGATCCTCCTTTAGTGCCCTGGACAGGGATGTGCTGAAGAAGGCTATTGATGAAGTGACCTGTTGGATAGCTGCAGCGGAGGAAGAGGAGACTATGATTCTGCAGGATCTGAGTGGTATGGAACAGGATGCCTCCCTTGGGGACCTGTGAGCTCTGCATGGCTTCATCACTTCTCTTGAACCTCTGGGGCTGCTCCTGTCTTTTGCTGCCTGCTCCAGTAAACTACTCTGAAAGTGAAAGCATCTGTGCCCGTCCTGCCTTTACAGCCCTTTGCCCCTGTCTGTGTCTCAGTTCTTGTCAGGCATTCGTCTCTGGACTCTGCTTTTCTGCTTCATTGGGGTGGTGGGTCTTTCTGTAGGGGAAGTGGATGTCTAGGTGCTCAGAGCATGCTTTGTGATAACTGACTTCCATTTTGTGCTGCTTCAGAGCAGCAGCTGTAGAATTTGTAGTTGCTCTGGAGCAGGACAACTTTTGACTTGTTTTACCTCCTGGGTGAGCTGGCTTTTATTTTCCTCCTGGGAAAGGTGGGTCTCCTTTCAGAGTTTGTTCCTTCTCATGTGGAGTAACAGGGAGCCCCATGGAGACACATATATATGTCCGTGGGGATAAACAGGCCGCTTACCACCTGTGTTAGCTTTTGGGTGCCCTATAGCAGAGCTGAGGAATTTCTGTGCTGTTTTCGAGGAGTTGAAGGACAGGGAATTGTAGCAGAGAATAGTTTGTATGTTTGATCACAGAAACCAAATCTTAATCCTTTAGATCAGGGAATAAAATACAGAAAAGGTTAGGAAGGACAAAGTATTTAAGGCTTTGTCTGTTGATGCTTTTTTTTGCAAAGTGTGAAATACAGGGGGTGGAGAGTGTGCTGTGTTTTCTGTCTGCTACGTCAGCTGTAGTAGATATGATACTGCTGTGTTAATAGGGTCTGGCAATGGTGAGCACCTGTGACAAGACAGACATTTATTTAAGTAAGCAACAGGTCTCATTAAGGTGTCTTTGCATGCTGCTCAGAAGAGGGCTGAGTTAGTTCCTTGTCAGCTGTGGGGAAAAATGCATTGGTATCTCTCATCTGCACTTGGCTTCTGATTGTGTTGCTCTGAAACCTTCCAAAACCACAGTCTTTTTCAGAGTAGTAGCATTTCTCCCTCTTCTTTTCAGTTAGTCATTTTCTTTCCTCTGTGTTCTGACAAAAGCTTTATTTGCCTGCAATTCTCACTGTGACTTTTTTTTGTGGTGGTGGTTTGTTGTTTTTTTGGTTTGTTTGTTTTCTGTCATCATGTATGGTAATATACCAAGATCATACATTCAGAAGTATTTTCTGTACACCAGGGGAGAAACATCTGGTCAGTCCTTCTGTCTAGAAAAATGTGTTTTCCTAAATAGGCTTGTCTGCACTCTGAAGTTTTTACTACTCTCTTATTTTTGTTTTGTTTTGTCTCAGGCTATCAGATGTTTGATGTTCAGCTGGTTCTGAGACATGCTCTCCAAAATGTTTGGACACAGCCTCTTGGAGACAAGAAGGTGGGATGGAAATGTGGACCTTTTGAAAGAGAGTTTCTATCTAGACAGATAGGACTGGTGTTCTTGCAGGGACTCTGAAATGTTGCTTGCACTTTTGATGTTAGGGTCCAGGAGGAAGAGAAGACAATGACAAAGGAACGTTCTGGGAAGTGTTGATTGTGAGGTCCCAAGAAAAGGGATTCAGAAAACTGAGTAACTTTGGTTTCTGTTTGTCCTGTAACCACAAAATACTTTGAGCTGGAAATGCTTGTCCTTGGGGCACTTTTGGAGGGACCTTCTCTGTATCTCCAGACTTTATTAGATCTCTCCGCAAGAGATTCTCCACAAGAATGTACAGTTTTTAGCCATTTTTTTTTTTTATTTTTCTTTGCTGATTTTTGCCATGTAGTTGCTTTGAAGACTTTTATTCTGTCTGTACATGACTGTTGTGGTTTAACCTGGCTGGCAGCTAAAACAAACCCTGCAGCTGTTGGCTCACTCCACCCCCACAGTGGGATGGGGGAGAGAATTGAAAAGAAAAAAAAAAAAAAGTAAAACTCATGGGCTGAGATAAAGACAGTTTAATAGGACAGAAAAAGAAGATAATGATAAAAGAGTATATATACAAGTGATGCACAGCACAATTTCTCACCACCTGAAGCTGATGCTCAGCTAGTTCTCAAGCCATGATCCTGTCTCCCAGTCAGCCCCCAGTTATATACAGAGCATGATGTTATGTTGTATGGAATATCTCTTTGACCAGTCTGGCTCAGCTGTTCCAGCTGTGTCCCCTCCTAACTTCTTGTGCACTCCCAGCCTACTTGCTGGTGGGGTAGTGTGAGAAGCAGAAAATGCCTTGGCTCTGTGTAAGCACTGCTCAGCAGTAATGAAAGCATCAACACAGTTTCCAGCACAAATCCAAAACATAGCCCCATGCTAGCTGCTATAGAGAAAATTAGCTCTATTCCAGCCAAAACCAGCACAATGACTTGCTGTTTTGCTATTTGCTGTTGCTATTTTACATTTGCTGCAATATTTTCTGAATTAAACCTATGGCTGTGTACTTCCCAAAACATGAGTATGATACCAGTCAGTTGCTTAGAAATAGACTACAGAAGGTTTTTTTTGTTTGTTTTGTTTTGTTTTGGTTTTTTTGCATTAGTACTATTTTGGTCTGATAAGCAGTGTCAGCAGAGTGATAGATTTACCCAACCTTCTCAACCTGAAGCATAGCCTTCAGGGACTCAGTTTGTGTGATTGCTGTTTGTTTCTGGGTTTTGGTGCCATGAACTTACTATATTGGTTTCAAGTTAAATTGAATGATGTTTGTTTGTGCTCAAAAAAACCCCCAACCCTGTGGTAGGAGCCATCCTCTTAAGAGAAGCATTAATAAGACACCCTTAGAGCAGGTCTCCTTTGTTACAGGCACACTGATCTCCATGTGGAAGAGAAGTGAGACAGTCCTGAGGTGCCAGGGGATGTGCTCTTTCTCCATCCTTCATAGCCTAGAAGCTAAACTTGTCCTCAGCGTTGCTGAATCTCAGTAAGCAACTTACATATAACTATCATGGGAGGCTGAGATACCCAATGACTGTTCTTTTCAGGTAATGGTGAAAAAAGTGAGTCCACAGCATCGTCAGCTTCTGGAGAACTCTCCTTATGATTACTTCCAGAAGGAGCTCATTCTCCTGTCTGCTCGGGGCTTCACCAACCTCTTCCAGACACTTGTTAAAGCCAAGAAGGTAAAATGCCTCATCTCTACTCATTTTTCATCTCTCTTTGATTTGCTGCACTGGATGTAGAGGGATGATAAAGTTGTTGTTTGGCCCTTGTTACTCCTCGAGGAGCATAGGGCTGCAACAACACTATGCCACCGAACCCAGTGGGATAGTGTTGTTGCAATTTCTGTAACAGATTTTGTTTTTTACATGATTGGGTTGTTAGCCCAAAACAAAACCCCCAACCTGGAGGGCCAGGGTGCAACATCTTAGTCTGGCCCGACAGGGCACGCACGCCACCACACCACGACAAGGTAAGTTGCACCAACTAGTGGTGGGGGATGATAAAGTAATAATATGTATTAAATGACTCAGCTCATTCAGTGTGATCTTCCTGTTTAGTTGTCAGTAAAGCTGAGATTAATTCTTCAGTTGCAGTCATGGTTAGAAAAAAATGAGTGTTAAACGTTACATCTTACTGACCAGGTCCTACTCCCAAAGCATTCTCAAAATTATGAATGCAAACACTAGATTTCTCTGTGTTACTTTTCTATTAGTCCTGCAATCCTAGTGCAGCCCGGGGAGAGGGAGCCGGAACCCATTCTGCAAAGTGTTTCTTATGTCACTTGAGAAAATGCAGAAGTCCACAGTGTTGAAAATCCTTGTGTCACACAGCATGAGTCACCATCTAAGAAAGCTGAGTCGATTCTTGCCTTTTGGGCAAGTTTTTCAGCATGTAACAGACCAGTTTATTGGACCATGTGGACCATTGGCCTGATTACATGTGGAAATTCTTATGTTCTATATGCAGATTATTGAATGATTTTCAGCTTCAGAAGACTATAGGTGATGCGCAGGGGAAGGATGTTCCTCCCCTTGTGAGTGAGCCTATAAATCTGATCACTGGAAGTCTTTCCCAGTGTTCAGCTGAGCTGAGAATCCATCTAGCTCCTTAGGTCCACTCAAACTAGAATGCTGCTGAAAAAATAATCTCTTCAGAGAGTCCACAAGTCTGATTTCCTGAAAGCAGTAGTACTCCTGTGAGCTTTGCAGCCTGAATGACTTTTGGGTGAGTGTGTGTGGATGCAGTCCATCAGAGGAAAGGATTACAGCTGTTGAGCATGCCTGAAATTGGTTATCTCTGAGCTCTCTTCAAAATCTGCTCCAATGGGCTGTTATGTGTATATTCTTCCTTTAGCCCCTGGTGGGACACAACATGCTTATGGACCTCATGCATCTTCACGACAAGTTCTACAAGCCCCTTCCAGGTAAAGCTGTACATAGCTGCTGTCCCCAGGCTGCTGCTTTTGCAGTGGGGATGGGACAGTGAGCACAGCGGTCGTTTGCCACTCCAACCGCCCCCAGTGCTTGGCAAGCAGCAGTGCTAGTTGCCTCTTCTGAGCTCTAACTGCTGAAGTGGTGCATCATTCCTCTGACTTCATCTCTCTTTCTTACTCATTTGAAATGCTATTGGCTTTTTCTCAGTTTTACAATGTCTTTCTCCACATGTTTTGCTTTCAGAAAGCTATGAGGAGTTTAAAAGGAACATTCACAACCTGTTTCCTGTCCTCATAGACACCAAGACAGTAACAAAATCCATCTGGAAGGTGAGATGCCAAGGTCTTTTTGTTTGGAGTTACAGCTTGTCTTTCATCCAGAAGAGAGGGTATCTTTCTTCCGTGCCCTGTGGTTACAGAACTGTGACCAATTCTCACTGTTGCCCTGAGACATTCTGATTTTCGACCTTATTTAATGAATCATCAGTACCAGGAAATGAGCTCACTTACCACGAGGTCTGTCTTAGTTGGTTTTC
Source organism: Aramus guarauna (assembly GCA_013400195.1). Taxonomy (NCBI): domain Eukaryota; kingdom Metazoa; phylum Chordata; class Aves; order Gruiformes; family Aramidae; genus Aramus; species Aramus guarauna. The sequence continues at coordinate 889,537 of VXBL01000245.1, read as the reverse complement.
TAACACGTTCTTCTTTTATAGAAATGTCCATTTCCTCGAGTATCTAATCTTTTGGAAGTGTATGCAGTTTTGTGCAGGTAAGTGGTGGGCAATAAAGCCTTCAGCAATCCCTTAGATTGCTTAGAAGGTTTGACTGGGGGAAGAGACTGAGGAATTATTTAGGAGTTAGTTTTCAGGAAGAAAACTGGTAGATATTCTTCAACGAAGTATCTTAGCCTTTTCATAGAATACTACCAAAGTTCCTTTTAAAATCTTCAGTAGCTTTTTCTGAATGAAGCCACAGGTCACTAGTGAACAATAACTTGTCTCTCAGGTACTGAAGAAATACAAAAATCTCACACATTGTCTTGTCTTCAGCAGCAACCTAAATCCCAAAGATCCAGCGTGCCCAGTGATAGCCCTTGCAAGTGACTGCTCAAGATATGGTATGTTCTTAAGCAAATTTTTGATGTCAGGTAGCTGAAAGGTTTTCGTTTTACTCTGTGGGTGTCTGCGTGCAAAGCATGAGTGAGTGCCAGTGGGTCTGCTGAATTTGTGCAGAGCGGCCAATACACATTTTTGTCCAGGCCCAACACCTGGGCTCCTAAAATGTCACGTGTTCTGCGTGTCCCTGGTCACAGGTTTGCATCATGGTGTGAGTACAAAAGCCATTATACCAAGGTGGGCAGAACTCAGCCTGACTTGGGGTTGTGGAGAGTTGGTAGCCCTTGGAAGGGGCAAGGGGAGGCAGGCAACAGCGGTCCTAGAATGGAAAATAGTGGGAGCTAATGGCAGAGAGGTCCCAGAAAGTAGCAGGAGCTCGGTGGCTGGCGTGCAGGGTTAGTGGTGCTGCACGTGCGGGAGGTTGTGTTCAGCACATGGTGTGATGCTGGCTGCGAGGCAGATGTTTCCTGGCTTCTCCTGGCAGCACGGAGTCCTGCAGCACAGGGCCTCCTGTCTTCTGAAATGGTTGCCATACCATCCATAACGTATACGGCACAACTTGGTTTAAATCTTCATAAAAGTTAAATTTTTTTGATGCGCATCTCACTAAGCTTTTCAGCCATTTGTGCAACTGCTGCCTTTTTGTTGGTGGTGTTTTAAAATTCATGGTAGAAGCATAGATTTTCTATGGGGTGTAAAGGTTTCAGGGTGAGGAAGGAAACAGAGCTGGGCTGAGGGGGGAACCCAATACAGAACAGTGAATCCTATGAATGTTAGGATTCTGCAGCATGCTAAAGTTGTTTACTCCCTTTTGATTTTGTTGGACACTTACAGCTGAGAAGTCGTCTCCTCACGAGGCAGGCTATGATGCATTTCTCTGTGGTTCAGGTAAAGTGCTTCATAAACACTTCTTCAGAGTTTGTGTTGGGACTTGGCAATTACTTTCCTCCTCTGTAGCTCTATTTGACGCCAAGAAATATTTGTTTATATACAGTCTGTTGCTTTTAGTAACTTAGCTGCACTTCAGTGAGTTTTTGCTTTCCATTTGTTAAGTTATGTTTCTTTAGCTTTGTTCTAATGCCACCTCATTATTCCTCCTTTTAGTTCTTCTGAAGTCAGCTCATTTGCTACTGTGCAGATCCACAGAGTAAGTGATGTTTAAATGTTCACTGAAAATTGTATTACGTGGATGGATCCTGTGGAAAACAGTCGTCAGTTTGCTCTGGCTGACTTCTTGTTTTGCAGGCCGTCCTTCCTTTCGGATAAGAGAAAGTGTTACTGGAAATGTCGCTATTCTAATTAAATTTTTATTTTATAAGTCCGAAAGTAGTAGCTTTATGTCAAAGTTGACATTTTAAAAATGACATCAGGGGCCATGCGATGGCTCAGAGGTTGGGAAATGGCATTGTGACTGCTTTATCCTTAAACAAGCTCTCTCAAGTTCAGTTCATTTGGGTAAGGGTCAAATCATTTTCCATTAGTTTCCATTTTTGAAATCTGTGTGATTCAGTGCCTTCACTTAATTTCCTAAGAGGCAACTGTTCAAATCCTTTCCCTCTGCTTGCAGCTTTTCGACTTCTGCAGAAGATACTGAGATCTGAAATACCTATTCTGTCACTAGTCAAAGTGCTTCTTCAGGAGCTCTGTGCCCCAGAGACACTGTGCAGCTGTGCAGTGCTGGAGAAACAAAACTTTGTTCCATTTTGTTTTCTGATGCAGTGGTGCAGTGGAGGGTGATCCTTCTTTCTCCCAGTATCTTACCGTGTTAGCCGAGTATCTGAACAAAGTGAATTTCATCCGAGGTGGTGTTTCAAGCATTGTGCGTATGAATTGCAGGTCTGACTGGTTTGTGGGGTGGGTAGGCCAGTAGCCTAGTTGATGGCTTCATTAGAGGAGAAAAATCCACCAGTGCCTGGCCCTACCTTGGCAGAAGTTGTTGTCATACAAATGACACAATTGACCTTTCAAAATAGCAAACGAGTTGAATTTCTGCTTCGTGAAATGTATTAATATTGTTTCCTGTAAGATGACATTAGTCAGTTTATATTGACCTGTTGCCTCTCTGCTCTGCAAGAGACCTTCTGTTTCTCTGGTGGTTTCTCCATGGTAATGGTGACACTTAACTTTTATTGACTCATGTTTAGAAGAGTCTTGGGACAAAAGAAGAATAATTTTACACCAACAGTTGTGTTATACAACCTGTCTTATGTGTCACGTTTTGCATATATTCTGATGGTATCAGTCGTATTTTTGAACTCAGATATGTCTCAGTATTACACATTTTCCAGAATTTTTCTGGGGAAGATGCTCCCTGCCATCATCCCCCTGTCTTGATTGTCCACGTCCGAGGCTGGCCAGGGATGAATGAAAGGCAGATTTACCAAGAGTTTGAAGCTCTTTGTCGCTTTGATGTCAGACAGCTTTCAAAGAACCAGTTCATTCTGCTCTCCAATAAATTTAAGCAGTAAGTGACCAGAAAATCTTAATTTTCTGTCCCTTGATCCTCTTTGACGCAAGTCTTTACCCCCTCCCCTCCCTCTGCTGTGACAGCTCTTAGATCAAGAGATTCCTGTCCTGAGCTGTGGGATGCTGCTAGCAGCCTGCAAGCCACTGCTCACGCCATGTGCTTGCCTTACAGCGTCAGGCTTGTTCTGCGAGACTACCAGCATCACCCTCATCTGCGTGTTTCCGTCTATCGCCACTGGAGGCACTCTCCGCGCGTGAACTGCCTGCTGCAGTGAGTTGGGGAAACCACGGGGAGGGGGAAGGCATTCCTCCCGGGGCGCCCGGCCCTGCCGCAGCACCGCTCTGCCCCTCTTTTGCGATGTCCTTCTCCCTTCAGGAGAGCAGAAGCCGTGCAGAGGCAGGTTCGCTTGCCGGTGGCCGCTTGTGAGCCGTCAGCCGCGGGCAGCTAGACTTTAATCTTGATCCTGATTAACCGGGGAACGTTACCCCACGGATAGCACAAACCCATGTATGTCCTGCCACGCCAGAGAGAGGGTTAGCTTAACGAGCTGTAGTGCTAGCTCTAACGAGGTTGAGGACGGCGAGGCAGGGTCTCCCTGGTGTGGGATGGATGTGTGTGGGGTTTTTTGTTGTTGTGGTTTTGGTGGGTTTTTTTTTGTTTTGTTTGTTTCTTTGTTTTTTGTTTTGAGTTGAAAGCTTGGTAGTAGGAGAGAATTCCAGATTCCAAGCGCGCCCCTCTCGTGAGGCCAGAGGCAGCAGTGCTCATGAAGGGTGAATTTCTGACCTGACACAGTTTGGAAAACAATCTCAGTGCTTAATAAGAACAAAATTAAGCCCTAAATGTAAGTAGCCTAACAGCATTTTATTGTTTTTGCCCTTTAGAGTCTCTGGTATTGTGGCACTGTGGTCTCTCCTGGCCTTTGTACTTGGAGGAGCTCCGTGCTGTTCATTCTAAAGGACTGCCTTACAGATGAGACATGAGGAACACAGATCTTATTTTTTGTGTTTGTCTATGTTTTGTTTCGTTTCATTTCATTCCATTCAATAAAGTATAAGCAAAGAAAACCCAAACAACAAAGCTATGAATAGTGTTTTAAATTGCTTTCTTGAAAAGTGTACTCTTAAAGATGATGTGTTGATTTTCAATTTGTGGTATTTTGAAATCTGTTCAAAGCATAGTCCCCTCCTGAAGAGGGGAGAGATGGTTCTTTCGATGCCTAATTTACTGTGATCCTCTGCTGGTTCTTCACAGCTATTCATAACCCCGGTTTGTTCCCAGTGCTTGTGCTGCTGCATAAAACACATTTCTGATGAAGTTCAGGAAGTTATGAAAGAGGCTATTTTTAGAGTCAGTTGTAAAGCAGGGGAAATGTCACTGCTTACCAAATGAAAATGGGCAGAGTTGATGGAGAAATCACTCTTGTGGCTTATGAAAAGTTCTGGGGAATAGTAAATAATTCGCAGTGCTGTGAGTGTCGTGCAGTGGTATTTTCAGTGGTGGAGCTGAGGATAGACCGATCAGTGGAATTTATCAGCTTACAATCTGTAGAATGTGCACAGGTCAGGTGAGTTGGCACGCATTTCTGTTTGCTTCTAGCACACAGCATGCGAGTGGTTCTTTATCCAAAAATATCATGAAACGTTGATCAGTTTCTCTGATACCGTTGAAGCATTTGTCAGTTCACAGACTGTCGTCTTCAGAAATTTTCCTTACAAACTTCCTCCTCCTCTTAAAAACAACCTGGATCCATGGTTTCCAAATAACAGTCCCTAGATTTCATCAGAGACACCTAACTGGATGGGGCTCGTGGTCATCAAGTGCATAGGATCTGCCTTTAAATGGAGTCCAAAACAGGAGCTGCGGCTGCAGAGGACCTGCAAGCAGCAGCAGGGTGACGCGGTGTGCGTGAAGATCACGTGCTCTCTGCTGCGACCTGTTTGCTGCTTTGCGGCTCTTCAGCAGAAAAGGGCGGTGTAGCCTCAGATGTGGCTCTCCAGTTCTGCACAGCCTGTGCTTTACAGCTCTTCTTTCATAAGCCAGACCCTAGTGAAGCAAGAAACTGACTTTTCAATGACTTTTTTTTTTGTAACCCTTTCAGTGATGGGGTTCTCTGTCACAGTGTTTCTTTAAGTACCAGTGTAAGTATCTCCTTGTTTATTCTGTAATGTTTTTTGGTTTTTAGCATCACGAGAGACCCCCAATTGTGTCGAGGAGAGCACAGGCTCTGTGTGTGGTGTAGATTTGGGAAATTTTTCACTGGATTTTATGTGCAGTAGCATGCATTTTCCCATAAAAACACTCTTCCTGGCTTATGATATGGGAAACACAATACCCCTGTTCTCTGGGGCCTGCATTCAGCTAGCTGCTTAAATGTGGGGAGATGCAGCTTCATGTTCATCTAATCTTTATGGTCTGGGGATCATGAAGATACAGATGCTGTTACCTTTGATAAGCACAGTGGTTTTTAAGGGAGTGTGCACTTTGAGGGAAGAAAGAAATTGTTTGTTCTGCCTTTAAATTTTGCTCCCTTTCTCCCATTTTCTTCTCTGAGCAGCACATAGACAAATAATGAATTAGTTCCCTGCAGTACTATGCTCTGTCTTGGTTCATCCTCTAGAAAAACACATTTCCCCATGGAAGAAAGCAGAGATCCTTTCACCCCTTTTTGAGAAAAAGCCCATGGGTCTGACCATGCCTTCTCCCTTTCCAAGGGACAGGCATACCTCATGTAGCAACATCGAGTAGTGAAGCAAGAGACTTGGTTTTCTGCATTAGAGCTGGGAGAACTTATAAATAATGATTGTTGTAGATCTACTAGATATTCCTACTATAAATCAGTTAAGTTTACATGCAGAGTAAATACATGAAAAAGAAATGAGAGCGGGTTGAGCATATTCTGATCTCCCTCCTAGGGGAGAATTTACAGAAACAAGTTGCCCGTCTGTAGTAACCTAGGGTCGCTCACTGCTCGGAGCCTCTAAAAGACATCAATCAGATGTACCAGCAGCCAGTTCCCATGAAATGGGTTAGCTGGGGCTAGTCTAACAAATCAGAGCAGCAGCTCTTGGCTGTGGGAACAGATTTACAAGTTTTTTCTGAGTGGCTGTAGATGAAGACACTGACAAACCTGGTCATGCCAGTCTGGCCATTCCCCCTCAGCTGTTGCTTTTGCTTCAGACTAGGGAATTGTTTTTAATTGAAGTTGGAAGTATTGAAAGTAGTTCAGGTTATGATGGTTTATGTGTGTCTCCTGCAAGGAGTTGGGAGTACTCTTGATTCTTGTGAAGCCAATTCAAGGTGGTGCAACCTGCCTCCTAACTCTGGCTCTGGAGGGGTGCGTGTCAAAATTGCTGAGTGGCTCTGAGGGCTGACAGCTCAGAAAATCCAACCTGTTTCCCCAAGACAGTGATAAAACCACTGCAAAGTCCCTAGCAGTAGTTAGAGCACACGTGCTTCTCAGCACTGTGGGAAACTTGTGATTCAGCTCTGGGGCTTGAAAGGATAATTCCAACCCTCAATGAAACAAGATATAAGAAATTATGTTGTGGAGGTGCACGTTAAAAATATAACCCTGCAAATGAAGTATTGAAGTACATGTGTTTGTAAGAACAATTTGATTTTTGATATATTGACTTTTTTTAAAAAATATGTTCAAGATTAAATATGTGTGTTTTGAGATAACATCTCTACTCTGGTGGGAAGCTTCTTGAGGCACCTCCTGTTGCTCAACACCCAGAGTGGGAGTCTTGCAATAGAGGAGCTCAGCATTGTCTCAGATTAAAAGAAAGACTGTCACACCAGACTGTTGTTGAGAAATTTTATTTTTATCATTTATTTTGAAAACAAACAAACAAAACCCCCAACCCAACAAACACTGTTCAATTATGTAAAAATGTCTATGGATCCATACACAGAAAAGGCAAAACTATCTCTAAATATTCCTTAAAACATTGCTCTTACCCCTTATGGCTTCAGCGGTGACACACCAGATACATGCTGGCATTAGAGGAGAGCAGGATTTACCTCTCTTAAAAGTCAAGGTACTCTTTTTATATAGAAGAAAAATTTATATACTCCTATGTTTTCTAGTGGTGTGAATCAACAATTCTTCTTAATATTATGCATTCATTCAATGAATCCTCAGCATGGGGGGATTCAAGTGTGCCTTTCTCGTCAGCATCCTAACAAACAGGCGAGTAGTTGAATCCTCTTGCAACTTCTCCCCAGCCAGGTGAGCATACGGAGATGGACAGGCAGATGTTTCACCAAAGGCAAGGTGCAGATGGGGCTCCTGCACCCTCTCCTCCCTGCACAGGACAGCCAAGGGCCCCTCCAGACGCAGGAGTGAGTGACTCTGGTTCTCCTGTTTCTGGAGCAAGTATGTGAATCTGTGGACCTATACAAGACCTTCTGCAGCCAAGCTTTAAAAGAAAATGGCAAAAGCAAGTCTGTTGGCAAAGAACTTAAAGCTACGCTGTAACTTAGGCTTGCTTTTAAAATACCTATGAGATGGAAATCTGCAAGAGGTAATGCTTATGATGCAGGAGAAATGCATCCAGTTTAAAAAGAAAAAAAACCACAACCAGTATTTAAAACATGAAAATGGGTAATTCAACACCACCCAGGTGCACACAAATTGAGGAAATCCTGAAGTAGTTCTAAGTCTGGACCTGGTCCAACCCACTGACACCCCTGAAGTTTACCTGGGTTTCTGAGCAGTGGAAGAGTAATCAGCAATCCTCATTCTGTATTTTGAAGTAATACAAACTATTTTATTTGTCCCATAAAACTTGGCAGTAGCAATTGGACAGAGCTGTTGTGTGTTCCGAGCTTGCTCTAAAAGATGCTGCTAGAAATTTCTGCTTTGCCTCCAGCTTTTGGTCACCAAAGGTCATGCTGTCTATAATTTCTCATTGTTTAACAAGCTGCTTGCTTGCAAGTGCAACCAGCGTGACCAGAACAGGCTGAGTTCACTCACCCACTGGAAATCGTCTGTCCTGTGCATGAAACACGTACAACGGACTTTGGCATTCCTACATAAATACGAGTATTTGCAAACCCACAGGCTCCCACAGCTGCCTGCAGTGCTCAAAACCTGCCCCCTCCCCTGGGATGCGGGACTGAAGCAGCTTGATGTAATTGTTCCACAGGGCCGCTGGGTCATGGGAACTGATGCCACAGGAGACGCGCCGGGCTCCTGGACCTCCCCTGCGGTCCTGCAGCCTCCAGCAGCTGGGCAGCCTCCAGGGGATGGGCTGGGGCCGGCTGCTCAGAGAGGGGTGTCCAGGGGCTGTCTGCAGCCAGAGGCATCCCTGTGGAGCGGGGATGCTCTTGTTCCACAGTTTGCATTGATGACTGTCCCACGCGTACCATAACTTAGCACAAGAGAAGAGCATGGTGATGGGGGACAGAAATGCAACTGGAGCTCTTCCTAATCCCACAGGCACCTGTCACCATCTTTAGACTCCCAAATACTTGTACAGTCTGGCTGTCACCTCTGATTCCTCACCCGTTCCCTGCTGAGCTTAGCCTCCTTTACCTTCCAGTGGTGTTTCGGCTGGAGGAGGCACCTGGAGGAACAAATCGTGCCTGCCGATGGCTGCTGGCCCGTGCTGGGGTCACATCGAGCAGGAGGCTGAGCTGCTGCTGCACAACCTGCTGCTCTGTCCCCTTGCTGCAGGCAGTTCCCTGTCAGCTATTTTTGTTAGGATTTGTGCTGCAGCACTGGTCATGAATTCCTGACACACGTGCCAGGATTAGCACCCTCACTGCTGGCAAGGCAAGAGCACAGAGGACCTTGGTCCCACCCTTTCTTCCCAGTGGTTGGCCCCCACCAGGTCCCAGGGTCAGCAAGAGCAGGAGACAGATGGGCTTTGCCTCTTCTCAGCCAGGAGGGCGTCTGGGAGAAGAAGTTGGATTTGGAGAGGATGTGTAGGAGAGGATGACCAGAACCTGGGTGTGGTGTGAAAGGGTTTGTTACTGCTGACCTGCAGGGTGAAACTGGGCTCCAGCCCAAGGCTGGAGATTTCTGCACCCTCACCCGTACATCACTTCTGACTGAAGGTTACCACTTCTCTCAGCGTTTTGCACATTCACCTTCTAATCTGCTGCAGGAAAATGGAGCCACATCAGCATAAAGTCCACCCAGTCCATTTTACCAGAGATAAGCAAGAGGGCTGGAGCAGCCGATGTGCGGAGCTGGCAACCTGCAGCAAGTGTCAGGGCTTCTTTCCTCCCTGCTCTCCTCCAAGCATAAACACAATTGCAGCTTTCTTTTTAGTGTGGACTCCCCCCCACCTGCCTCTTCTAGAGCGAGGATGGTGCTCTGCTCCGTGTTCGCAGGTCTCTTATCCCCAGGCAGGAGTCCTGGGCCAGCCGAATACAGCCCCAGTTGCCCCACTCTGCACCCAGCTCTCCGCGGGCACCAGGGCCAGCCCGGACCCGTGCCGGTGTGCCGGTGTGCCGGTGTGCCGGTGTGCCGGTGTGCCGGTGTGCCGGCGCTGGGCAGCCAGCTCGTCCTCGGCCCTCCGCACCGGAGCTGCGTTCCCTGACACCTTCCGTCCGCTCGGCCCGCTTGTTCAGCCTGGGAAGCTGGGAGGAAATTTCCCTGGAATCACCCGGACAGGGACCCTGCATGATTTTAATTTTCTTTTGTAGCCAGGGAAGGGTGCCTGCCTGATAGGGTTATTTGAATGTTTTTTGCTTCCTTCACACTTTACCCCTTCAATACCTGAGAGGCACCTTCCCATCCTGTAGCTGCTTGCGTCCCAGTTTTTGAGATGTGAAAAGTTCTGTCTCATTGCAGTTTTGAGGATTTAGTGGTTTTTTTTTTTCAAGAAATCCCAAATTCACCTACAAATGGAGTTTTCACCACAAAAATGGGGCAATTTTTATGAAAAAGAAATACGGAGAGTTCACTTTAAATTTTCAAAAAATGGTTTTCTTTGACAATAGGAATATGTTTTGGTTTTGTCATACCACAGGTCTGACAACAACCTGCACTGCTTGTTTCACCTCCTCTTCAAACCCGCTTGTGCTGAAGACTGCAATCTTCCTCGGTAATCTTGCATAGTGAATCACTGTCTTTACAGTCTTCACAAGTCTAAAAAACTCAACCACCTGCAGAGTGCATCCCCTCAAGAGGGTTTTGTAACCAAACTCCACGTTTTCTGACCCATCTTGGCTCTGTTTCTGCTCTCAACTTGCCCTCTCTGTCTCATCCTTTAAGGCTCTCTGAAGGGCTTCGCCAACTCTCATCTTCCTCCGTCCCCCAACACAGAAGAAGACCAGGAGGGGTTTGCACTCCTGTTGGTGATGAATGAAGCAGAAACATAAACGAGCCTGAGAGGCAGCGATGTGGGAAGTCTGTGTTTCATGGTGCTTGTGAGTCTGACAGGCATGGCAAAGGTGAGGTGACATGATGGTGACAATGACGGTGAGGTCAAGCCTCATTTGGGGGCAGCGAATCTTGATCTTGAACAAGATCAAACTGGAGAGAACCACGAGAGGGGTAAAAATGAGGTGATTAATGACAGAATTGAAGATAAATATTGCCTTGCTTCTCCCAGAGCCCTCGGAGAGCAGAGCCTGCAGTCCTTCCTTTGTCAGAATCCCCCATCCCACTAAGCAGGCAGGACAGGCTTGGAAGAAGAGCATGGGCACGGGATGAGAGGGGCTCACAACAGCTGCACCGGTGCCACGGGGGGACAGGACCCTCGGGCACCGTGCTGCACCGGCAGCTGCCAAAAGGAAGAGAAAATGATGCCCAGCACCAAGCCGAGATAGCTGAGAAGTTCCCCTGAAACTGGTGACTGCAGGTCCATCAGTGTTGGCATGGAGGTCACATCAGCGATGGCCAGATTTAGGACATGCACAGTAAATTTGCTCTTCTTCATCCTGGAGCACAGAAACCAGAGGATTCATTCCCACTGAATTCCAAAGTGGCGGTGGGAAGCACTGACCTGACAAAGACCGCCTTCAGGAATAATGTGCTGTCTTCTAAGCCCTTGGGTCGGTCTCGTTAGGCCTCCTGGGTCTGTAATGAGGGGCAACATGGTGTTCGACTCTGCTGTGGTGTCACCTGAAGCGTGAGCGCTTTTCTGTCAGAACACAGGGACGTTCTGCCACCAGTTTGTATTGCTGAAGCTGATGGAAAAATATCGCATCTTCTCATCAAACAGCTTTAAAGTTCATAGGTATTATAATTCAGAGACATTGCAAAGAACTTAATTTCTCATGAGTCCAATGTATTAGGAACAGAATAGAGCCTCCGAATGTTACTTTAATTAAACAAATGGCTTCAGCAAAGGAGACATGCATTTATCAAGCACCCCAGAGTTAAAGCCAATAGTCATTTTGTACTGCTTATTCTATGACAGCTGTTTTACCGATTCCCAGTTCCCCGTTACAGCAGGGTTACAAAGATCTCAGCTCAGGCAGGAAAAGGTGATGGTAAAAATAGTTTCTTGCAGAGAGAAAGCTGCTCGTTGGAGAGGACTTCTGCACAGGTTAGAAATAAAATTCTGCAAGTTGTGCAAATGTCCAAGCTGACAGTATTGATCTGATGGCACAGCAGAGATTCTCTTAAATAGCACTCCATGCAAAGAAATAACTAGAAAAAAATAATAAACACAATGTGAGCCTACCGATCTTACTTTTGTGGATGAGTATTAGGAATCCAGAGCCCCAAAGCAATGAAGGATGCTTCTCCTCTTGTGATAGAGACCCAGCACATGTGATCATGTTAGCAAACTATCTGTATTGCAATGCGCTTGGTCAGCTACTAAGTACTTTTCATGAAAATCAATCTCCTAAAATCATAACTATCATCAAAGAAAAAAATCACCACAGCTATGTGAAGTCTTGTTTATGTAACTGAAGTTTGTAATTTTTTAGAGCGCACAAAGTCATTGATCAAAATTACTTGTGTCTCTCTGTGTTTAAAATGGCAATTAATGCATTGTGTAAATACATAAATACACACAAGTATATATACATAACTCATGGTATCATTTGACCTTGCGCCTTGTGCTATCTAGTGTAGTTTGCTCATATTTATATAGGCTTGGAAAAAGTACCAAGTACAAAGTACTGTGCATCTTTTACTCCATTTCTGGTAATAACAGCTGATAATATTCAATGCGTTGTGGGACTAGGGCCTACATTTTCCACGAGTCATGAACGTAGTTGTAATTTGTCTCCAAGGATCTAACAGGGGGTGCAACATCGATCCCTCAGTATGTCTGTTGTGAGGAAAGGCTGGGTACTCAGCCCCGTCACCGTGACCTTCCTCGGCGTGTCATGGGTTATCTCCTGTCAACAAAGGCGAAGCACCGCCTTATCAGTCTGCTTTTTAAGACAGCTAACAGGGAATGCCCAGGGGCATTTTAAAAGTATATAAATAAGAATAAAACCCTACCATCGCTCTTTAAAAATGAGACTAGGAAAACTGATTAAAAAAAGAAAAAAAAAAAAGAAAAAGATTTTAAGTTTGGGATGAAATCTTTATTCTGGTGCATTTGATCTCTGAGTTTTGAATGAAATGGCAAAACCCCTTCAGGCTGTTTAAATACTTCTTTGTACACTTCATTAAGTAAAAAGACTCAGAAAAATTTGAGTACTAGACGGCATCGACTTAAAACAATAAGCCGAGCAGTATTACAATTCAAATTACGTTTCTTCTTTCATAAGCAAAGTAGGCCAGGAGGCATTTGCTTAGACTCTTGTTTCATGCTTACCTCCTGTCTCCATGTCACCTTGCTGGGGCAAGACGAGCCCTGTGGCAGCCTCACATGCCTTTTCAGCTCCCTTGAAGAAGGAAATGTGGGCACAAGGGCGTACACTTGCTTTTGCAGTTCTCCAGGGAATCACAGGAGATGGCCGCCTTCTTCCTCAGACAACTCTCTTGCTTGCAAGATTTGCAAAATGAAACAAATGGGATGCTGAAGGCTCCACTGGTCGTACAGACATGGAAAGTCCCAGACATACCCAGGAACTAGATTAAAGCTAAATCAGCAGACTTTATTAGTACTGCTGCTGCAGACAAAGTGCTCGAATCCAGAGTTCCCAAGAGCAGAACAGATGCAAAGGAGAATATACTGATTTATTTTTGCACACTAAACCATAGTGAGATCATTAATGTGCTGAAGTAAGTGGGAACACGGGACTAGAAGGGAGCTCTTACATTCCAAAGACCAATTTCTTGTTACTACATTAAAAAAAAATAAATCCCATATTTAAGCTGATCATACTCCTTCCTAAAAGTATTCAGGATTCTTTTCCCGGTTTGTCCAGAAACTACGGTCCTTTGATGACCAGATCAGTTTCCAGCCCAGATGCACTATCATGCTAGAGGTGGTATGATCTTGTCAACCAGGCCAAGGTGCTCTGACTCTTTTAGATAATGTCTGACATAAGTAACCATGTCATTTCCTAAGTGAAGGAAAAAACATGCTTCAGAGGCAGTTTTCCTCAGTTTTTCAGAACAAAAATACAAGCCAAGAGTCAGGCAAGTTTCAGGCTGGGTCCTATTCCCAGTCAAGCCCAAGGGTGAGCTTTGCAAGAGGTTTCGATGGGAGGTAATTAAAATGTTTAAGATACATGCTTAAAAATAATCACTTTTGTCTTGAATAATGCCAGCACGCTAATTTTTGAGGAAAACATGTAGTTGTGCATGTGAAGAATTGCCACCTTGCTCATGGCGAGAGGAACCCCGGCTGATCCAGCTCATGACTTCTTCTCAGCGCGGGTTAGCGATGTCCCGCGGTCTGTAGAGGAGCCGTGTGGGAGGGACAGCGAAAGGCAAAGCTGAGGCAGGTCACCACGTGCTCCTGACAGACTCCAGGGTTCAGGTTATAACTGGAGGGGGACAGTAAAAAGCCTCCAAAAAGGTAATGTTTCCTTAACGCTCAGTGAATCTAAAGGGTTAAGATGATAGAGAAGGTTTTCTTTTCTGCCTAAATTAGGTAAGTGAAGAAATTTCTGAGATTCCCTGTTTCGTGTGTATGTCTGTGTCCTGGAAGACCTGTACCAAAGACTTCATGTGAACAATTGGACAAAAATAAATGGTCTGTCTGAGGTAGAAGGAGCACATTGTAAGAGGGGGTGAGGGCAGCCCCCTGGAGCAAGCGGGTGGTTTTGGAATAAGCGTATAGAGAGAGAAGAGCTTTTATTGCTGGTGGTGTGACAGGAGAAGGGCATGAAGCAGGTTATGATCAGAGTGAGTGTGGAGAGCTGCTGGGTAGAAATGCCGTGAGGGGATGTTGCAGGGAGATACTGAAGATGCGCGCTCTCCATGCTAGTTTTACTCGTGCTTTGAGGGCTCTGTCTGCACTGAAGTCAAGGAAAAAGTCACATGGCTTTTTTCCTTTGAGGTTTTTTCCTTCTCTTTTCATTTCCCTTCTATTTTCATTTTCCCAATCTCTGAAGCCTTGTCTGGCACTTCAAGTGGTCAGAAGAAGGAAGTTAACATCTCAAGGGAGAGCTGCAGAGCACGCAGGTGATGAGAGAAAAGGCAGAGCAAAAAAAATGTAAAAATCAAGAAACAAGCATAAGGGAAGAAGAGAGGAAATAATAAAAAAAATCTATGGACATTGGAGTCACATGGAGGAGAAAGGAGGCACTACAGTCATTTTAGCACTGCTTATTCTGCTCCTTTTGCTTGGTCCAGTTCAATGCAGGGCTGAAAGTCTGAAGCCAATGCAATGGCAGAAATACTATTTTAAGGTCTGTTTGTTTTCAAATGAGCTGTCAAACAGACGATTTGGCAGCCCAAGCCTTAGCCTGGCCCCAGGAGGGTATCTCTGGCTTCTACATCTATCAGATTGTGAAGTTATCCCAGAGTAGAAGGGACCAGGACAGAGGCCCAAAAAGGAAATGCTTCCCCTCCTTTGCCCAGAAGCGTTTCCAAATCCTCATCTGAGAGAAGCAGCTTGGCTTTGGCATATGAGAAAAAAATGACCCCAGAAGGGAGGGGCCACCTGTGCCTATTCCAGAAGGATTTTTACTCTTATGCAACGTTTTGTATGGAAAGAAAGGCCTTTCAAAGCACAAACACATAATTTGTCTTGTGGTGCTACAACAGCCATGTCTGAGAGCAATAGAAGGGGCTGATACAAGGGCGTATTTGAGATACGTGAGGAACAAGCAAAAATACGAGTATTGCCACTCCGGAAGTTCATGTCGGTTGCTGCAGTCAGGGAGTGCTCTTGGCTGTGAATTAGGGCAGAGAACGTATCTCCTGTTGCATTAACATAAACGCCTGTTCTTGGAAGCCAGAAGGTATAATTAGGCTTACTCAATCACATGTTTCCACCGGGGAAGTCTGTTTCACCACTGACACAAGGGGATGAATGCTTGAAAAGCCCGGCCTTGTTTTGCCTGGCACGACATGCCCTCGGGAAACCCACACCTACACTTTCATGATCATCACGAGAAAAATCTGCATTTGCAATTATGGGACAGACAGTGCCACCCATCAGCCGTTTCTTCCCAGTTTATGAAAATGTGAAGACTGAAGCATTTAAGCCTTGATTGAATAAAGTGCCAGAACACAGGCTTGAATTTAGGTGATGTGATTTAAGCCATGCACTCACACCATGCCGAATTGAGCTTGCCTGTCAGAAGAGGCAGTAGTTTGTATACCACACAAAGCCTTTATATTCAGAGGCTCCACCCTGATCCCACCCTCAGGTACACATACCCGCTTGCTTAAGTAGCTGAGAAGATGCAAGAAACCCCTGTAAAACTAGTTAGCTGGGATCAGGAAGAACCTGGGGCTCATTCCCTATCGCTGGGCTCACAAATTCTGTATTGCAGTTTAACAAAACAGGATTAGTAGATGCACATGGAGACTATCACAGCTGACAGGAACAAAAAATGCACATTTACAAGTCCTGGCCAGCATCTTCCATATCACCTCCTCTGTCACAGTGCAGTCATCAAACTGAAGGTCATGATGCAAGAGACATGGGCTCCAGTGACTCATCTGCCACGTGAGAGATGAACCACACTGCCTCGTCATCCTGACATGGTGCTGAGGATGGCTCTTAGGGTAACTGGCCACCATTTCCACCACTCTCCTGGAGCTCCCCATCACACACATCATCACCAGCAAATGGTGGCAGAAGAGGGTGAGTGCCATGACCTCCCTCATCATGGCTGCACAGGGGTATGGCTCCACTCCTGGTAGACACCTTAGCACCAGCTTCAGAAGTTCATCCATCTGCACGGTCCCCAGCACCAAGAGAGGCCACAGTGGTAGCAGGCAGGGCAGGCAGCACACACCAAGGAGGCCACAGCGGCTCTGAGCTGGTGCTGGACATCTGCGCCTTGTCTGCAGGGCCGACGGGGCGCTGCTGGCCCAGAATGGTGGTGACCTGCCGGCAGTTGACCTCTTTGAGACCATTTCCTTGCTCTGTGCTTTTGCAGTTCTGCTCCTCCCCTATCAATTCCAGTATATCATTTATGTGAAAAGGCGGGGGCAGCCTATCAGCCCTCCACCTGTTTCAGGACTCTGTCCCTGGAGTCACCTGGCAGCTCTGAAGGATGGCACTCCATCTCTACCCAGTGTCAAAAGACAGCTCTGGTTTTGGTCTTCAGCCATCACAATGTCTCCAAAACTTCTCCAGGGGAAGAAAGAGATACAGTCCATCTAGTTATTTTACTAATCTCTTTACCTGCTTTTTTTCTTCTAATAGAGTTTCTAAACCCTTAACTATGTTCTAGTCTCTTATTGATTCTTCCTTCCCCCATCCCTGCCCCCAAAGAAACAACACCAGAAACTAAGCCTTTCCTCATCCGGGAGAGTAGTAAGTTTAATTTTGGCAAGATATGTGTATGTGTATAAATATTATGCACATTGTTTACTATACAGTCATCTGGAGTATTGGTACATTCAGCCTGATGAGGAGGCGCTCTCTAGCTCCGTGGCTGACACCTTGTTATCTCCTTCCATCAATCCATGTTTGGAGGAGTGCTAAGGAAATAGCTTTGCTGAGAATGTATCTTAGATCAGAGTCTGATTTTTTTGTACCACAGCAGAACTGTCCGCATGACAGCGTAGGTGGAGAAAACTCAATCTGTTATGGGTATCAAGTGTGCCTTGAGTCATGCTTGTAAGCTCTGCTCCTAAATGTGAATGCATATTCCTATCAGTGGGAACATGAGGGTGTGTAAACCACAACAAGGTATTAAAAGATTATGCCAGGAACTGGGAGACAAAAATATAGGGCAGTGAGGCAAAGAAACAGGACAGATGATACAGAGCTGCCCAAGCAGCTTTAAACTAAAGTTGCCAGGGAAGGGGAACCTCAATCCATCCCACTCCTACCAGTTGCCAGTGCCAGCAATAGATGCCCAGAGCCGGGAGAAGGATCACAGGTCAGCAGGAGAGCACCTGACGTGCAGCACGAAGGAATTCCAGCCACTCCAGCCAGCCAGTCAGCTTCATTGGGGATCCAACTTAAACACCTCTATGCAAACTCACAAAGCATGGGGAATAAACAAGAGGAGTTAGAGATGTGCGCACACCTGCAGGGCTCTGATCTCATTGACATCATGGAGACGTGGTGGGATGGCTTCAGATGGCTCCTATGACTGGAGTGTTGGAACGGAAGGATGCAGGCTCTTCAGGAAAGACAAGCAGGGGAGACAAGGAGGAGGTGTC
>VXBL01000245.1:853228-870278 GCA_013400195.1 Aramus guarauna | reverse complement strand
GGGACTGTTTACAAGGGCATGCAGTGATAGGACAAGGGGTAATGGCTTTAAACTGAGGGAGGGGAGATTTAGGTTAGACATTAGGAAGAAATTCTTCACTGTGAGGGTGGTGAGGCACTGGAACAGGTTGCCCAGAGCAGTTGTGGATGCCCCCTTCCTGGCAGTGTTCAAGGCCAGGCTGGATGGGGCTTTGGGCAACCTGGTCTAGTGGAGGGTGTCCCTGCCCACGGCAGTGGGGTTGGAACTAGATGGTCTTTAAGGTCCCTTCCAATTCAAACCAGTCTATGATTCTGTATTTTTTAACCTTGCGAGTAGTTAAGTGCTTCCTTGCCAGGGCTATATCCCAGCTGGGACGGTGCTGGCTTGGGGGCTGAACATTTCTGTGCTATCCTGGTTCTCCTCTGCACAGCCAACTCAGTACCACTCTATCCCACCATGGACACACAAGCAGATACAACTGCCCAGCTGGGACATGCCTTGAAGCCCTTCCTGCGGCTGGCTCCACTGTGGCCAGCAGCACGAATTGCATGGCCAGGAGCCACACACAAATGCTGGTGTGTTGCTCACAGGGCAAGAAAAATCGTGTGTCCTTGACATCAAAAGATAAAGTGAAAGTACGACAAGGAAGAAAAACCAGTTCTAGGAAATGTGTTCAGCAAGAAATAGAGGCAGAAATAGTCCCTGGAGTATTTAAATTCTGAGGAAAATATTTTTAATTAACAAAAGACTAAGACTTCAAGTGAGTCTGAGTACCTTATAGTTGCTGGAAGTCCCTGTTAAGGGGAGGGACAATGCGGTGGTGTCTTCAACCCCTCCACCGCAGAGGAAGAAGCAACCTGATATTTTGATGCAGTGGAATTGCTGAAAAATGCAGAACTTCAGTTTCTTTATCTCCAGCTGCAATTCAGTTGGTTGTTGTTCACTACCTAACTTATTCTGTGTTATCTCAACTCTGCAGACCAAATGCTGTTACCAGACCAACCTATGAATAGAAAAGGACAAGTCAATAGCGTTTCTGGAAGCAAACTGATGACACAGCCAATACAGATGTTCATGCTGAAACCTTGGCAAGATGTACCACCCCATCACTGTGGGAGCTAGAAATCCTGAATGTGGAGTCCTCAAGAGCAGCCTTTGCTCATGTGCAGGGGCTGAACTGTTACCTGGTTTACTGATGCTGATTTCCATGGTTTTGTGATGACTTACCGCTGCTAAGCATCTTGTCCCATTTCTGTCGCAGGTAGAAAGGAGAAAGTTGGAAAAGGTGGAAAATAAAAAAAAGCCAACACCACTTGTTTTTACTGTAATACAATCAACTTTGTTCTTATTGTGTTAGTGAGGTTGTAGTAGTAGGTGAATTCATTGTAATGTTAGTATTTGTATTACTATGTGATTTAAACATCTCACAGATCTAAAGTTATCCTCCCAGTGCTCCCATGTTACTCCCATTTTGCAGAGGAGGAATTTTGATGAGGATGAGGGAGTCTGAGACAGAGTAAACACAGGCCTCATGACTTCTACGCTCAGATTCATTGGTTTGTACTCTTGCTACACTTTAAAAATATCCTTTTCCAGGAAATATAATGGCTTTGTATTATATTTTAGGATTCTAGATCCACCCCAGTTATATCTGCTTGACAGAAGAGGCAGTTCAGTGTTTTCATTCAGTGACCTTCAGGCTTTATGCAGTACACCTACGGCATGAGCTTGTTTTGCACTTGTGTGGATCAAGCTGGATCACCTTGAAAAATACAAATTATCTCTGAGTCTACATTTTGTCTTAAAAAGAGACTAGTATTAGAAGTGGTTTAAAATAGTAGAAAAACTCTACTCAAATGAAAATGTTTGGCTACTTGAGATTCTTCATCTTTAATATTCAACATCTGGGAAAAATCCTAAAGTAGAAAGAAGTATTTCCCTTCTGAAATTATGTTGAGATGCACTGTGCTCTGGTTCATCTCTGTCAGCCAGGCTCTCAGTCGGACAGCAAGAGAAAAGAGGATTGTTTTACAGAGCCCTGTTCCATGGTGCACTGTGGGAGGTTCAAACCAGTAAAGGAGAAATGAGACATGGGAAGACTGGGCACAGTTTCCCTGCAAAACCACAATGTGATATGCACAATGAAATTTTGATTTTAAAATGCTGAATTAATCCATGGACTTTTAGTCCCCTTTCACAGTTCAGATGGAAATTCCTTTTTTAAGTCCCAGCATCATATAGCAATACACAGCTCTTTAAGTCATGTCACTACAAAGCTCTTTTTCTTTACTGCTTATTATCTAATTACATCCATACACAATAGTTACATTTGCAAGCATGCCATTAGATGACTTGTAAAGGTGTTGCCCTAAGGAGTCACAGACCTATCCTGGCTGAATTCAAAGAGGGTTCAGAAAAGGCTGCAAACAATTCATCAGCGTTGTTTTTTTGAAGTATGGGTGCCTCCATACAGCTGCTATCACCCTTTTAAATAATTTTCCAATACAAAGGATCCTCAGCATTGCAGCTATTTCTCTTGCACGTAGGAGCAGAGTGTAGGGAGACAGGTGGACCACCCGACTTCAGCTGAAACGTCACGAGTGTTCAGTGAACCCAGCCAGAGAGACTAAGGTTTCACAGTAACAAGCATCAAGGATTTTACTTAACCACCTATTCCTGTGGTGCAGAGAGCAAATAAGGAATAATGGCTAACTTCTGCGACAGGTTGGAAATGCATGTAAATTATGAACATGTGATACAGAATAAAAATTTTAGAAAGGGGTAAAGAAAGACAGGCAGGTTAGTACAATCAGGAGTAAAGATTATTTCAGGGCAGTCTTTCTTACCAGGGCAGGCACTTCAGGTAACTTAGTCTGGCCAGCAGCTCTGTTTCAAGAAACATTTTGACACCTGTTGGCTGGAACCCCCAGAAAGAACACAGGTTGAAGTATAGAGCACTGTGGTACCAGACCCGGCTTTCATCATCAGTGATACAGAATGTCGTAGTCTGTAACTGGAAATAACCACACCATCTTACCTCAACCTAAATAAAGTAAAAGCTAAGTTTACTGGCTACTTGGCAGTCCAATTTTTTCTTCCAGCCTTTTACCATGGAAAGCTCTGACTCGTCTCTGTCCTGCATCTCTGATATTACTGCTGTGCACAACTAAAGCTAAAATGGTCTAAACTGCCTATACTACTTAATCGCATACTGCTTCCATTCTTACCTTATTTTGTCCCCAGTGGTTTCCTGTATTGTCTTACACATATTAAAATGACAACGTAGGATGAAAATACTGTTTCCTGTGCTGTCTTACACCACGTAGCAGCGGTGGCCCTAACACTTGGTACCTGGTGGGGCTGCCAGCAGGCAGGTGCGGTGTCCTTTCTCTTCTGATGTATGACGATGCTGGGTTTGGTGCTAGCGTTTGTGCCATCCGTGACTGGCCCAAGAGGGAAATAAGACTCAGAATGATTTTAGCAAAGGCAGATTTCCGCTGGGGACAGGCCCCACTGTCCCCAAGGTGACAGCTGCCACTGCTCTGCGTGATAGGACTAAAGGCAGGTCTACAGACAGCTGAAGAGCCTCTGAACCCAAGGGCAGAGGAGACCTCCTCACATCTAGGAGCTGTCTGAATAAGCCAGGTTTTGTGAAGGACTCATGGCAATTTCTCATGAAGAGGAAGAGGAGGAAGAGGGGTAGGGAACAAAACGTTGGTGAGGCTTTGCAGAGCTAAGTCAGACGGGTGAAGTGTAACCAAGAGTGGATCAGAGTACAGAAAAGAAATGAAGCTGGTTTGTGAAGAAAGAAGACAGCTGCTCTGTACTTCATTAAGGTCCAGGTTCCTGCTCTCCATGACTTGGTGAGAGGCAGGCAGAGTGGGAACATATTTCTGCTTGCAAAGGACACTTACTCTAAACCAACAGATACAGAAATACATTATTGAGATTCTTTGAGAGGTGAACAGTTGTGGGTTTTCGCAAAGATATGTATTCTTCTCCTTGCCCAAGTATACCTTTTCCATTCATTTTGTATAACTTTTAATTTTTTTTTTCCTTTCCCCCTAAAAAACACAGAGAGATGGGCAATAGGAAACCTTGTTCTTTTATATTTGTTTGTCCCAAGCTCACAGCACCACTAAGAGCTCCTCGCTGCCTGGTACTCTCCCTCTGCTCCCCACCCCTCTCTGATTTGGGAAACTCCCTGCAATTGCCCTCCGGCTGCTTCCCCACTAGCACCGTGACAAGACACAGAGGTACGAGCTCAGATCCAGAACATCCCGTGTGCTGCACCCAGGCAGGTAAACATGGCCACTGTATAAATGCATCCGTACAGCTTCTGTACCCAAACTGGCCGATTTCCCCCCCGGCTGTGGGGTTGCACAAGTGGAGCCAGCCTGCAGCTGTCCTCTCCGCTGGCAGAAACGTGCCCGGGCAGTGCACACACACACACACACACACACCCCTCTCCCTGGCAGCACACACACACACATGTGCACACACATGCTCTCCCTGGCAGCACACACACACACACACACGTGCACACACACCCTCTCCCTGGCAGCACACACACACACACACACACCCTGGCAGCACCTCCTGCTGCGTGGCATTGCCCGCCAGCACCCAGCCCTGGCGTGCCACCGGGAGATGCGCAGGTGGGAAAGAAGAAGGTGCGGCTCAAGTCAGGAGCAGGAACATCTCCAAATCCTCCCGTGCTCACATGACAGTCAGTCCGTGAAGTTACACGTCAACAATTCCTGTAACCTGCCGCCGGTCTGGGCAACACGGGCCAGGCGCCTCGCTTTGCTTCCAGAGATTTCCAGAGCCCTGCACGCCGTTTCTGAGCCTGTCTACCCTTAGCTTTCTATCCACTAGTGACCACCCTTTTTTCATCAGCCATTTCAGAGCAGAACCTAAAATGCATGAACCATCCAAAACCATCTCTGACAAAGAATAGAAAATTAATCTGAAAATAGCTTTACCTATGTTAGGAGCCTGTACGGTCCCAACAGTAACTATAAACTGCCCATCTCTCAGCAGCTACCTTATTCTTACTTCAGATAAGGTACTTTACAGGTTCTCAGAGTACACCTAGTTTTCAGGCCCTCTGCCACAGGCCCTAAATCCACTTTCATAAATAACATGCAGCAGGTCTTAACCACCCAGAAAAAAATATGATTAATTCACCTCTACCAACTTCAGCTGTCAAAATTTCTCAGTAGGATTTCAGGATTAAGCAGTAATCCTTGCTTTTGGAGCCTGCTATTCCATACCGTTCCCATAAAAACACAATCCTATGATTGCCACTAATGGTAACTCCTACCATAACCTTTTAACTATGAACAGATGATCCCTGCTGACCTCAAAACTAGCTGTTGACACATACTTTCACCTTGCTTTGCAGAAGCCGACAATAAGTCTATCTCTCACTCCTGTTGCCTATAAAACACCTATACCACCCTTCAGGGAACTGGGCACACGCTAGGATAATGGATGATATGAGTAGGATAAAAGATGTCTAACAAGTTCTGCGGTGGGTTTTGGGTTAGGGTAACCTTAATCCTAAGGTTTATCCTAAGCCTAACTCCCACTTTAATGATATTCTCGTATCACCTATTGAGGAATAACCATAAGTCATTCTGGCTCTCCTAGTATCCATGAGCCTTAATGGATCTTACAACACTTAGGACCTGTCCATTTGTCCCCAGAGACCTCTGTTTGCTCTCCATGGCACCCCAGAGCCCTCTGTTTGGGCTTTGGTCATCTTACAACCCCTCCGTTTTTCAGCGTGCCCCTCTGTTAGTTGTTTGAGCCCACCTCTGCAGTCCACACTCCTCTGAAACCTAAGCCCAACTCCTAACGTTTGGGTGAGCTGAATAATTAAGGAATGATTTTCAGCTGGAAAGCAGTAATGACTGAATGACCATCAGGAAAAATTGTGCTGCCTGAAAGTGCTGCCAAAGCACCAAAAGGGTTTGTCATGGCTCGTGTAAGGGTTTGTCATGGCTCAGGAGATCTGACTCCCAGGTACACAGAGGTTCTTTTGTATACTGGCACCTGTATCAACCACATAGCCCCCTCTACTTTGGTTTATAAAACCTAGGTTGTTGAGTTTTGTTTAATGAATGAATTGCAAGTTTTTTTCAAGTTGCCTTCTGCTTCCAGCAACTGGAGATATAAGAACATGAAATTGTTCAGAGGCTCAAAGCAAAATGATAAAAAGGTAACGCTACTAGCTTCGTGCATACAGGATATTTGAAAGTGTTAGTATGTTCAATTTACATCCACTGCAAGGCTGCTCTGTCCCACCAGGTTAGCGTATGAGAGAAATTTTTTAGGATACATTATCATTCATGTCACATCTTGCTGTATATTCAGTTTGGATGGAAATTAACAGAGTATCTATATTGTCCATCATGTCTTGATTGTCGACACCAATTTCTAGTCCCAAGACCTGTTGGGGTTCCATGCTTTGTTATTGTAGTCCCCTTGTTCAATATCTGAATAGTTAAACTGATTCAGAAATAGCCACTCCATCCCTTGGCAGCATCTGATATAAACACTCCGATAGTCAGCAGGCGCGGGGTCCCCCTGTGCTACTCAGCTGTCCGGTTACTCCTGCAGTCACCAAGGATAAGCTGTGTTCGTGATCTGTTTCCCTCAAGACCAGGTTTCCCCCAGCTGCCCTGGCCATGCAGATGATGGCTGATTGTGCCCCAGGGACCAGTCACGAAGGAGGTGCTGGGTGCGTGTGAGAGGTGCCACAAACCACCCGCCCCGTGGAGACACGGGGGCCGGGGCATCCCTGATTTTGGATTGCGTTTGTGCAGCAGATTGAGTGGGCTACGAACCCAGGTACCTGGTCAATTCTGATATGTTAACGTGTTTCTACAATGATCCTTCTCATTACTCATATGCACATCTCATTTTACAGGAAAGGAACAGGTTTCTTTCTTTCTCAGAGGTAGCTTGGAATTTTTGGTCCCTTAGCTGTTGAACATAAGGTGGATTACAGCTTAAGCCAACAAAAGCAATTAGAAGTTGTTTTTATTTCACTCTGTTTCTTTCCTAACTTTATTCTGACCCTCCCTTTGGGGTCATTTATTTCTCACATTAGTTAGTAGTTTCTCCCGTTTGGGGATTTGGTAGTTTTAGTGAAACATCTAAAGGAGAAGACCAAGCAAACTCTCTCCTTTTTTGGCTAAGAATGTTCGTTCTGCTAATATCTGAATATAAAAACAACCTAATTCTTGGGGCAAAAGCAGGGGACATCCTCAGGGGATTTTTGAAAGAGTTTATCTGCTCCTAAGCTTGTTTGAACTTTTTCAGGGGAGGCTGTGTAAATCTCAGGAACAGCTTTTCACTTTGCATGGCTGGGGTTTTTTGGTAGAATAAACTCAAGATACAGTTTTTACCGAGAGGAATGAACGTATGAGACTAACACAATGATGTGGCTGTTTTCTTTGCTCTGTGGTTTCTTTCTTTCTATTTTCTTTGTTCTGTGAATTAATCTTCCTTCCTTCCTTCCTCTCTTCCTCCCTCTCTTCCTTCCTCTCTTCCTCCCTTCCTCTCTTCTTTTTCATTCTCGCTCTCTTGCTTTTTTGTTTTCTCATATTAAAAAATATAATACAAATTTACGAATCAACTTGCATTATTTTAGATGGCATTTGGTGGCACAGTTCTAAATTTGAGATTTTTCCCTCTTCAGATCTTATCATCTCCAAATAGATTTCCTACTCACTTCATGTTTGTTTGTTTAAACTATGTCTTTTGGTATTGTAGCAGCTCAGGACAACTTTCCATGTACTGCCATTCAGTTCCCACAAGAGTTAACTCCCAGGCTTTCAGCTAGATGACTTGCCAGTTGCTGAGTGATGCCATTTGAAGCACAGCCTCAGATGATGAGCCTGGGGCCCTTTGCTTGGCATGCCTCAGACATCTGGAGCAATGGGAGAACTGCACACTTCTTTTTGAGGGAGTCATGGTCAGAGTCACTACTTGCTCCCCCTCCTTACCAGAGGCAAATGATTGCAGAAGGTAACCTTCACCTTCTTCAAGGAAGTTCTTCAATAGCTGCAGGGAAATCTGAACAGACCATGGATGTATCTGGAAGGAGAGGACCCTTTCCGTTCTCATCTCTGAATGCTCTCACGTGGGAATGACCAAAGTAAGTTGAGAAATTTTTTCTCTTCGTTTTACTCTTCAGACAGAAATACCCCATTTATTAGAGAGATGAATGAAAAACTTTATTGAGTCTTTTCATACTGCTCTTTTTTCCCTTTTCTATTTGTTTTAACACTTGAAGTAGATAGCTTATCCTCTCCATTTCTCCTGTGAAGCTTCCAGCAGCGCAGTGTTTGAGCATCTTCCTTCTGCAGTTTTTGCAGAACACCGCTTTTGGGAGGCTTGCCGCTCGTTCTGGTCACTGCATTTACTTGTTGCATTCACCCTCACTTCTCTACCACATTTCCAGCTATCTTCTTTGTTCCCTCCGACCGACTCGGTCTCAGATGGTGACATGGTCAACATCCAGGTGGGATCATCATTAATATTTTTGTGCAGGTTTAAATGCCAACAAGCCTTGGGGCTTCCCAGGTTGTTTACTGAATACTCTTTTTTAGACTGTGATATTTATTGCGTCTTAAGAAGCTGGTTTGAACCCAGGAAACCCAGAGCTCATAAGAGAAAATTTATGACTGGGGGAATGGCTCTGTTTAAATAATCATTGCAAAAGTTAGCCTCAGTAAAACTTATTTACGTTGCTTTTGATGTTCTTAACTGCTTGAGGATATGGGTACATTCCCATTATGGCATGTTAATGAACAAAGCTGCTTATAAGGATGAACCAAGTCAGCTTACTGCCAAGAGACATGGCGTCTCTGTTAACATCAGTAAATCAGCAAGGGTCCTGAATGTGACTCTATCACCACGGGGGCAGCCGGGAAGTTAACAGGAAAGGGGGCATGAAATATTCATTTGAAAATCAGCTGAACCCAATGGTGCTATTTCTCTGTTATAAGATAAAAGAAGACATACAAAAGGAGAACTTGTTCCATAATTCAGCAAAACAGCAGTTTTAACCATTGTAACAATGACAGGAAACCTGAACAACTACTTCTCCTTGTGATGGGTTGGACCTGTAATGTTTACAGGATATTGCAGTTGTACTAAGTGTTTGGAGTGTGTAAACATGGTTAAATTATGTTATGCTATGATAAATGACATTTTAAGCTGGTCAAAACTGACTATCTCAAAATGGTGGCATTTTGCTTTCCCTCCACCTCTGTACTCGGAGGGAATACAATGCTGAGTAACTATATATTATTTTTACTTACTTAATTAAAGCCCTTCCTGGTAAAGAGATGTTGGTATCATTTTTTTTTTTAAAACAAAAAAACTTGTGAGCAAAATTAACTTGAAATACATATGTTTAGCTTAACATTAATGTCATTAGCTTCAACAGGAGCTGAATAGACCTGTCTGGGAACAATCATGGGCTCTAACAAGAATGACCAGTGCTATCTGTGACCACTGTGTCATGAAATTTTGCAATGTGATGGAGATGTTGCTTGTCCAGGAGCAATTTGAGAGTATCTCTGTAGCTGTGGTTTAGCACTCATATGCTGAACCCCGTATAGAAGAAAGCTCAGGATTTCTGCTAGCATAATGGGCTTAGCAGTCTTTAATATTGCCAAGAGTAGTTCCAGCTGGGTTTCAGCTAGCATCCGTATATCAAAGCTGGTTTTTCTTTTGCTAAGGTTTTCAGATATGACCAGAACATGAGGGTCCACAAAACAGAAAGAAAAAGGGGAGGGGAGGAGCACACAATGCTCACAGTATATTTTTATACATATTTGCAGAAGGAAGAGCTGTGCTATCCAAACTTGAGCTTTCCCCATGGATGAGTCAAACGTAACGTTTCATCCCAGCGAAGGCACAGAGAACATCTCAATGCACAGAAACATTTCTACACAGGAAAGGGTCTGGGAGATATTGACCCCACTTTGGGTAATTATGATCATCTCCTTCCTGGGTTTTTGTGAAAATGGAATTGTCCTCTGGTGCCTCTGCTTCCAGATCAAAAGAAACCCATTCACTGCGTACATCACACACCTGTCCATTGCTGACATCTCCTTACTGCTTTGTACATTTATTCTGTCAATTGAGTACATTGCTGGTTTTGGATTTGCATATGGTTTTTACTATTATATAACCACCACACTATCTATTGTCTTCCTTCTTGGCTATAATACTGGTCTCTATCTCCTGACAGCCATCAGTATTGAGAGGTGTCTGTCTATTGTTTACCCCATCTGGTACCGATGCCACCGGTCACAGCACCAATCGGCAATTGTGTGTGCAATTCTGTGGACTCTGTCTTTTCTGATGACAGTAGCCGAATACTTAACGTGCAAAGATGACTCAACGAAGGAACAATTTGACGATGGCAACCATTGCCAAGCACTGCTCATCTTCACGTGGATCCTGACTTTCATGATTTTCATTCCTCTAATGATTCTCTCCAGCCTGATCTTGGTTATCAGGATTCATCGTAACTCCCTGAGACCTCATTCGTCAAAGCTCTACATCATCATTGTGGCCACAGTCATTGTCTTCCTCATCTTTGCCATGCCTATGAGGTTATTGTATCTTCTGAATTACCACCACTGGTCATCTTTGCTCAGCCAGCAGAACCACGTCACCGTTGTTCTCTCCACCGTTAACAGTAGCATCAACCCCCTTGTTTACTTCTTCGTAGGAAGCAGCAAGAAGAAGAGGTTCAAGGAGAGCCTCAAAGTGGTTCTTAGCAGAGCACTTGCTGATGGGTTGCGGCCAAGAAGCCAGGAAGTTGGCATGAGTTTGGATATAGCTGAAACAATTTTCTAAAGTTGAGGGGGGAAACTCTAGGGGCAAATAATTGGACTTGGAAGTTTAATAAACCACTGAAAAACTAAAAGTATTTTTCTTCCATAGAATGTAAAAAGAAGTGGTGAAATGGTACTGATATCTTTGGTGGTTGAGCAATGGAAAAATATGGACTAGAATAAAGATAACTTTTATTTGTATTTTCTTAATTATTCAAACACATGCTACATCCTGATGTGACTATGTCAGTCAAAGATACCACAGTGGAAAAGAGACAGGCCAACAGAGAATATAAAAAAAGGACACAGAAATATGTTATAAATAGTGTGACATTTAAACAAGCACTGAGCACCCATAAATGCTATTGAAGTCATCAGGGCCTGTGTGTATTTGCATTTTTAAAAGTCAAACCCACTAAACGCAGGATTCACGTTACATACTGGGATTTAGTTTCAACTGTTTCCAGCTTGCTTAATTGCGCAAAAGACCTGCTCCCTGGGGGAAACAGAGGAAGAAATCCACGTATGAAAGTAAGTCCCCATACGTACCCACAAACATACCGTGTAGCTTTGGTCTAGCAAGACATTTAAGAACACACTAAATGGTCAAGCTCCTCTGTGGCTAAGGGGCTACTTCAGAGCCTCTTTTCAAAGCGCGTGTTGTGTAATTTCGAGTGACATCAACATTCCTCTGGGTCCTCGGACAATTTGGTACCTGACATACAGGAGTAGCTGGCAACATAGGGATGTTGTCAACTCACTGAGGGCTTTTGCCCTAATTAAGAAGGGTGGAGCTGGCTTATCCCCAAAATGTCAGTGTTCCTGTAAGTTTAGTTATTCACGGAGTCTGTGAGAAAGTCAGTCCTAACACTTACCATGTATTGAGTACTTAGCTGTTCTCTGGAAAACATATATTCCCCATGTGGTCTCTCTGTTTTATAACAACCGGGTTTGGATGAACAGAAAACCAGAAAGGTGCCTCACACAACGCATGACTGGGGCTACACCCCGGCCAAACCGTTCCAGCTGACTGCCTCCTTCTGTTGTATGCCAGGGTACCGGGGACAGTATTTTGTGGAGTTTAATTCCCAGGGCTACTTGCCCAACTATAGCCAAGCAGAGAGGAAGACAAGAGCAAGGATGAGATGGGGCTAGGTCAGGCTTATCACACAGAATATGGGGGGTCTGGGCAGTCAGAGAGCTGTGGCACTTTCAAGGAGGCATCTGGGAGATGCATTTGCTTCTGGCCCACACACAGCTCCAAATTCAGCGGGAACCAAGACCTCCTGCCACAGGCAGAAGCAGCATCTTCAGCTTCCCGCCAAGTTTCCATTGGCACACTTAATAGCTAACTGGGGAAAGAAAAATACAACCTACTCCTCCTTTGTTGAAAGATTGCCAGTCCTGGAATAAGGAAGATGGTAGGCTAAGACTGAGGATTGGATGGGAATTCACACAGAGAAGAGATCTCAGAAGGACAAATATTCCTTCCACGCATGTGCCCTTTTCTCCTCACATTAAAGTGTTGCAGCGTGTCACTGCAGAAAAGACTCAGGAAAAGGAAGAGGTTACCCTTACGTCTTCCTAATTCCCTCACTCCATTGAAATCTTTATCTATGACAGCCCCTCGAATTGTCCCAGTTTTTCTCTTTGAAACTCTAGTCCCAGGCCAGCCACCTCTATTGATTCAGGTGGCAGAGGAGTGCAGTCTGCTCCTCTCTTTGGGCAGTGTTCTACTGTACTGCTGGAAAGAAAAATCAGCCAAGTAGCTTCCCATCGCCGATGGCGAGTGCAGGATACGGCGAGCAGGGCTGCGGACACCCTGGGAGGGTCGGGGCGATGGGTGTGCGGGATGCCCACGTACACGTGGCATGTGTGTGAGCATGCACCTGCTGGGGGCTGGGCGGCTGTCGGGGAATTTGTCAGCACTGAGAAATGCCATAAACTTGAATACTAGCAGAGATCTAGCTCAGAAAAAAAACAAACCAGAATCTTCTCTAAAGCCATTCCCTACACACACCTCAAGACCCTTTACAATAATCACAGGGAGAACCAGAGAGAGGAGCAAATCTGTAACCCCACACGTAATGCAGCTCTCTCAAAGTGATTCAGGTGAGACAAGGCATATTATTTACAGTGCTTAAACATACCCAGATTATGATGACAGTTCTGGGTTAAGGATCGCTATGCATGCAGCCAGGGCAGTAGATCTGAAGAGGCAATAATATACAGCAGGGCAATTTGAGTGCTCGTGAGCTGAACAGGTGCTCTCCGATTTTCAACTTCTTACCCCTTTTCACCTGTGCCTGGCCATGCCCTCAAGTGTTTCAGAATTTGGACAACTGTCCATAGATCCGTTCACAGAGCAGAGAAAATTAACATCCATCATGAGATGAACATCCAGAAGGATGAATAAGAGTGAACAGCTAGTAGTTGAAAAGTGATTAATGTTTCCCAGTCCACAGATAAAAATATCTTAGGGATGTTCTTTCTTCTTTATCACAGCGCCTGATGACTCTTCTCTGTGCAGACAGGCTGCAGTACAAAGGGAACAAATAAGCACATTATTCCATGATTTAAAAAAAACCCAAACCCAAACAAGGAAAATGTGACAATTTGTTGCGGAACAAGAATGTGATTCTCCACCAGCTCGCATTTTTAAAAATGGTTTGCACCTGTGGGAACGGGTGAAATAACCCTGTGTGGATCAGGTGGTGCTAATAAGCACTTTGCAGCGGTGCACAAAAGGAAAGATTGTCTTGCGGGTGAAGAACTAGCCGTGGGTTCTGTTTTCATGCAGTCTTGGAATCTAATTTTTCTGCCCCTCCCTTTCCTGCCCATAAAATGAGGATTACGTTAGTTTGTTGCCAACGCTGTGCCTTCACATTTGCACTACAGATATAGCAGCTATCTCTTGGTTGTCTGTTCTGATGCCCAGGACTCGATTTTGCTGTGCAGTCAAGACCAGGAATTGTTCATGGAAGAAATGCCTAATACAGTGCTTACTGTATTAAAACTCTCTTTACCACAGTTCTGTTCTACTTGATACTAATGAATGTTGTGGGATGTAAAGGTGTGGTCAGAAATGCAGAGAGGGAAATCACCTCCTTTGGCTCTGCACAAAGTTTTTATGCTGTCGTAGCTACCCCCTGGGTGGAGAGGATGACACGGGGCAGGTTGCTGCACGGGTTCAGGTCCAAAAGGATGTGATGAGTTTATGCATCAGCTTTCCGCTATAACTCACAGACTTTGTCAATGGTCCTTGTGAGAGCAAGAGTAGAGGGGTGAGGAATAACATACCACCCAGTTTACTTCTAGCCTGGAGCTTTGCCTGGGAAATCCTCTCAGGGAAGCTGAAATACTCCCCAGTTGTACTGGTTGCTGATATACGACAAAACCTTCCCTTGTTCCTGTTCCTGGCAAGAGAACAATACAAAGGCACAGCGTTTCCTGGTGTAATGCCTCAGCTCACTTTCGGGGGGAGGATGGGAAGGACAGTTCAATTGCAGGGTCCTCAAAAAATATCCTAGATAGATCTCCAGCAAGGTCCGAGGTAATTTCATCCTCCTGTGATGCTTGGCTCTGTATGCACCTGGCAGAGACTCCTCCCCAAGCCCTCCCGCTCTGCCAGTCTCGGGGGGAGGGTGATCCACACCCCGGGTTTTGTGAGCAGAGGGATTCAGTACAAGGGATCACATATGAGTCCTTGAGTTCCCTGTACCATGGACACCTGACAAGACGGTGCCCAGAGAGACCATGGCGACTTTCATCCTCTGCATTCTGCAATTCTTTCCCTGCGCTGCTTTCTTGACCTGCAAATACCCACAGCCCTTAGCCTGTTACGCTAGACCCGGGCTGTGTACCGCGGTCCTCGCGGTGGGGTGCACACCAGCACCCGCAGTGGGTATCAGGGTGAGACCCAGGTGAGTGCCCACCTCTCCTCCCCCAGCACCACCTGGTTTCCAGCAGAAAGGACAGCTGTCTCAGTTGCCCCTTTAGTTCAAGCACTGGCATTCATGGCCTGCTGATATTGCCATGAGGACACCGGTCAGCAGACGGTGTTTTCAGGTGGTACCTAGGTCAAGGGAAAGCAAAAAATCGGTGTGAGCTTGTGTGCAGCTACCATGATATGCTGCCTGCCTTGTGTGTGCTTCGCTACTTCTCTTCCTAACTCCATGCAGAAATCATTTATTAAAATCCACTACATGGAGCTTCTAGCTACCTATAAAGCAGGAAGGCTAGTTTGGTTTCCATTTGATTGCCTGGTCGCTTATGTGATGTTCACATGGAATTATTTTGCTTTTCCAGTTGACTCCTAAAAGCCTAAAAGATGAAGCACCAGGATCCACATTCAAAGAAAAGTATTGTGGGTGCAAAACTCTGAATTCAAAGAAGAGGTGCTGAGATGAGGTAGCCTGCGTGATTCTAATACTCCTGCCTTGCATATAATAATTCAATTTTCAATTATATGATTACATCCCTTTTTTTTTTTCCAAACTGGACTCTCCCCTAATTAAATGCACAGAGTGGAACTGCTGCTGGTATAATATTTCTAGAATCTTAGCTTTAGTTGTTTAATTGTTTAGTTGTTTCAGAAATATGGAGAGTAGGACAGGAGAGGGAGTGGACGTGGCAGTGTCCATCTGGTCCCAAATCCTATCTCCAGCAGTGGTCACGAGCAAATGCCTACAAAGAAGAAACAGGTGAAACACGTATCACACTTCCTTCTTGTCCTCTCCAAGCCTTCAACAGTTTTCAGCTCAGAGACTTGCTGGTCTAGAAATCTTTGTATTTGGTAACTTTCAATGGATTTCTCTTCAACAAATATACCCGACATCCACTGGAGGCCATACAAGTTTTTTTTGTCTTCAACACTCTGTTTCACAGCTTAATTAAATGTTGCCTGAAAAATATCCTCCCTTAGGTTGTTCTGAGCTGCCACTTCCTAGATCTTTTAATGCCCCTAATTCTTGTATTGGAAAAAAGATGAACAATCTGCTCCAATCAGCCCTTCTGTGCCACTTGTGATTTAACAGATCTCTGGTGTACCTCCCAACAGCTATTTTCCCCTCAGCTTCCTTTTATTAAAAAAAAGTTTCCTCCCTTTTAAGGAGCTCCCTTCTTGACACTGTGTGCAATTGTACACAATTTGGTTGCTCCTGCAAGGATCTGAATGTCTTAGAGTAGCTACTGCCCGGCAACGTTTTGAACATTTTGAAGCAGGCCCTATATGCTACTTAGTCATGTCAGAGGGTGCTTTTGTCTCAGGGGCCCCTGTGCCAGCTGCTCCATGGAGAGTCACTGACTACCTCACACAGTCGCCTCGGCCCCGCACTCTGACATGAGAGTGACTCTGCCGCAGGGTAGCCCCCACCTCGCACTACTGCCCTGCGCCCTGCCCTCACCGCATCTCCGATCGCCTCCAGCACCTTGGCTGGGCAGTCAGTGACACAGAAAACAGAAAAAAATGCATTTTTCTTATTCCAGNCCGATCGCCTCCAGCACCTTGGCTGAAAATAGAAAAAAATGCATTTTTTTTATTCCAATTGGAATTTTAGTCCATAGGTTTGAAACCTAGACTAACATGTTAATTTGTTATAGTGATTTTTACCCTGAACTTTCTTCATTTCTCTATAATTATTCCACCACTAACACTGTCTACTTATCTTTTCTGTATAGTCTGTACCTTAGTATTCTGGTCATCCTGAAGGATTGTCCTCAAGGGTAGGAGAACTAAATTCTTACTTGGATTCTATCATTCTAAGACCATTAAGCAAGAAGTGACACCAACCAACTAATTCTGGGTTGCTGGGTTTCTTTAGAGCTGGACACAAAGTGTCTTTGGAATAGGAGTAACTTCAAACTAAGTATTTATTTATCCCATTAAGTATTTACTTTATGATAAATATAGGCCTTGACAATTGGACATTATAGCAAACAATTATTAATTTTAATGATAAAAGGTTTGTTGTTGTTGACGGAAAGATGATTGTTGACCACTCAGATGCTCGCTCACCCCTCCTTTCTCAGTGGGACAGGGAGGAGAATGGAAAAAAGGAAACACCTCATGGGGTGAGATAAAGACAGTTTAATAGGATAACAAAGGAGGAGAATAACAACAACAAATATATATATATATATATATATTCATTCCCAGGTAACGCCCTGTCAGCTTCAAGTGTTTTTACTTGTATTGTTCCTCT
>VXBL01000245.1:776601-853145 GCA_013400195.1 Aramus guarauna | reverse complement strand
GATGCACAAATGCAACTACTCACCACCCGTGCAGAAACCCCCCTCTCGATGCCCAATCTGTTTCTGAGCAGTGATTACACCCCCCAGCTGGCTTCCCCAGTTCTATTGGGAGCCCGATGCTCTATGGCAGGGAATGTCCCTTTGGGCAGCCTGGGTCAGTGTCCTGGCTGTGCTCTCCCAGCTCCTTGTGCACCTGGCAGGGCGTGGGAAGCTGAAAAATCCTTGACTTAGTGTAGGCACTACAACTACCCAGCAACAACTGAAAACGTCAGTGTGTTATCAACATTATTCTCAACCTAAATCCAAAACACAGCACCATACTGACTACTAGAGAGAAAATTAACTTTATCTCATCCGAAACCAGGACAAGAATAAATTCAAATATTTCTAATAGCAAGTATTTTTATGTATAAAGAGTCTACAAAGAGATGTAAAACTTTTAACAGCTATGTGCAGAAGATGGAGTGAACACCCTGGTGTCACTGTTCTATCTCAGAAGAAAACAACTGCTCAAAGGCATTGGAGGAGAGTGTTTTATGTTCTATGTTGTCTTTGGTCTATCTGGATTTATTTTTCACCTCAAAGAGTGTCATATGTGTTTCATATATAACTTTTTAATACTGTTTCTAGGAAAAAGAGTTCTCTTTATTACTCTAAGCTCACTGAAGATACTCAATTACATACTAGAGTGAAGTGTAATTATTTTAGTGAAAATAAATATATACAACTGACAACTTTTGGTTTGGCTAGTTTTCATAATTTTTTCCCTGGACTTGGCCTGGAAGGGACCCTTAGCCAGGGGACAGGCTGGGCCCATCAGACCAGTGTCGGAGCAATGACCAATGTCTTTACTGCTAACCTTGGCACGGCTGAGGTCCTCTATAAATATAGCTCTATTTGCTAACTATACTCGTTACTATCAGCTCTCTTTTGGTTCATTTATCTATTAGCACATATCTTTTTGAGTACAACACTGGCCTCTGTTTCCTAGCAGCCTTCAGCATTGAAAAACTTTTATCTTTACTTTTTCCTGTTTGGGTTTGATGTCACCTCCCAAAGCATCATTCAGCCACTGCATGTGTCATCCCATGGGTTCTCCTTTGTTTAATCCCTGTAGCAGAAGAGTTCAAGCCAATAGCACAGCTATTTTCAGTCCTTGGGCAGTCACAATGCAAGATATGCCATCCATCTCTCATCTTTCTCTCCATCCTGAGTTTCTCACTGTGTCTTCCAGTCATACTTGCCTCCAGTTTGATCTTTAGCATAAGACTTGTAGAATTCTGCAGAGATCGGATGCCTCCCACGCTGCCTCCTCAGTGACTGCAGCCATTACCTTCCTCTCTTGGGCACGCTCATGAGATCGTGTACCTCCTGCAGCATTAGGGTAACAAAACGCTTCCAGACGGACTGAAGAAGCTTTTGGTACCACTGCCCATCATCAAACACAGGATCAGTCTCCTCATCATTGCTTTGTGTGGAGCAGCAAGAAGACAAGATGCAGAAAACCCCTCCAAGTAGCTTTACTGAAGGCTTTGAGGACGAATTAGTGCCAGCACATCAGAAAGCAGCAGGTCCTCCAATACCTTTCTCAGAGCACGTGCTCTGAGGCTCGAGTGCACATCAGAACACTGTGAAGATGAAAGTTAAGGCAAATAATACACAGAGAAAACTATCTTCTCTCTTGTGTGGCACAAACCTTCCATCCTATTTTGGGAAAGAACATACATGGTATTTCCTAATGTTACTTTATTTCAGCTGCTAAGGAAATAAATGTCTGGAAATATCAATATTCATCCCTGGTAAATTTTCCACCACTGTTTTTATTCACTTCAGTAAGGGTGAACTGTAAGATTTCTTTCTCCATGATAACATTTATTATATCTTGAAATTTCATGTCAGTACACGAGAAAATGCCAGAAAACTCTTCGACAGTTGTCATTCCATGTCAATCTGATGTGTATTTCCTAGCACATTCACTACCACATTCACATGTTCTGTTCATTTAACTCAGGTTCTGACTTAAAAAAAGGTAAAGAAAATCTGGATTACTTCCACTGACTCAGGTGGAGATATTACAGATGCAAACCAGTGCAGTTTGGAGGTCTCTTTCTTGTCTTGTGATCTACATCTATTATCATCTAATGTGAATCTTTAACTGAACCATTTATACAAATTATTATTTGGCATTAATCCTGTGATGGCTTAACTGGGCCTTCATATATACTGTGCTATTAATATTTATTTTTCTCTACCTTATCTCCTTCAGCAACTTGTGAATATAAAACATACAGGGAACTGTTGTATCTATTATTAAAGAAACAGATTGTTATTTTTCTTCCAAATGAGTTTAGATGTAACCCTATTTCTTATTCTTCTACTTCAGATATCTTAAAATGTTTTACAGGCAAATGTAATGGAAATAAAATGCATATCTTGAAGACATTTAATATTGACCTAAACACATTTATGAATGTGACAATGAAAACAAATGCGTATACATGGACAGAATATAAAAAAATATTCTAGCAAGACAGAGCAATAGAAGAATCACCTGAATAAATTATACCACATATTTTAGTCCTCCACAAATAGCACATTATGCAAGAAATGTCTTGCATAGCTTCTTTCCCCTGAGAGGAATACAAAGAAAGAAAATGTAGGTTGAGCCTTCATGCTTTAAACAAAACCCATTTGGTCATTTCTCTGCTGTGTATGAAGTTTGTTAATTTTTAAGTGTGATGCTGAAGATGCCATTTTCATTTTAGTGTCCTTCAGTTACAAGGGAAAGAAGTCACACTACACCAAACCAGGAAAAATGAAGCAAACCAGAAACTTATCAGCTACCTTGTAACAATCAAGATGGAACAGATGACAACTTATTGCCATACATAGTACTATTGAATTAGGTTAAATAACTCCTGAATTAGAAAAAGTTGCTTATTGTCTCAGAATAAAAATACAACGTGATGGGGCAGGAAGTCTTACAGATGCAGGGAAGTTTCACTTACTTCAGCTCCACAAGAGATGCCTGCAGGTTTTTGCCATGGCAAGTGGTCCTTACGTATCTTGTACTAGCTTGCACTTCTTACAGCAGAGGAACCACAACTATTTGCAGCTACTGTAGGTGAGGGAGCAGGAGATGACCTTTTCCCATTGTCACATCCTTCTGTGCTGAGCTGCAACATACGCTGAGATAACTGTGTTTGTTACAGATGAGGCCCTAGATGCAGGAAAGAGAAACACTTCATCTCCAGAAGTTAAAAAGTGATTGAAAAAAACAAGCTGCTGGAGAGTAAAACATGATAGATTATCATATTTGGAAGAAGATGGTCATATTTTTGGAGGACATGGTTAATGACAACAGATAACAGCCTGGGAGACTGCTGACAAATGTAAGCCAGAAGGGGGATAGAGGGAACTGTCAGAAAATAATTCTGAAATAACAACTACATTTGGGGACATTTTCATTTCCAAAGCCTGCCTCGCAAGTGTGGGTGTTTGCTACCACCACGCTTGCACCTGCTCATCGGGCAGGCGGCTCTCTGGGAACACAGCGAGGTCAGCAAGAGCAGGTTCATGTTGCACGCCCATCCGGTATCGGCAAAGGTCACAGAACCAAAGGATGGTGGCTAGCTCAAGGGTGGCTGCCAACTACAGAGACAAAAGCTCCTGGGAGAAGAATAGACCCAAGTGTGAAGAGTGACACTAAAGTAAAAGCACCCAGGACTGGGTAACAAAGTTTAAAACACTGAAAAGTCTTTGACTCTACATTTCTTGCCTTTGTAAGGGGCTTTGAGGTTAAATCATTTGTGATAAATTTCTAGTAGGTGCTTCAAATGAAGCAGGATTAGCAGAGAAATCAAATCATATTCCTCTGACATAAAAAACTTGCGCTAGTGAAATTTCATTGATTACCAGTGGAAGTACCATTGCTTTACTCTGGTGGTTTGTATTCTACAGTTCTTGCTCTACTTGGTGCAAGTCCACCAATTAACCTAGGCCCTAGCTGGTGAATCAGATCCTTCATCATTATAAAATATTGAGTTCTGACCCAAGCATAAGTAACCAAGAGTCATATTCCTGGAAAGCTATACCAAAGATGTGAAAAAGAGATGGAGGAATATGGAGAAGCTGCTATAGACTTGCTCAGGCAATGACTCAAGAACGGCCTTGACTAGGGCCGTCTTATAATCTTCTAAGCCACAGCACAAAACAGCGCCCTTTTCAGCGCATACACCGAGTACAGCATGTAAGGACTTTCCTAAGAAGACAAAGATTTCAAATAGTCAGTGTGTTTAGACAAAGTTGATATTCTTTTACAGTTTCATTGCACAATATCAGCTAGATTAGGAAATGACATTAATTATCTCTCTAACTGCACTGGGAAGCCTAAACCTAAGTCTGCAAAACAAGGTCATCAGGCACTGTTTTCCTCAACAGTCTCATTTTAAATTCTTATAAAGCATCATAACTCATCGTAACAAATGAGGAGGTAACTCTTACCAAGAGCTTGCCTTTGAAAAGTCCTAGACAGAAAGAAACAGAGCAAAGCAGAAGTGGAACGGAACAGAAAAGGAAGGAAAAGGAGTAGAACGAATTAGAGAAACAGTGAAAGACTGAATGAACAGTGAAAAGAACAAGGAGCATTCAGAAATAATGGCAATGGGTGTAAGATTAGGAAGGCTAATTAGGAAGTTTAGATGTAGCAAGCAAGAAAAAGGGAAAGAAGAGAGAACAACTCAGTGAGCGGTGCCTCTGTGCTTTCTGAAGAACAGCATTGCTCCATGGAAGAGCCTTATGAACTTTTCACAAAGTATAAAAATAATTATTTTATTACCGTGTTGCTTACAGACAGCTAGAAATATGTCCAACTCTCACTGGAGAAAGAATTTACCACTATCAAATGTAGAAATAGCTC
Source organism: Aramus guarauna (assembly GCA_013400195.1). Classification (NCBI taxonomy): domain Eukaryota; kingdom Metazoa; phylum Chordata; class Aves; order Gruiformes; family Aramidae; genus Aramus; species Aramus guarauna. The sequence goes on along the minus strand of VXBL01000245.1, from coordinate 848,227 downwards.
TGGATTCCCAAAGAGGTTTTGTTTCTATTTATTGAAAAGACAGAGATCAGATATGAACCTTAGAGGGAACTGAGACAACAACAGTAGAAACGAGCTGCCTCCCAGCCTGTACTGCGCAGCTGACACTGGCCACATGAAGCAAGACTGTGAATGAGAAGAACATGAAATGATGTGACATTTGACACCTGGCAAGCTGCAAGGAAGAATCCTAGAGGACCTATTCATACCTGCCTATTGAAAACTATCCATAACTTGGAAGTTTCAGGTATACTGGGATTTATGCAACATAACTAGCAGTCATTGTGCTGAGCCTCTCCCGAGGAAAAGGTAAGAGGATGAGATTATATTTCAGAATATTTTAACACTGTCCCACAGTATCTGGTTAGCTGAGATGCTGATATCATTAAATGTGGGTGGTAAATATTTAAATTATTACTCATAAATGATATTCAGAATGAAACATTCTTGCTATTTGCAAAATATAGTTCAGGATACAAAAATGACTGACGCATAGCTCCCGCCAATTTTTATACATGTACTTAGTTTTAAATATGGGAGAAATTGTATGGATCTTGAGAGAACCCCTGGACCTTCCAGATTATAGAAGTTAAGGAAAATATATAGGAAATGGCAACAGTCACAGGATTGGAATCTGCATGCTTTGCACAGGACTGGAATCTGCAAATTTTTACTTCATAATTTTATTTTAAAGTCTTTGTATTTACAATGAATATTTCAGTATTTATGCAGCTGCATAGCTATCCTTGCTGTGTTACAACTTTGATTCATTGTTAGGTTGATGCATATGTATTAATACTTCAACTGAAAGCAGAATTTCCGTGTTTTTCCTTTCTAACTGGGATTCTTTTTCCAATGTTTCAATTTCTTTCCTTCTTGTTAGGTAGCTGTTCACATAGAATTTTAGAATGGTTTGGGTTAGAAGGGACCTCAAAGATCATCTAGTTCCAACCCCCCTGCCATGGGCAGGGACACCCTCCACTAGACCAGGTTGCCCAAAGCCCCATCCAACCTGGCCTTGAACACTGCCAGGGAGGGGGCATCCACAACCTCTCTGGGCAACTTGTTCCAGTGCCTCACCACCTTCACAGTGAAGAATTTCTTCCTTATATCTAATCTAAATCTACCCTCCTTCAGCTTAAAGCCATTACTCCTTGTCCTATCACTACAGGGTATCAATACATACTTTTCTCTGTATGCAAAGAAACTGCTCTGAAGTCTCTGAGCCTTGTGCAAATATAGAGGCCTAAGCATACAAAATAGTATGCAGAATGAGGAATGTAACTACTACAAACTTCTTCATTCTTTTGTCAGTGCACATCTTTGAATTACCTCTTATCAGATAACTGAAATTAACTGTTCACACACTGCCAGGCCCTGACACTGCAGATCTTTATACGCATTCTTAATGTCAGCAATGTGAGCAGTCACATTGTCTTCAGTGGAGTCATTCACATGCTTAAATGTCCACAAAGATAATTTCAGGAATAAAGCTCTATTTGCAGAAACTCAGGTAGCTAATAAGATCAGAAGCTACAGAGCAGACAGCCTGCGCTGCTGTCTGCAGTGAATTTCCTGGTCAATGCATTTTTAATTCAACTTGGTGAGCAAAGACAGAAGACACCACTGCTGTCTAGAGTGAGTGATGCTGGTACTGCCAGCAGAGCAGCAAAGCTTAAGAAACATAAACACAGAAATAATAAACTTGTTATTCCTTTAATCTACTGCTTTTGCCTTCTTTTGAGCCTCTGACTTCATGCCATCAAGCTTGTCTTTAAGCTATACATGCTAGAGTCTTAAAAGCAGACAACTGGGATTCTTGGGTAATCAGATTTGGAGCTTTAAGGAAACCATTGAAGGCTAAAACAAAAGAGCAAGACTTGGCAATAATCCATCATATAGAAATAGAAAACTGCCAAGGGTAACAGCATTTACCCAGTCCTTTTCATTAGTTTTTTTCTTAGGTTCTGAGCAAAGATACATTGATTATTGTTTCCTGTCAAAACTCTTTCCAGCATAAAGATTGAAGTTCTTCCTCTCCTCATCAGCTGAGGACATCGCTATTAGGTTCGGCTCTGATAACTCTAAAAGCTAAGTTGCCACCACAGCTGAGCAGACCAATGTGGTCCTCTTTCTGCTTTACCTTCCTCCTGCTCCTCTGCCCGTGTACCAGGATTTATCACTTCACTAAGCTGCTGCAACTGCTGAGCCAGCAGAAAACTAGTCCTTATTTTCCAGCAAGTGATTTTTTTCTGTTGGACTGATGAGTTGAATTGAGTGGCTTTACACAAGTACCAGCACATCGTGAGCAAGCAGAGAGGCAGTGGGAAGCCACTGGCTTGACTTGAGCTGTAACTTCTGGCTTCTCCGGTTGGGTGAAATTTCGCAGCAGCTAAAGCTGATCTTACTCGAGGCCTCCTCCCCCCGCAGTGCCAGCTACACCTTCCTTTCCCCCTTCTTGATCTACTGTCAGCGTCTCTCCAGATATGCAGTGAGCCAAGTTAGTCAGGCGACTGATAACTGCTGAAACTTACCTAGAACAATCCAAATAGGATCACAGGATGGTTTGGGTTGGAAGGGATCTCAAAGACCAACTAGTTCCAACCCCCCTGCCATGGGCAGGGACACCCTCCACTAGACCAGGTTGCCCAAAGCCCCATCCAGCCTGGCCTTGAACACTGCCAGGAAAATAAACTAGTCTGTTAGTTTTCAGCCAGATCAGCATCTACAATCAGCTGACTGCCCTGTTGCAGAACTAATGCTACTTAAAAGCAGGGAAGTGGAACATGTAACTGAGAGAAAGAAGATCACAGCAGCGTGGAGTCAGGTTAAACTGCCATAGAGACAGATCTTCCGTGCTGTCTTACTCCTTTGCACGTCAGGCAAAGAAAAACAGAAAATACTTCAGCTGTAGGCCTTTCGCATTTCTTTGTGCAAATCACTTTTAGAAAGCATTCCTACTTAGTGAACAGAATTTCTTTGCACAAATTAAGACAGCTGTTTAATGAGTGTAATTTTTATTTTTCTTTCACCCTCCCCACCTTTATGCTTCTTCCCACTCTCAAAGGTGTTTTGCTTCCTAACTGCAGTTTCATTAAAATTAAATGCTAAGTCCCTCTTTTAAATCTGAAGCACACCAGTTAAAGTTTGCTAAATCCTGGAAATAATCTATTGTACGAGCTCTGGGCCAGCCAGCTCTCCTCAGTAGTCTTGGAGGCAGAGGAGGTAGGACAGTACCTTTCCCACTGCCTTCCGACAAGGCTGCTGCCTTGCGCAAGCCCCCCCTCCTGCCCCGCCGTTTGAAATGGTGGGTAATTTCCACACTACGCCAGTTTCCCTGCTGTAGTAATTCTTGTGATACAACCAACCACGCTGCTGTAATCACCTTCTCAGGCGCCATCCCTAACGGGTTTAGTTTTCTGCTCTGTCCCAAGACTTCACAGCAGGTTTTGAGTCACTTATTTAAAACCCCATTTAACTCTTTACAAGCAGCGTCCCTCTGACAGAGTGCATTTCACAGGGTGAGCCTCCGCACAGGTAACCCCACACAAAAGCCAGCCCGCCGCCTGCACAGCAGAAGGCCTCCAGTCTCTCCGGACAGCACACGGCTGGGCAGGCTGTGCGCCCCTCCCGAAGCCGCCGCGCCAGGAGAGGGATGACCCGTTCCCGGAGCCGGCCCTGCGGCAGCCGGCCCCGAGGCAGGCAGCAGTCTGCCCCGCGCACCACAGCGGGGGACGCAGAGGGCCGCCAACCCGGGCCGCCTGTTTCCCGTGAGCGGGCGGCAGGTACGCCGCACGGCCTAGCGGCGCGGGGCCGTTACGCTCCCGCTCCGGCCCTGACAGACTGACAGACAGACTGACTGACAGACTGACTGGCCGGGCCTCGCCACAGCACTCGGGTCGCGTAACCGCCGCCGCCACCCCCAGCGCGCGCCCTCGCGGGCCGGCGGCATGTGGTCAGCGGGCGCGCCCAGCACGTGCAAGGCCAAGAGGTGGGGGGCAGCGGGAAGCTCCGCCCGCTCGGCGGCAGGGGAAGGGGCGCATCATGTGAGCGCCGTGCCCGCACATGACGGCATCACGTGACCGGGGAATGGGCGGACGAGGGTCACATGACGTGCCTCTGGTCGCCGGCGCCGCCTGACGTCCCGGGGCAGCCGCGTCCTCCCGGCCCGGCCCGGCCCGCACCCGCGGTACCCACGGCGCCCACCGCCCCCACCATGGCCCCGCCCTGGCCCCGCGCCGCCGCGCTCCTCCTCGTCCTCCTGTCGCTACCTCTCGGGCCGGAGGGAGGCGGCGGCGCTGCCGCGGCCCTGAGCGACGCGTACCGGGACCTGTGCAGGTGGGCAGCGGGGGGCGGCCGGCGGAGCGGAACAGGCGGCGGCTGGAGAAGGCCTTCCCGCGGGGCAGGGCTCTAACGGCGGCGGGGGGGCGAGGCGGCTCTCCCGGTGCCCGTGCTCACTCCCGCCTGCCGCGGGGCCGCGTGTGAACGAGCGGAAGGTGCGGCAGCTCGGCGGGGCGGGTCCCGTCGCCGGGTCGCCCGTGCCTGTGAGGTCGGGCCGGGGAGGGCTGGGGGCAGTGCCGGCTGCGGCGGGGCGTGCGGGTGTTGCCAGGCACACCAGCAAGCGTGGGGGTAGCGAGCGGGCCGCAGTGCTGGGGGGTGAGGGAAGCGGCGTGAGCCCCCTCGGAGGGTGGGCTGAGGGGTGTGAGCTGGCTGGGGGCGTGGAGCGGTCCCCGTGGGACCTCTGCCGTACAGCGAGTTTGCCGGTGAGAAGATGGGGAGACTTGCTCTGTTCAAGGCGCCCGTGATCAGGACTGCTGGTTTATGTCACTGAACCTATTCTAGCGTGAGAAAAACCAAAGCGATTTGGCAGGGGCATCGCTCGATAGTCTTTTTACTAAGGTTATTGCCACGTTCCACTAAGTTACTTACGGAGGAGTTAAGAGGGCTTTGAGAAATGCACGCTGCTATGTGGAAATGGCATTATTCTTCATGTTTTGGCATGTTCCTGGTCTGATATCAGTCATTAATTTAGTCTGGCAACAATATCTTGCCAGTCTTCCTTTCTTCATTATTTAGCCAGAACGTGCAGTGGTACGTACAGGAGTACATTACCTCAGTCCAGGGCGCTGGGCAGGCACCAATGCAACACAGTGAATGTCGCACTGAGGGCAGAGGTTGGGTCACTGGAGGGAATGGGCCGTCCCCATGGTGGAATCTTGGGTGTGATACTGTTAAATGACAAATAAGGGAAAAAGTAGGTTCGCTTGCAAGATTAGCCTATGAGTGGCAAAAAAATGGTTTTCTCAGATGACCATCCTAATTGTAGAATTGAAACGGAGGTGAGAAACTATTCTGTGGCTTCTGGAGGGAGCTTAATTCCTCTGACTAATATTTGGTGGATTTTTTTTTTTTTTTTTTTTAATAAAAGAACTCCTACCCTAAATTACTTGATTCTCAAGCAGTTCCTATTCTGAAAATAGCATTAAGTCCTATCAGTATCTGTCTTGGTTTTGTTGGATGTCTGTGACTAGAGGAATATTTGGGAGTGCCACTGAGAGACATGCGGTCTCTTTTTGGATGCAAATTACTTAAGCTAGTTTCCTTTTGTTACTGGCAAGGGAGAAATAAATTGTGACTAGATAGCATAATTGGCAGTTTTCCTTTTAAGATGGACTGCTTCAAAAACATGCGCTGCTTGTTGTGCCATGGTGGGAAAAAATGCTTTGAAGGACTTATGCTTAGTAATCTAGAATGGGTAAAGGAAAAAAACAAGAACTTGCAGTCTGACAGGTGGGAAGACCCCATGAATGTCAGTGGCAAAGTGTCTTCTCAGGCATGGTTGCAGAAAATCTACCAAGTGAGGGATGGTGCAGTTGGGTAACACAAACACTTACATGTCTGGTTGATGCCTGAGCCAAAAGATACAACTTGGGTGTGCAGGACAAGTCCCTGACCAACGTATTTTTGCACTGCCTTAAGACAAGGTTTTGGTTTGATTTACAACTATGAAGAAAACAGTGTCCTGACTTTTGTGTGGCATAATAGGGTTGGTGAAGCTGCGGAAGCCTCTGTGTCTGGTGTGTGAATGTCAGAAGGTGAGCAAGCAAGGAAAATCTTGGGGATTAGAAGAGGCACTGACTGTCCTTTAAATAACACGTAGAGTGATACCCAGGTTAGGAAAGCTGTCTTGCAGGGAGGAGGAAAGGTGTCAAAACTGGTTTGTGCAAGAACTGTAGCACGGGGCTACTTAAACTTGAGTTAGTGATTTTCATTACTTGCTTCACATAGCCTTACTGCTGATGTGCTTGAATAGTCTGGGGAAACAAGAAAAGTTTTCATTTGCTAAAACTTTGTCCAATGTCATGGCTTGTAGTGACTGGTTTCGTCATGCTTTCTCCTTTGTTCTTGTGTGTTCTGACAGCTGACTGTGCTGTCATGTGAGTTGCAATTGGAATTATCTTTTTATCTTCTGTGTAGAAGTGTCTCCAGGATTGTTGCAGTATGTGCGCCTGGAAAAGAATACAGGGAACTGGTTGGACATAGGAAGTTACTCATCAGTTTGGTCTCTTTCCCTGTTTCTCCTTCTTCCCTTATATCTTTCACGTGACAACACAGGAGAAACAAATTCTGGAGTGAGAGTTAGTTTTGTGAACTATTCTTTAAATCTATCTACTTTAAAAAGAAAAGAAAGCTTGACAGTTTGGGTTCACCTTCCATGTAACATCGGGGAATTTACTGTAAAAATTTCCTTCCCCTCTAAAAAAAATGCAGGAAATGTTTCGAGTGTGATGGTAGAACAGCAAACACAAACTGTCTCCTCTGTGTGCTGTTTTGCCTGATAATCTACCTTGGATGAGAGATGATTTGATGACAGGTAATGTTTTTGTGTAAGGATAGGAGTTGGTGCATAACTTCTATAACTTGTAGACTCGTTGAGTGGAAGGAAAACCTAAACTGCTGTATATCACAGGATTGCCTTTATGCAGAATTTCCAATTTTGGGGCTGTAAGTCAAGTCTACTTTACATTTAATGTTGTAGTTTTTAATAATGCAAGTCCTACAGTTGACTGTACAGTTCTGTTCATTCAAACGCTGTCTTTTCAGCCTTTGTTGTGAAACCACAGCTGTGCTCTCGTGTGCCACTGGAAACTCTGGGTTTAGCATTCAACTTAGCCTTAGTGAAGAAGCATGTGCTAAGTACGGAGAGGTGACCTTTAGGTGAACTTGCTCAACTCTATGAAGTGCTTTGACATATTTAAGTGGGAGATGTTATAAAGTAAGTCATTACTGGACTTATTTGCATATGTGCATGGTTGCTTCGTGTGCCTGGGAAGCTGCCATTATAGTGGTTTCAATATGATTTCTCAGCATGTGAGCTTCCTATAGCTCTTGCATACTTGAACTTCAAATTGCTATCTCTTTTCTTGAGTGTTCTGTAAAGTGATGTAGTAGATGTGGTTTAGAGTGTAGCACAAAAGACCAGTTGTCTTTCGGACAGAGAAAGGTGAACAGCTTGTAGTGTAACTGTAAGGCTATTACACATGATGCATATGCAAGAAAACTTGCCTGAAGACATGCTGTGTGCATGATGGTTGGAAAAGGTGACGGGTAAGCTAGAGCAGAGCTAAACGTGATGCATTACATGGCTCTTGAAGCATAGCAATAGCGCTGTACTTTGTGCCATTTGAGCTCTCCTTTTCTATAATGAGAACTTGCTTTGATGTAGAAGTTTCTTTACGATGTATGTTTGTGCTAAAATGTTAGCCACATCTAATAGCAATTTCTGTGGCAAGTAGTGGCTCTGAGCTGCCAGCTTCGAATTTGAAGTGGTTATCCTGGAAACTGTTCTGTGCTTGTCTACCTATGATCGTGCTGGTTGAACCTGCTCATAGAGAGCTTCAGATACCAGTTTAATCTCTGCAGTGTTCTGACAGCTGAGGAGCTGCTGGGCACAAAATCGTGTGGATGCACAATCACGTACAGTTTCTCTTTCTAACTGTGTGGTTGTAGGTTGTCTTGTCTTTGTGCTGGGCCATCTGTATAACATCCTTTCAGCAAAATGAGCCACTTCAGTGCATTCCCCAGAGAGCAAACACATGTTTCTTTGTAAATGCACTTTACAGCTGTTTGGAGCAGGGTGTACTCTTCTTCTTAGCAGTCATCCCTTGGGTAAGAGTTTGAGAACCAGAAACTTGAACATGGTTATGAGAATGGCAGCAACAGTCTCTCTGGTGCTCTGTTGCATTTGAAGGGGTTCACTAGTGCTCAGACCTCAAAGTGGCTCTGGTGTGAGGATGCACGTGCTGAGACAGCTGTTAGCTGTCTGCACCTTGTCTAACTTCAGCTGACTTCAACTGACTTCAGTGCCTGAGCTACTGATTTGCAAGGTAAACCAGACTTGCTTTTCCTTTTCTCATGTTATTTTTTTTTTCTGAGTTGCTTCTTTGCTTTGTCAAAAAAATGCAGAGCTCTTGTTTGATCTTACAACTTGCCGAAAAGTAGTTTAATTTTCTTTTTCATGCTGTCACTTCAGTGCCTTAAAAACAAAGCTAGGTAGCTGGAAGGGCTGACCTGCAGGCAAGGTTATTCCCAGTAACTTGTTTGGACCTTTCTTGCACAACTGCTTTCGACAGTGGCCTGGGTTGGCACTGCCTCCAGCAGGGGATCCTGCCTGCCTGCCTGCCTGCTGCTGGTGCACAGCCAGAAACTGCTGGGAGCCAGACTGGGAGCCAGGCCAGGCTCAGCCCCGTCTCCGCATACATGCGCACACACCTGTTGTTTTTGCTGAGTTAATTTTGAGAGAGGGCAGTCCTTGGGTCCAGCTTCTGTTTGGTGCTGGGGCCGGCAACAGGCAGGGGAAGAGAAGGGGAGGAGAGCCTGCCCTGGGGGACTGACATGGATTTGTGTTTGAGGCCTCTGTGGGATGGTTGGGTGTATCTGGAAACAGGTGTCATGTTGTGATTTCAGCATAAATAGCTGTTTGACAGTTTTAACCAAGGCATCCATCCCCAACCCTGGCAGTGTTCAAGGCCAGGTTGGATGGGGCTTTGGGCAACCTGGTCTAGTGGAGGGTGTCCCCACCCATGGCAGGGGGGTTGGAACTAGACGGTCTTTAAGGTCCCTTCCAACCCAAACCATTCCGTGATTCTAAGGCAGACACCATGTTTGAGCCCAGATCTTGAACTGTACCAGAAATGGCTGCTTGAATGGTGTCATCTGCGAGGTAGCTGCTGTATTGAGCCCCCTGGATAGAGGGAGCATTGCACCGCACCCCATGACTCGAGGCTGTTGCTTTTTTAAGTTCTTTGTATATAACAGCTTGGTCAGCTGCATTGAATCTGGGATAGCGTAAGCCCTTCAAGAAGATAACACTGGCTGGGCCTGGCAAGGGGGTAATTACATGAGGCATCATCACTGTTGGAGGTAAGTGCCGAGCAGCTGGAGGAAGCTGGTCCACACGGCTCAGCCATGGTCAGGATGGGCGATGTGATTGCCAACAGATTGTTTCCATTATGGGGATGCAGCAGAGAGGTCAGCTTGTATTTTATTGGAAAGTAGAACACAGGGAACTTGAAACTATTCCCAGGCACTGATTTAATGTCAGGAGTCTTGTGAGAGAAATAATTCTTGCTTTTACTGTGAAAGTGTATTTTGCATCTCTCTGATGAGAACAGCTGCTTAGGCTATATCAGCCTGCTGTTACTCCCAATGAATAAATCCTGCCCTTCTCCTCCCACCTATTTAAAAAAGAAAAAAAAAGTCCCTTGAACTTCCTTGAAACTCATACTACTCTGAAACTGCATTAGATTTTCATTTTTGTGTGCCACTGAAGGTGTGGTTTGGAACACGATTAAACATGGGATTTCTTATTTCCTTCTGCGGACTGTTTTGAAGAACTCCTCAGCCTTCCCTGTCTGGGGGCCTGTGAAAGGGCTGAGGGAAAGGCTGGCTTCGGTGACTGCTTTGCTTCTGTTCTGTAAGCTGCTCGTCTTGTTTCTGTTTTGCTTCTGGCATGTGGGTGAACCGCTTTGAAGATGTTGATTTCCTCTGTTTCATAACATGGAACTGGGAAAGTAAACCTCTTAATTTCTCACAGAGTGATAATTCTGTTGTGTGCAGGACTTAGATTCTCATTCAGTTCACAAACAGATTTTAACTTGCAAGTTCTCTAAAAAACTCCACCAAACTAACCCATAAAACGTACACTGAAGAACACTCTAGCTTGATCAAAAACTTTGTGCCTTAATATTCTATGTTACCTTTTTGTTGTCTTCCAAAACCAGTCAAAAAAGTGTACTGGAGCCCTTGGGAATTTTCCAGTGAAACACTAACTTTCTGGGGCTTCATTGTGAAGAAATTGTATTTTAATTGAAATGTATTTTCTCCTGGAGGTAAAACCGGCTTTAGTGTTAATCTCTGGCTGTTTTCAGAACCCTTGCAGGTAGAGTAGAGTTCTTCTCACTTTTTTTTGTGTGGGTTGTCAAGCGTTCTTTCATTCCTGAACTTCGGTTATTCTGTACTGCAGCTTAATTCTCATCATCATCCTGCATTGGGATTGTCTCTATCCACTTCAGAAATTCAAGAAACTAGCTCAGAGAACTAATCAGTATGATTGTAAAATGTCAGCTCTGCCTGCTTATGAGGAAAGAATAATGGGAAGTATTTGTCTAAAAGNTTTGTGAACTGAATGAGAATCTAACTTGCAAGTTCTCTAAAAAAACCTACAGTTCGCAGAGAGAACTCCCTTGTAGCTGTGCCTAACTTGTTCCAGCCATTAGCAGACTGAGGTACAGGGAAGCAAAGAACCCTGTAGTCAGTAATTAAAAGGAAAAGTATGTGGTATCTGACTGCTGGCTCTTTGAATAGATATGGGATGCACTGTGTTTGATAGAAGTTCTTGGGGGATTCAAAATCCAGAGTAAAGTAGCAGATCTGCTGTTGCCCCTTCCTCACCCAAAGATCGGGCTTCAGAGTGGAACGAGAAAGGATTCCCTTCTTGGGGGGATCTGGGGTATGATGATGTCAAGTGGCACACCACCTATGAGCTAGAGAGTAAGGCAAACAAACCTCATGGCTGAAGCTTCTGGTCAACTTCTAATTTCTTGATAGTTGAGAGGGGGGAGTTGGCCTCCCTCACTGGATTTGGTACTAATCTGTAGATTAAGACAAATCCTGCCATGGGTCAGATGTATTAAACCCTGTGTGAGTTGTAAATAATGGGAATACCTAGTAAGTCACAGTGCTGACCTCAGTTTTCTGATGTGATGACTCTGTATTAAGTCCTACTGAAGTTTCCACTTGGGATGGAAGGGAAGCTGGGGAATCTCTTATGTTGCAAAAATGCTGTCAGAGGACGCATGCTGCTGCCAGCCCCAGAACAGCTGTTAGCTGAGCCGTGCTGGCGCAAATGTTTACTGAGCTGTGCCTTTTTAACAGAGCTTGGCCGCAGCACTGCGCTGGCAAGCCAGGCTTGTCTAAAGAGCTCCTGACTCGGAGCTATCTGACCTGGGCCTGCCTTGACACTGCTGTGTCCTGCGGCTGACCACATCTCGTTGCAGTCTCAGGGCTTGCTACGAGGGAGATGAATCCGTGCTCTACCTCTGAGCTACACTGCATTGAGGTGTTTTTTCTTCTGTTACTCTGATTTATTCCCCAATGCATTTAGCCAGAGCTCCGTGTTCCTTAATCAGTTTTTAGAGAGCTGACTTTCTGATATGGCTGTAGCTAGCTCGTGTGATCTTTCACTGAGTAAGCAAGCTCTGCTTGCTTTCCAGCTTCTGACTTCACCCTTCAGAAACTGTTCTCTCAATACTGAGATATATATATAACATCCATAAAGGTGCAGCTAGGCCCTAATAAGCGTTATTAGTATCTTTCAGTCTGAATGCTGCAAGAATCTCAACCCCAATTTTGACCCTGAAGGTAGATGACTCCACTGCTGGCTGTTCTATTCCACTTAGACTTAGCACTTCTGCCACTGTTGTTCGGTATTGATAAAGCGCAGTAGTGTACAGCCTGCTAAAGATGTTTGAGAAGTTTATCAGGTTTTCGAGGAAAAAGGTTCACCACCTGTGATATGCCTAGTCAGAGTGGCCTTCACAGAGATTTGAGCGGGAAGAGTGGGTGGTTGGGTGTTCAATGAGCCTGCTATATGTTCCTCAAGTGATTAAATCTGTTTTGTTCTTGGCCCTGACATAGTAACAATTATTTCTGGTATTTATGGAATTAGAACATGAATATGAAATTCAAGTTAGTGGTGCTCTTAGCTTTATAACTTGGCTATTTCAGGGACAGGTGTCTAGAGGATGGCAGTGCAGACAATATGAATGCCACCTGATGGGCTTGCTTTTTTTTTTTTTTCAGTTACACATGGGAAGCAATTGATGCAGACAAACATGTGCTTTATAAAATCAACTTCTGTTTCGGTGTTGAAGAGTGTGGAAGATCAAGTGCAGTCTGTGCATATGACATAAATAAGAAGACCTATCTGTCTGTAGGTAAGTAAACAAGTGTCCTTCCTCATAAGGAGTTCAGTCATGTTAATGGATGGTTTTATAGCTATTGCAAACTTTCACATCTTAGCAAATATTTCTTTCTTTCCAGAACAGTATAAAACTTTATTCTGTTTTACATTTACTGGGGAGATTTGGGAAAACATGGTCTGATTGCAGATAAGCACTTCACAGGATGGTGAAACTTATGGTCTAGTTAACTGTACTCTAGTGTGAAACTGTGCAAGGCTATCTCAAGTAGAAGTAAGTACATCTGCCTGTGGCAGGATATGCACTGTGTACAGCCTTGTTTGAAGCTCGCTACTGAACAAAGGATAAAGCTTGGATTATAGCTCTAAACTATACCACAAGTTAGCCTGATGTTACATCAGCTCTTTGTTCAGAGTCAGGTTACTCTCTGTAATGCAATCTTGGAGTGTTGCTAGGCTTCGTCTTTAAGTTGTTACACACAGAAAGGAAGTCAATTACATGTAGTTCTCTGCTTTCAGTTACACTTGTCAAATCTGGTGGCTGCTTCAGTAGCTCACAGATGTCCTTGGTATTCTGAGGAATGGTGGACTTCTGCATGCTGATCTAAATATGAAACTGGCATATTCCTATGCACGTGCTTGCACATGGTTTCAATCAGAAGCAGCTTGTGCTCTGAACAGTATGTGCTTATTTTCATGGATGCTTGTCGCTTTCAGGGTTGCTTCTGTGCTTCAGCCAATGAAACAGTACTATATGAATACTGATGAAGAGATTTTCTGATAGTTGACTGTTACTTCTAATAGAAAAAAGCAATATCTTTCTGAAGGGTAATATCTCTTCAGGCTGCCTCTTAGTCCTGCAGATCTAAAGTCTGAATCTAACATGCCTGCCAATCTTGATTTCCATTGGCAGGCAGCTCTTAGGAGAAGCTATGAGTCTTCAGTAAAAGTGTTTGAGCTTGAACTGCTGGAAGATGGTGAGGAGGAAGATGATTCTTGCCTGTATGCAGATGCACAGCAGCTAGTTAGCCTCCATTCTCCCCACCCCTCTCCATTAACTATAGAGTTACTTTGGTTTCAGGCTGTGGTCAATCAGTGCTTTTTAAAACAAACTACTTGTGTTGCTACCCAAGCTTATAAAATCATTTGGTGCCTGAATAAAAGTATATCTCAGTTCATGGCTGCATGTTTGGGTTGGTTTTTTTTTTAATATAGTGCAGTATATCCAAGCTCCAGAGTTTTCTGGGATGACTGGTTAGATGCATCTGAGTTAAAACTGCAATTGCATATAGTAGCATCGTCTGCTCTGAGGAGCGTGGCATCTCAATAGACTGCTTGATGCTGTTAAGGTGTTTCATTCCTAAAATGTACAGTAATAATTTTGTTTCGTGCTGATGTGGGTCTCCACTCATATGCAGCTGAGGCTTCAGTTACCTGTGGATTACAAAAGGAAGCAGCATCTGGGCATCTAACACACTTTTTTGAGTGAGACTGGAATGTGGCAGGTTGCGGAAGCCTGTTCTCCCTAGGGAAGTGTGAGACCTAGAGGCTTGTGTAGACTTTGTTCCACACTTCTTATGGAAAGAGGAAGGGAGAGCAGAGCTGGATGATGACCATGAGCAGTGTCGAGTATCCCTCTGTATGCAGACCTTAAGTGCCTTATTGCCTGACTGCTACTCGTTAGAAGAGGATTTGGCCACAATCATAACTTAGTATTGCAGAGGCTGTTTGAACTGACTCTTGAGGCTTAAGCCACAAATTCTGTTCAAGTAAGGTATGTTTTTAACCACTGTGCAATAAATTAAGAAATCAAAGCAGTGGAGTTAACATCACCATTGAATTTTGCTTTGTTTTGTTTGTCGAATTGTCTAAGGTTTGTTCTTGTTCGTGTTAAGTCTGAGGCTTATTAGCGACACCTGCCATGCTTCATCATACTGCCTCTAGTTGCATTGGAGCTTCAGCACACTGAGTTGAGATCATGCTAATGGATTTCTATTTTGTCCAAAAAAAAAAAAAAAAAAAAATCACTCTTAATGAGAAGAGGAATCTCCTTAATCCATGTCTAGGGATGTGTAGACTCCAAGCCACATACCCGTCTTCAGGCAATCCAGCTGACATGAGATTACTTATATGCCAAAGCTGAGTGCACCTGAAGGGCTTTGATATAGAGGAAGAAGGGCAATTTTCTAGCTCATAAACTTTGCTAGTTGTAAGATTTCTTTAAATATGGACTTAATCAGATCTCTTCTTCATTCTTCCAGAAAGAAGCTTTCACTGCAAACAATAGTTTTGCTTTTAAGTATCAGCTCTGCAAGATAGATAACAGCTCTAGAGCTGGTTCTGTTTGTTGATCCCAGCTTTGACGGGGCGGGTAAGGCCGTATGCCCTGTGACTGTGACCAGGCTGTATCCAAGGGAAGTCTTGTGGCCAACGTTAACTGTGTGTCGGTGTGATGTTCCAGTGTTGGTGTTGAGACCCCGAAGGCCTCTCCTGGAAAAAACTCTTCAGCTTCATTGATTGACCTTAGAAGTTTTTAAGGTGTAGGCAAATGCTTAGTTCTAGAACTTTGGTGAGGGTAGAAATGACATGGTATTTATTTAATTTAGTGTGACACCTAGTGACTTGTGTGCCATTTAGCTGAACTACTACTAAAATTAAAAGCGGAAATATTACTGTAACTGTTTGTTCACCTGAGTGGTGAAATGTGTGCTTTGTCCAGCTGCAGTAGCAGGACTGGATGTGAAATGATAGCTGCAACCTAAATGCCCCCTTTTTCTGGACAACTGTTTGGATATCTTCCATGATTACCTTTCTGCTTCAAGCAGATGAAGGAGTCAGTAAGTAAAAGGTGTTGTGGACAGTGCCTTTGACACTGATTTAGCACAGTTGTGTAATATGAAGTATCTGGTGCTCATTTTTGTGAGCTGTACTAGCTGATTTTAGTGTGTTAATTTATGGAAGGAATACATCTGTAAAGTCATGAAGAAACATGAGTGATCATGGAAGAGAGAGTTTGATGTTATGGAAGAGGTGGTTGTGGAACTGGTGCTCTGGAAGAAGGAATCTCACAGGAAGCTGATGGTGCGAGGGGATGGTTCATGAGACTGCTTGCTCTGTGATCAGGGATGGGAGAAGTCATCTGCAACTGAGGAGATTCTTGCTAAAACTCTTAGCAAGTTCCCAAACTAGTTTTAAGCATGCAGGGGGGAGGAAAGCATGCATATTGACCTGTAGTAAACCAGATGCACTGGCTTAACTTGAATTTTCTTGAATATCACTTTAACTGAGGAAACTGGAGTCAGCTCACATGACCTTTAGAGCAATGTAGTGTGCTCTCAGAGTTGAGAGAAAACTAATGGTTACAGAGTATTGAGGTAAGTCCTCAGATGGTGCTGCCATAAGTTCTCTGCGAAGTTGGGACTTAAAACTGTGTACATTTATAACCAGAGAGTTTTTAATCATGTGTGCATATTGTTACTATGCACAGCTCTTTTGACTAGAAAGTTATGTTAGCTTCCTTCTGTTAATCTGGGGAAGAAACGAGGACACTTTGCCAGCGTCTTCTAAGCAGTGATGTAATAAATAGAAATCTTGCTTTCGTAGCTGTTAGGTTTAAAAGGGCACCTTTGTCAGCACCAGTGCTGGAAGTCTTAAAGCCTGAAGATAGTCTTTTGACAACAAGAGTGCCAGGAGACAGAAAAGGCATGAACCACTGAGAGCCTCCAGGTGCCTGGAAGGTGGTACTGAACTGCAGTGGTGGTGACATGTTCCCCTGTTGCAGGTTCTCAGCCTGTGCATACGCATGCGTATACAGGTTTAGTCCGCTCTACCGTTCTTCTGGCCTGGCATGTCTCCACTCTTACCTCCCCTTGAGAAGGTGGAGGATTATTAAATGGTCTGTAATGCTTGTCACCCTAGTCATACAGGGAGTGCTGTGAATGGTGGCTTAGGTATGAGCATTTTAATGTGCCTTCCTGTAACACAGTTACTGTAAGCATATGCAGTGTGATTAGAAGACCTCTGAGCTACTGAGGAGATGCTGCATGGGTTATCGTCGAGTTTCTATTCTGACTGTCACTGTTTCAGCTTTACCTGCAAGCTTGGTGGCTATAGTCACTTTCTCTCTGCTACAGTTCAACGCAACCCATGATCATCAGAAACAGTCACAAATGGATCTCTTCCCAGTTCCTTTGCAGGACTGGATTGAAAAACAGTGCTGGGGAGCTTTTTGGAAAGAACAGTGGCCAAACCGTGCCCATCATTAGGAGAAGCACTGGCAGCTGTTAACAGCCTTCAATATGGGTGTCTAGAATGGTGTTTCTGCAGAATATTGCCTTGATTGTATTTTTGAGGTTCTTCTACCCTCTGCCCACTTTGGCTTCTTTTGCTCTCAAGACTATCTTACTTGGATGTAGTGTAGTTTTGCTTGCCTTGAGTGAGGAGATAACAGGTTGGGCAAAGTTCCAGTGAGTGTGTTTTTTAAGATGAAATAATGTCTGGCCTAGGTGCAAAGCTGCTGTCTGCAGTGATTACAGAATTGACTTGCTTTCTCCTTAGTGTATACATCAACCAAAATGGAAAGGGGGAAGCTGGTCAATACTCACATTTTATAGCATTCTCTATAGTTCAACTCAAACTCTTTGCAGAATTAAAATCTACCTATCAGAAATGGACAGGGTGGAGTTGGCATGCTAGATCTAAAAGGACTTGGTGCCTAACACTAACCAAAGTAGGTTTTAGCAGGAACATTTCAGTGGCCTGAGCTGGTGCTCTTCATGACTTGAAACATGCTCTACCTTTCCCCTTCGTGTCAGGTGCTGGGTAGGAGCGGAATGCGCAGTGACGCAGCACTGACCCCAGCCTTTGTGCCCTTCAGGCAGCGTGCAAGCTGTGCTGAAGGGAGTGGGAGCTGCAGGGGGACATGCACTGAGGCAGAGGGTCTGTGTTGGGTTTGTCTGCAGGCAATGTCGGTACAGTGGCATACCCAGGCACCAATGGGTTCTTCGTTAAGTAGACTTAAGATTAAGATGTAAGTAGAGACGGTGATATGCACTTGCAGCCCAGAAAGCCAACCATATCCTGGGCTGCATCAGAAGAAGTGTGGCCAGCAGGTCGAGGGAGGTGATTCTGCCCCTCTGCTTCACTCTCATGAGACCCCACCTGGAGGACTGCGTCCAGCTCTGGGCTCCTCAGTACAAGACAGATATGGACCTGTTGGAGCGAGTCCAGAGGAGGGCCGCAAAGATGATCAGAGGGCTGGAGCACCTCTTCTGTGAAGACAGGTTGAGAGAGTTGGGGTTGTTCAGCCTGGAGAAGAGAAGGCTCCAGGGAAACCTTATTGTGGCCTGTCAGTACTTAAAGGGGGCTTATAAAAAAGATAAGGGCAAACTTTTTAGTAGGCCCTGTTGCAATAGAACAAGGAGTACTGGTTTTAAATGAAAGGAAGATATATCTAGTCTGAATCTAAGGAAGAAATTTTTTTACAATGAGGGTGGTGAAACACTGGGACAGGTTGCCCAGAGAGGTGGTAGATGCCCTGTCCCTGGAAACACTCAGGGTCAGGTTGGATGGGGCTCTGAGCAGCCTGATCTAGTTTGAGGTCCCTGCTAGTTGCAGAAGGGTTGGACTAGATCACCTTTAAAGGTCCCTTCCAACCTAAACTGTTCTCTGATTCTGTGATAGACTGTCATATTGTGCTGACATCATTTGTATAAATGGCTTAAAAAGCCTATATGTATGACAGCCTAAAAAGTTGATAAATAGAAGCTGAAGGGAGGGAGGAGTGAATTGTGGTACTTGAAACTAGTTGGTAGCAGTTTTCTGATGGAGTCCCTTGTTCCTAAGGCAATGACTAGTTTGTAGTGGCAACTGCTGCTGGGCTTCTTAACTTTCAAAGTGTTTGCTAAAAACCTTTGAGAAAGTAGTATGATGAGAGATATCAAACACTATCTTAACTTGGATCTAGTCTTCCAAATTGCAAGAACCGCAAGGCAGATCTTCATTGTGCTCTGTTCAAAACTCTGTTCAAAGACTGTCTCAAAGTGGAGTGGTATGTCTTGTGCTGCTCAGTTCTTGAAATTAGAGCCTGTCTGAGCTCCTGTGAAGGTGCTGTAGTATGATAACCCCTGTTTTCTTTCTTCTTTTTTTTTTTTTTTTTTTTTTTTTTTAACACTAGGTGACTTAGGCTTGCAAAAAGTTTCTAAAACTCTTCTGGAACTCAACACTACACATAACTGCTCTCAGCAAGGCAGTCAGCACCAAATTCAAAGCAACATTAACTTCCTGTGTGGGAAAACACTGGTAAGTCTAAATCACATGTTGTTATCTTCAGTGGAAATGGCAAGTACCTCTGACTTGCTGTACTCATGGATGTACTAATTACTGAGCTTCACAGCTTAAGGAAGAGCCAGTTATGTTTTAGTACCAAATTAAGGTCATTATCTGCTGTGGATTTTGAAATTAAGTCCCAGTAGAAAATAATTGCAGATCTGCAGCTTGGCTCTGATCACGGCTCTTCAGGGTCTTTAATGTTACAGGGATTGCACTGTAGTATTTTAATAGCATAATATGGAGGAATGAGTCAACAGTGTGCAGGGTGCTGTAACAATGAGAGCTATTGTTTAAATGCTGGCTGTGCCGAAGCTGTGGACCTAGCATGGCTGTTTAATAGAACAACATTGAAGAAAATGACTGACCTCTGTTACGGTTCAGTGTAGCTGACAACAGTAAGCATTAGGTTTTGTCTGCACATAGCTGAACTAACAGTGCTTACATGTCCGGTTGGGCTTCTGGGGAAGTGATTGTTTTTCAGAATCTGCTTAAAGTATGAGTAGAGATCTCCAAAATTTGGACATGTGTATATGCAGTTCACCTCCACCTGTTTTTGGAGTTATACTTTCCACACACTTGACTGATACCACAGCTTTGGTATTCTGTACAGACTGTGATCAGTTTACGTATTTGTGTATCAGAAACAAGCACTTATTAGTGCCACTCTTGGCACTGATGATGCTGTTGCATACCCCCTTTGGGAAATCTAGCCAATTCAAACAAAGTGCCACTGCAGCAGAGATTTAAATACTTCCTGTTCTGTTTTAGCAGATGACTCTTTAAATTAAAAATTATTGCTCAACTCCAGCTGTAACACTAGATCATAATGATCTTCAAACTTCTTCTAGTTAGTGTAGTTCTAACACCTAGTCTTCACGTGACCTAGTGAAAGAATTTTGTAATAGTGTCTGGAACAACTTGTTTCCAACACTTTTGTGGCAGGGTTAAACGGGGAGAGAATTGGTTTAAATATTCCAAAATGCTTCTAGCTGAGGTGATGGAGGGAGAATGGAAAAATCTGATTGTTGTCTTTTTCGAAGTAGAGACATTCAGTTGAGCATCCAGCCCTGAACCGTGGTACAACCCCCATCTTGAAACAGATACAAATGTGTATAACATGAGCCTGTAAAAATAAGTAGTTAAGATCAGAGGTATTCTTTCTGTGTAGCAGAAGAGATTGCTAATCGGTGGTCCTTGCAGGTTAAAAGACAGGGAACTGGTGAACCATACGTTGCCTTGCTGTTCGTCTATTTATACACATTTGTATCTGTGTTTTCCTTTCCAGTAACTAGATGTGACTGGTGCTTCTGCCAATATCAATTGGCATAGTGAACATTTTTTAAAAAATGTAGTACAATTACTGCATATTAGGACTGGCACATGTTAATTTGAGAATTGGTGCATATGCAGACTGAGAAGGATTTGGCACCCTGCACCTTCCTGAGTTTACCAACAAAGCTGTTAAATAACAAACTTGCTGTTAACAAGAGCTGTTAAGGAACTGTTTGCCCTTGCTCTGTTACGTGCTGTATTCCATTTTTCTTAATCGCTTGCATGAACTTCTGTCTACAGATGTAAAATAAAACTGATGTCTGTTTTTCAAAGAATTATTTTTTCCCCTTTAAATAGGGTACCCCTGAATTTGTAACAGCAACAGAGTGTGTGCACTATTTTGAATGGAGGACCTTTGTGGCTTGCAAGAAAGACTTGTTTAAACCTGTGAAAGAGGTAATCTATGTACTATCCATGCAGAAGTTACTTTTCACACATCTGGCAATTTTATTACATCCACCTGCCCCCACCCTAAATGAATCCCAACAACCTCCGTAGACCTAACTTTTTCATAGGCATATAAAGCATCTGTTGGGAGTAGGTGGAGCTGACAATTTTAAATAACTCTTCAACCTTTTTGTCATCTGGATGGTTGTTTGTAATAAAACTCTTCTAAAAGCTAGAGCAGAACAGTCTAACTTTGGATGCCTCGTTTTAGTCAGCATATGTAGCTTTAAGTCTAGCTTTAAGTATTTTAGCTTCCAGAAGTAAAAACCTTTTCTGTGTATTAACTTGGCTTCATATATATGCCTGTTCATAACTGCTCCCTACTTGTGTAGCATGGATTGCATGTAAATTTTTGTTGTTTTCTAGGTTCCTTGCTATGTGTTTGATGAAGATTTGAAGAAACATGACTTGAATCCTCTCATCCAAGTTTCAGGACACTACTTGGTGGATGATTCTGATGATGATTCCTTGTTCATAAACATCTGCAGGGACTTAGGTGTGAACACTTGCTTGTGTCACCTGTTGGTGTATAAATTTCTAGTAGTGTGGTTCTTCTCTAGAGCCTCAGTTGAGGTGGTCCTATGACCAAAGATGAGTATTTTAGGACTTGCACTATTGTTTCAAGCTACTTTTGATAATGTGAAGGCTGTTTTCTGTGAAGCCAAGTCTTACTCTCCACCTATTGAGGTGTTCAGAGATATGACCCTTCTGGATGAGCAAGTACTGTTAGAAAAGCTGACTTAAACTGGACTGAGTGGAAGAGCTCAGCTTGTCTTGTAACTGCTTCTGATTACTGCCAGATAGGACCAAGATGGTTCATAGCACTTCGTGTGCTCCAAATTTATTACTTTGGGCTCCAGTTCAGGCTGATGTTTAGTTCCGAGAGAATGTCCTAAGATGCATCTAAAATAGTGTTTAGGTGCTTGGATAAGTAATGGTGCATAGCTAGCATTTTCATGTCAGTTGGGAGCTATATATGTAAGGAATTAAACCAGCAAAATCACTCATTTGAAACTTGCTGAAAAGGCTAGCTTAGCTGTATACTCCCACTGTGTCTTTTTTATTCTGCAGTTAAATATGTATTTTGTGTCTCTGTTAAGAGTTTAACACTTCTAGTTTTAGTGGCAGGTTTATTCTCTTAAAAATCCCATTAGTCTGAAACTTTTTACTGACAGCTTTGAATAACTTGGTTTATAAGAAACAAAGGAGGGGAAAAAACAAAGGAGGGATGAATTTGCTGTCCAAAGAGAGGGCGGCATGAACTTCCCCCTGTATATCGCAAGCACTTCAGGTTTTGTCTTGACAGTTTCACATTTTAATATAACCCATTTTAAAGGTATTTTTAGAAAAGGGTAAAGCAATGAATGGTGCTAAGCCCACAGACAAAATGGCAAGATACTTCAGGTAGAGCAGGGCTTAGAAACTGAGTCCTATATTCTATTTTCTATATTCTACAACAGGAAGTTCAAGTGGAGAGACCAGAAACTGCCCTGCTGGCAGTGCTGCTTGCTTGTTACACGAAGGTCAGGCATATGATGTTGGCCGTCCACAGGAACAGCTGAAACTTCGTGACAAAGACAGGTAGGTAATTTCTGTGGTGATACTTCTGTGAACACTTCTTGGTCATCTGGGCTGGAAAAAGCAGTCGTGGTAACAGATGAGTCTTCTAAAATTTAACTTCAGTACCACTTCAATTTTGAGGCATTGGCAGAAAAAAATTTCTTCAAATACTGACAGGGCAGAGTCTTTCAGGCATCCTGTTGTACTGCCATAACAGATCAAATTTTCTTCTCCGTTTTGAGACCCTCCTTTTTACAGAATTGGAAAACTCTCAGAAGCGGGGGATGATTGCTGCGCTCTGCCCACAAGCAGAAGAGTGAGATTTGACCCCATCTGCCTGAGGGCCCACGGAGTAAATGCATTTGGCTCTCTGTGGGTTTACACACTGTGTTTTGCTCACTCTGCTGCCCAGGAGTACTTTAAAAGTTGATGGATATTGCCCTTCTGTATTTTTGCATTAATGAGTTCTTAATAGAAGAAATAGATAAGCAATGCAAGGCTTATTGTTCCTGGTAGTGGCAGAGCTGGGACTAGGAGAAACTGTTTCCTTAATGCTGCCTCTATTCTGTTTGCTGCCTTTTTTGCTGGAAACGTAGCTTGAAAGANAAAAAAGAAAAAAAGAAACAAACCCCACACCAAAAAACACTCAAGCAACCCAATCTGGCTCAGGGGACTGACTTAACATGCCGATCTTTCTGAGCTTCAGGTCATCTGAGCCTGCTTGCCTTGTCTGTAAGGTTAACAGTACTCTGGTGACTTTGGCAGTACTCTTTTTATCTTGAATGCAAGCTGAAGAAAACAAGCAGAATAAACCAGGCTAATAACAGGGTTATTTCAGTGACAGGGTTGTGGGTTTTCTTTTGGCTTATGAACAAATTTGACAGTCTGTTGTTGCAGGGCTCTTCCCCCAGCATGAAACAAGTGGCTGAGGTGTTCTGTACCAAGGCAGCAGCTTACATCTAAGGAAGCACAAGCTTGTTCTTGTACTAAAGTGCAACTATTACTCTATAGAAGTGCTTGGCGAGAAAGCTTTATCTTATCCCTGGTAGGTTTGAAGAACTCTTCGTTGCGTGAGGAAAATTCATTGTACATGCTCAATCAGACTAGGGTGGCCTGAGAAGAGAGTAAGATGATTGTATATCCGTGTCCTAAGGTACGGAGAGGCCAGTGAGAGGTGTGGCTAACCTGTGGAGCGGTGACAGCCTGGCTTCGAGTTGTTGTCTTCTGCCTGTTAGATTGTATAGAATGGTAATGCTTAGTTGGGAAGTTGTGGTGGGTTTCCTTGTTTTCTCATCCAAGTTACCTTGCCACTTATCTCTCCCTGTCAGGTAGTTACCATGTTTCATTCTCCTACCCTTGCCTTGTCTAATCTGTCCCAGTTGCCTTGCTCCTGTCAGTTTGCTGATGAGTTCATCTTGCTTTTAATTCTGGGGGCAGAATGGAAAGAGATGATATATGCAGAGTTGGTAAATTATAGGAATGTGGTAAAACATGAGTGGTTATTACTTCCAAAAGTTGCAAGAGTGTTTATCACATCTGCTCTCCAGCAGTTTGAGAGCAAAGCTAGAGCGTTCTTCTGACTATAAGCCAAGTTTCTGCTACAATACAGGTTGCAAGATACTGAGCATAGTCTTCACTGAGGTGCAAAAGGATGCTGTATTAAGTAATTTTACTGGGACTGTCTTAATCTTTATTTTGGTTAACTGTAATATTAGAGGAATAAAGACCTCCATAAAAGTATCTTTGAAGAGCAGGGCAGCTTTCGTATATCCTGCCCAGGTATCTAGCAAGGGGCAGATGTTCCTTCAAAAATATCCTTCTTCTGTACTGTGCATAGTGTCTTAAATGTATTTTTTGTTTGCTATTTTCTGTTTCTAGGCTGGTATTGAGTTATGAGAGAATATATAGTGCTGAAGGAAAGCCAGACTTCTGCCTAGGCCATAACCCAGCAGTGACGATCACTTTTGTGTGCCCGTCAAAGAGGGGAGAAGAGGTAACTTTGCTGTTTTAGTTTGTGTTAATTGGTTGGTCTTTAATTTTTGTGTTAATTATCTTTCATTTTTATTGAAGGCTGAAGGGAACAGAAATCCTCCTGGTTTGCAGCTTGTGAAGAGTGTAGGAACCTAAATAAATTCTAAAAGATTTTTTGAGTGGTATAAGAGATAAACAAGAACTTGAATAAGATTTTTCCCAGGGATGTGTTCTTTCTTGTTTTGGTGAATATGGTTGTCATTTTCAGGGCTCAAAGCTTTCCCCTGAGAATAGGACTGAGTTTGTAGTGTCAATTCTTGGCCCAGAGCTCTGCTTGCTGATGAGCCCTCTTCCATCATCAGTCAGGCTGGGCATGCTTACAACTATTGTCTATAACTTGTTTCTTTATTAATCTGGCCTTCCTCAGGGGAGAAGAAAATAGCTAGCAAGCGTCATTGCATGGCAAAATTCTGTCATGAATTCCTGTTACCTTAAACTAAAATCTGCAGTGTTAAGCAGCAGCTCAGTTTTTGCAGGACACAGTTTTAACCTAGCATCAATGCAGTATGATGATCAATTTGATGTGATGCCAGGTAATCTCAACCACCCACACTGCTTAAATTGGACCAGAGTGGCTATTGCTAATGCTCTGCCATTTCATACCATGATTCTTTTGGTTGCAGGTTAGTGAAGGACAAACTCTCATCTGGATAACTATTGGTTTAATGTTTTGTCTCATCTGACCTAGATAGGTACCATACTTCATCCGCATCACTGCAGAATTTGTAATACCTGACTACAGCTACACACATGTGTAGTATGAACAGTATTGCTAATTTTTCTTGTGCTTGTAACTTATCTGATACTTTACCTGTGTATCTGCCTGTTGTTTTAGTGGGTGGTAGAAATACAAGATGAGCTTCTAAATGTTTCGCTTTAAAATGAGGAAAAACAAGACTACCTCTTCTCCTAGAGGTGCAAGAATATTTCACTGCTGAAAATGGATCCTACAAAAGTGTTGGCTAAAGAGTTCTCAGACGTCTTTCAGTCTTGATTTGGACTGAGGGAGTCAAAGCTGCTAAAACGCCGGTGTCTTGAGAGGCTGCTTTGCCTTTGGAGAACACTTGATCTCTCCTCCCTTCTTTGAGGACTCCTCAGAGGCAAACACAATCCAAGCTGTGCTTAGCAATTTGGACTTGCATATCTCTGCTTTTGCCAACACATTAAGGAAAAGTGGTTTTTACTGTACTGTTACTGCTGCTGACCTTCTGCTAATGCCTGATACTTTACCTCTGTTTAGCCTTCTAGCATGCCACATCATTAATAAGAGCTGTTTTATTTCTGAGAGGCCAGAGACAATGTTTGCAGCTGTTATGACTAACTTCACCTGTGAATTGCTTTACTGGCCCTAAACAAACATAATACTGTTGCTTTAAAGATTATATTTCAAATAAGTCTTTGTACTTGTAATTTAAATTTTGTTCACTTCTGTATCAGAGTGCAGGTCCCAAACTCACAGCAAAAACAAATTGCCGGTATGAAATTGAGTGGGTTACTGAGTATGCCTGTCACAGGGATTACCTGGAGAGTAGGAGCTGCCTTCTAACTAATGAGCAACATGATATTTCCATTGATTTAAGACCACTTGCTCAACTTCCCGGTAAGCTCACTATTTTTTTTGTGGTGTGGCTAGCCTGTTCTCCATTTCCATGTTTGGAGACATGAAAAACGTCCTCTATAGATATTTGGGGTTTTATTTACATCTGTTCTGCTGTGTTTTAGAACATTTTTCTTTTTCTTGTTCATTCAGATTATGTCACACCATATTTAGCCAAAGATGACAAAGAGGAGTATTACTATTACTTGAATGTATGTGGGAAAACCACTGCAGGTAACTGCAAGGACAGCACAGGATACACTTCATCTTGCCAAGTAAAACCTTCAAATAACCAGCAAAAAGTGGCAGGAAGATTTGAGAACCAAACCCTGAGGTGTGTAAAGGCTCTTTAGCCCTGTTAACTTGTCTGAATGACTGATCTTTGTCTCCTAATTTGATGCCCTTATTTGTCACATAAGCAATATTTGATAAAAAACCACAAGTGATTTTGCTCAGTTTTGTATAGAAAAACATTAACAGTATACCAGGATAATGTTAGCAAACAAAGGAGCAGATGGAGTTGGTAGAAGCCATTCCATAGGCAGGGAAGAAATTTTCGACTTGGGTGTCAGAATTCCAGGTTGTGCTGTGTCGCCTCTTGCCCTCCTTGAGTTTTGCATGTAAAGTGGCATCAGGATTGGATGTTTTAGAAGCTGTCCTCAACAAGAGGGTATTTCTGCTTCCTTTGCAAGAGCATGCATTAATCATATCCAAGACTACTGAAGTCCAGGATTTTGTGATATTTATTGATTGATTGTTGTTTTAAAGAACTTCAGGATTCCCAGGTGGCATACTGGAACAATAGTTTGCAGGAGATTGCAAAGCAGAGATTATTCACCTAGATACGGTCTTCCGTTTGTCTGGAAGCATGTGACAGACTTGTCAGAGTGATCTTCCAGGAAGTATGGCTTCTTCCACCTGCAGAAATATCCATGCAATAAACTAATGGGAACAGATATTCCACCTTTGGAGAAAAGGAGGCTGAGGGGCAACCTTACCGCTCTTTACAGCTTCCTGAGGAGGGAAGGTGGAGAGGGAGGTGCTGAGCTCTTCTCCCTGGTATCCAGTGACAGGACATGTGTAGGAATGGTTCAAAGCTGCGCCAGGGGAGATTTAGACCTGACATTAGGAATCATTCCTTCACCGAGAAGGTGATCAAACCCTGGAACAGGTTTCCTAGAGAGGTGGTCGATGCCCCAAGCTTGTCAGTGTTTAAGAGGCACTTGGACACTGCCCTTAATACCGTGCTTTAACTTGGTCAGCCCTGAGTTGGTCTGGCAGTTGGACTAGATGATTGTTGTAGGTCCCTTCCAACTGGAATAGTCTATTATAACTGAAAGCGCAAATGTTCTATTCTATTCAAAGCTGGAATAGCTTTAGAGCATTTTTTAAACTTTATACAAATTCATGAAAAGTAACCAGAAAAATCAGTGCATGCAAGCCTTTGTTGCAGTAGAAATGTCAGTATTAATGTTGAACAAGCATTTGTTTTCCCTTTGAGTGAGACAATTATTAAATAAACAACACTGTGGCTTCTATTATGTGAAGAACACTGTGTGTGTGGGTAGTCAGGGCCTGGCTGTGTGATTGTGAATCACAGTGTGATTGTGTCTCATCCCATGTTTCTATCTAAAACCAACTTTTTACTCAGATATTCTGATGGGGATCTCACTTTAATTTATCCAAATGGGGACGCATGTAGTTCCGGCTTTCAGAGAATGACTGTCATAAACTTTGAGTGCGATGAAACAGCAGGTGAGTTTAACAAGCTGTGATAATTCTGCTCAGGGTTTGACTTCTGTGCTTGCTAGTAGACCTTATGTTCAAAGGAGTGCATGCTTTGAGCCACAGCTAACACAAGGAACAAATATTGTTAGAGTAAGCACTAATTTCTATGGCTGGCAGGATTGTTTTGTGCTTTGTAGTAGCACTACTGTTCTAAACTTAAACTGATGATCAGGAATATTGAGGTGCAAAAGAGTTGTTTCTTAGCCAACAGTAAAAAAAAAAAAAACAACCAAAACCAAACAACCCCAACCGCGCCCCCCCCCCAACCCAACAGAAAAACCAACACCAGAACCACAAACGCAAGTCCTGTGCTGCAAAAGGATTTGTATCTTCCTTGCTCGCTGCTAATGCTCAAGTTTCCTTGGTTTTTTTCCCCTTCCCCCGCTGGAAGCCTAACATCTGTTTATCCATCTTCAATATTAAGGTAATGATGGTAGAGGAACTCCAGTGTTTACTGGTGAAGTGGACTGCACGTATTTTTTTACTTGGGAAACAAAATACGCATGTGTTAAAGAGAAAGAAGATCTCTTTTGCAGAGTTACTGATAAGAGAAAACACTATGACTTGTCACCTCTGATTCGCAGTTCAGGTATGGCAATGAAAACTACCTTTCAGTTACTCTTATACTGAGTTTACATGTCATCTCTAGTGTGATTCTTTAGCTGAATATTAATCAGCTTTTGCTTTTCTTAGTGAGTTTCTGGGGTACTGGTGTTCACTTTCCTTACCCCAAAAGGAGTGAGTGCCTTATGAAAGTAGCCATATCCATGACTGCCTTGGTTGCTGTCGTCTTAAGTGGTTTTAAGTATGGGTCCTTCTTTGTGGTAAAAAGCATTTTGGCATGGAGAGGCTGGAACGATTAAGCCAGATGACTTGTTCTGAACAATCTACTGTATTTCAGAGTTAGCCCAGAACTGGGAAGCTGTGGACAGTAGCTTTTTGGAGGCAGGGCGGAAGCATTATTACATCAATGTCTGCCATAAAGTGCTGAAGAGAGGAGGAGCTTCTGGCTGCCCAGATGATGCTGCTATTTGCTCTGTAGGTGAGTCTCTTCGGTTTGGGGGTTTTTTTTAAGGCTCTGAAGGCTTGGCGCTTCCTCTGCAAATGGAGTTGGCTGCCCTGAGTGCCTTCAGTTATTTGAGGAAACAGAAGTTAGGTGCGTGTTTCTCTTGTGCTCCCAAAGACCCTAGAAGAAATGATGTAAGTAGCTTTTTCTAACTAAAGAATGGTAGTATACAGCCCTCCAGGCTTTGTGGCATGGTTTTGATGAGGTTAAAAACAAACTCCTAATCACATGCTTTCTTAAGACTTTCCATTTGCTAGTTAATATTCTCTTAATAGTTTAAACTTCACTTCTTTCCAGGGAAACAAAAGTGATGTATTTACTGTCTTTACAGATAAAGAAAACAAGAGTAAGAGTCTTGGAACATTTGTATCTTCTCCTAAAAAGGTTGGCGAAAATATTCAACTTACCTATTCAAATGGAAACAGCTGTGGTGTTAACAAAAAAATCAAAACTGTCATCACTCTAATCTGCAGACCAGGTGAGAATATCCACACAGTGTTCGCCAATCCAGTTAAAAACTGGAGATCATTAGCACTTATGCTGGGGATATTAAAATATTAGCATGTACCTTTGTCTTATTTCCTTTTATGCAAAAGCTGAAGCATTGTGGTTTGTTTACTAGGATAATAGCAATGTAAGTGCAGGTATTTAGCTCTCGTCACCTTTTATACAAGCACTCTTTAAAGGCCCTTGAGTAAGTCTCTTGAACTAAGATTCTCCCAAACATGATGAAAGTATGTTTAAGTGTTTTTAAAGCAGCTCCACCTGGAAGCTATACAAAGCGCTTTCTATCCCTAGATTGTCTTGATGGGAAAGACTGGTTCTGAACTGAGATCAGATACTTTAACCTTCTTTTCTAATAAGTATGTTTTGTGTCTAAAATTCTTGCAGTTTATGAAAAGCAGAAGCATTTGTAGTTGTTAAGGTTGTTCGTCTCCGTATAATAGCCCACTAGTTTAACCATATCTCCCAGGGAAATTGAAAACCTGTATTCCTCTACCTCAGCCTCAGGAAGCTGAATCCTCTGAGTGTGCTGGCTGTTAGGGTCAGGTTATGCACTACTTCCAAATAAAGCTGTTGCTTTGTAGCAAAACACCAGGTGTGCGTATCAAACCAAACAGTTTTGTCAAAGATTGTGACAGTACTCAGGAACAGACTGAGCAGTGCATCTTCGCCTCTGGGCTAAATCTTTATTCTGGAGAGGAAGATGCGAAGAATTTGTGCAAAAAATTTGTAGTTCCATTTAGTCCTTATTTTCAGAGGAAAGGTACTTTTAACAGTTAATCTTGGTCTGCTGTTGGGGAGGAGTTAGTGTTCCTAGGCTTAAATTTATAGTTCCTTTTGGCAGCCTGACTGTATGTGTAACACATTACTCTTGTGATACCAGGTGATCTAGAAAGTGCTCCAATCTTGATGTCTGAGGGGGTATGTTCATATGCATTTGATTGGTATACTGCTGCTGCGTGTGTCCTCTCTAAAACTGAAGGAGATAACTGTCAAGTCTCTGATCCTCAGGCAGGTATGTATTTATGTTCAGCAAATTGAAAGGTCATGAGGGATAGAACTTGTGTTACAACACTGAATCCTTTTGATGCCCAAGAACAAAGCAAGTTCACCCTAAGTATAAGCACCCACAACATCTGAGCACAGCATTTTTAAGCGCATGTGTATGGAAGATCAGAACAGCACAAGCTTAATATTCCCCTAGTGTGTGTGTAGGAAAGTGGATGTAATGTGCATTTTACTGTAATAAATATCTCTGTATAAGAAAACATGCTTTTAGTATGTTCAAATTGTTTCTGGAACAATAATTACATGGAAGGAGACTTATTCGAGGGGTAGTGAGCTAGCTGTGTGAGTGGTAGTATCAAAACCTGTGAGAGATAGCAGGAAGAAATTAAACTGATAAAGTTCATTTCTTCCCAATTAGGCTTCTCTTTTGATTTATCACCTCTGACCAAGAAAAATGGGCACTATATAGTTAATACTACTGAATACTTGTTTTACATAAACATCTGTGGCAGTGTGCCAGATGAGTTGTGTCACACAAAATCAGCAGCATGCCAGGTAACACAAAGGTGAGTAACTACTTTGGTTGTCTATAATAGAAGATCTTTTATTGCGTGATGTGTTGTCTGCGTGTACCAGTGAACAATTTGCATGTAAAATAATTACTGTGCTGCCTGTAATAGTATCAGATAATTTGCATGTAAAGTATTATTTGGTGGTGCAGTAATTATGCTGCCAGATGTTTCAAGCAAAGTGCACACACATGTAATCTTGCTTAAGCTAGTTTTTGAGATTGAATGAGTGCTTCCATTGCTCCCCCTGATGTTTCCCATAGGGACTGTAAGCTGTGGATTAACTGCTGCAGCTGTATTAAGCCAACTCACAATTTGAATTCAGGGTCAGCTGGATTCCAAGAGCTGGCCTAAAGAAGCACTGCTGTGCTCTGGATGAGTAGTGGCTGCCTTAAGCAGAGGTGGAGCCCAGAGCTTGGGTGTCACAACGTATTTCCATTACTAAGAGTGCTGCACAGGCACAGTCTCAGTGTGTTTAACAGCTTCATCGCTGTTTTCTCCTACATGCTATGCCTGAGACGGTACCTGTATGCTTCAGGTTCTAGGTCTGCCTGCCGCCAGAGATGTGGTATGGTGCAAACACATGCAGCTGTACTTGAGCTGGCTCTATCTGAGTTACTCTCCAGCCAAAGAGTGTTCACTGCAGACACTAAAAACCTTCTTCAGGGGAAGGTGGCTAGGCTAGGTCTGATAGAGCCAGTGTTAAGTCAGAGTAAAGAAGCCCCCGTGACCCAAAGCTGGTCCTGAGCTAAGAGCATGTGAAGGCAATTTTCTTCCCTTAGTGAGAAGACTTGCTGTGTGCATTGCTAGATCTCCACTGTCCACATGCATTTGCATAGAACCAATTTGAGCCCAGCATTAGGGTGTCTGCAGTTGGAATTCTACTCTGGAGAATGGGAACTTGGTATTTCTGTCACTGCTCTAGAGAAGGGAATGTTAAAGTTTTCTAGATATCTAAGCAAGGTACAACTTCAATTTCTTTCCAAAGGAGGACACCTGTTCATGTTTTAAGTTTCCTTTTGGCAGCATTCTATTCATCCTAACTCACTTACAACCTTACTTAATTCTTTTGTCTTATTATGGTGTCTTCTATAAACTTACCTGTGTGCTTACTACTTGTAAGACTTCTCTTAAAGAAAGAATTAATTTTGCTCAGTCTCAAAGTCCACTTTTTCTTTTCTAGTAAGGATCAGTTTTGGAGTCTTGGACTGCCCAGTTCCAAACTTTCATATTATGATGGTCTCATTCAGTTGACTTACAAAAATGGTACAGCTTACAATGATGAGAAGAAAACACAGCGATCTACCCTTATAACTTTCCTGTGTGACCATCAGGCTGGAATAGGGCAGCCTGAATATCAGGTAAGAAGTTCTTTATGAAGAGGGGAAGGATCTCCATCCCAAAATCCTGACAACAATTGCTACTAGGCCAGTGCAAGCAGAGATTCATGGATGGAAACATCCAGTATCTACAAAGCAGAATAAGAGAAATAGTTATTTCTCTTGGTATATCTGCCTCTTGTTGCTGCCATAAAGCTTGTCTTGACCACTGAACAGTAAGCTGTGCACCTGGATCCAGGTTCTTTCTTCACTTTTTTTCTAGTCTCTGGGCCATGTAATTACTAGTGCTTTTGATCATCTTGTATTTCTAGCTGAAAAAAACAAACTGTCTGAGAAATAACAAGCAGTGGCACTATGTGTCCTTTAACACAGCAGACAGCAGTTACATTGCTCTAGTTGCTTTGTTTTTTGGAAAGAATGTTTTTGGTGGATGCTTTTGGTGACACAGCAAATGACAAGGTCTGTGACAAAACTTAAAATCCTATAATGGTTTGGGTTGGAAGGGACCTTAAAGACCATCTAGTTCCAACCCCACTGCCATGGGCAGGGACACCCTCTGCTTGACCAGGTTGCCCAAAGCCCCATCCAACCTGGCCTTGAACACTGCTAGGGAGGGGACATCCACAACTGCTCTGGGCAACCTGCTCCAGTGCCTCACCATCCTCATCATAAAAAAATCCTTCCTCATATCTAATCTAAATCTCCCCTCCTTCAGCTTAAAGCCATTACCCCTCGTCCTATCACTCAATGCCCTTGTAAACAGTCCCTCTCCAGCTTTCCTGTAAAGCCCCCTTCGGGTATGGAAAGCTGCTGTAAGGTCTCCCTGGAGCCTTCTCTTCTCCAGGCTGAACAACCCCAACTCTCTCAGCCTGTCTTCATAGGAGAGGTGCTTCAGCCCTCTGATCATCTTTGTGGCCCTCCTCTGGACTTGGCTCAACAGGCTCATGTCTGTCTTGTACTGATATCCCAAACCTACACAAATCAGTCTGAGAAGGTGTATCCCAAAACCATGGGGAAATGACAAGCTTAACATGTAAAGGAGCAGCTGTGAGTTGCAAAGCATTCTGTGTGGAAAGCCTCACTGACCTATTCTGCTGGTTTTTTAGACAGAAGATAAGTATACCTACAACTTCAGGTGGTACACTGAATATGCTTGTCCTGAAATTCCACTGGAATGTGTTGTGACTGATCCCAACACCATGGACCAATATGACTTGTCAAGGTAGGAAAGTAACATGTACAACATAACTTGGTTAGTCTAGTTTAGTATTCTGACTGATAGCTTAGCACTGGATGAAGTTGGTTTCCTGTGTAGACAACTCTAGAAACTTCATCTGTTGTGACAATCTTAACTGCAAGTATTTTTAAATGAAGACAGTATTTTCCTCTAGTATATTGACTTGTCTCCTAAGATGTAAGTTGATTTTTTGGATGGTTTTGGTTAATAAAAACTTTGTAAATTGTCCTGTACTTCCTAGAAGGTTTCTTTTTAATTGTAGCACTAAAAACAGGGGCGGGGGGGGAAGTTATTCTGAAATGCCTTACAGTTGCTCTGTTTCTTGAGACTGACAGAGAAAGCTAGAGAGAATCTATGACAGATGTGTGTTCTTAGTGTAGAACTTTGTCTTCCTGCTCAGCTTAGCAAAATCTGAGAAGAGGGGTGAAAACTGGTATGCTATGGATAATTCGAGACCAAGTGAGCGCAAGAAATACTACATAAACGTCTGTCGACCGCTGATTGCTGTCCCAGGATGTGACCGGCGAGCATCTGTCTGTCAGATGGAGTATCGGCGTGATCATGTGAGTAGCTTTTCCATCCCAGTTCAGAGCTGTTTTGCCAAGTGAGTATAAGGGGTATGCAAGATAGGCACGTGAATTCTGGCTTCTTTGCTGTCTCAGAGACTGGAGCATTGCTTTAGGAACAAGCTGCTCTCCTGGATATTCTGGCTTGCTTTAGATTGAACTGTGGAAGAAATGCGTTTAAACATTCTTCGTCGCCCCCCTCTGAGCTCTCTTTGGCTTTGAGGAGTAGATTAGGCAGAAGTCGCCAAGAAAAAAAAATAAACAAAGATGGTGGTGGTTATGGGCTTCTACTTCTAAATTTCCCTGAAATGTAACAATTTATCATGGGACTGTTTGTGCTGACAGGCTGCATGGACACTTGCCCAAAGCCTGGCTTCAGTGCTACTCAAAGCTGTAGGAAAAGTTGAGCTAGAGGCTCACCAACCTATGCTAATTCCTTCTGTAAAATGGAGAGAACACCTTCCCTCCATACTGTTGAAGAGGATGTCTGAGTGACTGATTCTGTACATCACCATCATGGTACCTGAGCTCAATTTTACTGGTTCCCAATGCTTGCATTAGTCCTCCTTGTGTAAGGCTCCTTACTTTGCATGTGAAAACACATTAGGCCTTCATTACTTCACTGGTGAAGACACTGGAGTAAAAAGTGAGCACATTGGGTCAACTTTGGAGGCATATTCCTCTGTTTTGTTGCTGTCACTAATTTAAAATAGTTTCTTAAAAATAGGAAACACCAGTTACCTTGCAGAAGTGAAGATAATTTGGACATTGGTAGTAGCACCTACTGTTGTTCTAATGCTCAATTTCTGCTAGTGCTTTTTAGGCTTTCCTGACCATGGCAGATCCCTAAGGTCAATTCTAAGAATGCCTCGAGGCTTCCACAGACTGTGTTTTAAAGAGCTGTACAAATTAAATCCTCCTTACTGTGCATGAGGCATAGATCTCCCTAAATTCCTAAGCTGTGTAGCCGATGAGATGAGGACGGCTGTTGTGAGGCACTACAGGCACCTTACTGTACTAAAAATAAAAACAACAAAAAACCATACCATGCCTACTTGTGGAGCTCTTCTGTTAAATATGTGAAACCTAAATACAGAATGGTGGAGAAATGTAGGGGGATCTCTAAACCTTTATCTTCAAAACTCTCAAGATAACCTTCTGTATACAAGATTATTGTGGTAGGTATGTTCTCTATTTTGACTGTGTCCACAACTCCTCACTTCAGTTTAGAATTGCTGACATGCTTTTCTTTATTTCTAGGTTTCTTATTCTGAAGTCACCTCTATTAGTAATCTTGGTGTTGCCAGCAAAGAACTAGTAGTTGAAAGACCTGGACACATTTTTCTAACTTATGGAAATGGCTCTGTATGCATTGATGCTGATGGAAAGAAAACTACTTATACCACCACCATCCATTTCATGTGTTCCAAGGGCACTCTTGTAAGGACAAATGATCTTTCAGTTGTTGCTTCATCATAGTAGGTTTTCCATCATATAACATGAAGCTACATAAAGATGTATATAGCAGATATGTGACAAGGGAAGCTTCTTGAAGACTTAAAATAGAGATGTAAAACCAAAGCTGACTTAGATGCTAGAGAAGTGTGTGTCTCAGACTGAGTCTTGCATCATAAGCAAGAGCTAGTTAAAAATGAACAGCCTCAGTGGACAATGATATTTCAGACTAGTCTAATTAGCATGAAAAATACAGGGGGACTTAAATCTGAGGAGTTATACATGCAAAATTGCAGACCCTCTTAAGAGGAAGAACATTGTAAAGTGTATCTTCAGGCTTAGGTTCTGCATCCTCTGTAGCTTGTTGATTCTAGAGGAGTTCTTAACTCTATAAAGCTTTTGCTGATACAACTCCACATACTGAAGTTTAGACTGAGACGATCGTTAGACTGAAGCTTGCCTAGACTTGTTCTTGCTGGTTTGTGAAGGTCTTACTCCCCTCACTCCCGTGATCTTCAGCCCAAAAGGTATAGTGAAAATCTGTGACTTGGAGCAGTTAGAAACTGCTTTGCTTTTGCCTGAAAACACTGAAATGAAGGAAATGAAGTGTGTATGACTGATATTCCTGTTACCTTGTAACTTCAGCTAACAGAGTTTTGTGTTGCTTAATTTTTATTTTTCTCTTATAGTGGACCCCAAAACTCTTCCAAGCTTAGACTGAGGCAAGGCCTGGTTATGCATGTCTAGATTCAGTATTGAATTTAATCTGCGTATTTAGCCATCAGATTCGGTTCCTTGCTAAAGCTTAATGACATGCTAAGTGTTTAGTGAGACAGAGTTTTCAGCAGTGAACTTCAAAATAAATAAGGGAGAGGGAAACGGGGTGGGAATTGTGTACATTTGTAGTGAAGTCTTTTAGAAGAACCTGACAGTTTCTTAAAGTGTAATCTCAAACATGAGAAAGCTGTTACATTTATTCTGGTCTTCTCTCCGCAATCTGTTTCCAGAGTAGCAGCCCACGGTTTATAGCTATTCAGGAATGTGTGGCCACATTCTTATGGGAAACTGAGGCTGCTTGTCCAATCAAGGAAACAAAAGATGATTCGCAGGTGAGAAAGGAGGACATAATTGTATTCATAGTCTCAATATACTTTTTTTCTTTTTCTAGTACTCCTGGTTGCTGTGTTTAAATGACTCTTAGAGAAAACTAACTACAGTGAAGTCTGAAGTCTGTCATGATGGAGTCTTGTGATATCTTATTGCTTTCTCCTTGAAGTGTTCCTAAAGTGTGTAACTTCTGACCAGAGTATTCAAGTTTTCTCTCTTGAGAACAACTTAATTGTTGTGGCACTGAATGTTTCATTCCCTTATAAGGTTGTTAGTAAAACTGAGTTTATATGTAAGGATGTATATTCTTCTTGTTTGTCTACGGATCATCAAATGAGGCTTTTTTTTTTTTTTTTTAGACACTGAGCTACTCAGTGGCATCTACTTTACAGGTCTCAACATAAACACACTAGTGTGAAAACAACCCTCAATTGAAATTTCCCTGCTCTTAGCTAGGATGACCTAATAGATGTCATTTGTTAAACTGCACTTCGATATGTTGATATGTGGCTGATGTCAATGGACAATTGTGCAAAAGAATTCAGTGAAGTGTTACTGCTGCCAGAGCTGTATTCTGGTTGTCCAAATTAAGTTGCTGGAAGGAAGGAGGGAGGCTAGGAAGATGTGTAAATCACTACTTTGGCTCTTTGAACAAGTTAGAGGTAAAACTTAAACAGAAGAAGCTCAGAAGGAGAAATTAATGCCTTTGTGATTTTTTTTTTTTAATTTTTTTTTTTTTTTCCCCCCCCTCCCCCTCCAGTCCTGCTCTGTGAGAGACCCAAACACTGGCTTTCTGTTCAATCTGCAGCCGTTAGCTTCTGAAAAAGGCTATATGGCTACTGGCATTGGGAAGAAGTTCTTGGTAAGGATTATGACTGTACAATCTCTTGCTTATGGGTGGTCTTGTTGCAGTTTTCCAGTCTTGCTTAGTGAGCAAGTGGAGCTTTGACTCAGTCCTGTTATGAAACTTGAGTTGGCAGGAAAGTACTGTGCTTGAGGGGAGGAATGAAAGATAACTTGATTCATCTCAGATGGTCGTGAAGCATCAAACTTGTGGTTCTTAGAAAACATAAGGTAGCCACGCTTTAGAGGCTGTGCATGGTTTTCCAGTTATGGACTCTGTTGCATAATAGCAGTTTATCTGCTGGTGCTGAAGAAATGGACAGTGAAAGCC
This sequence comes from Aramus guarauna, assembly GCA_013400195.1. NCBI lineage: Eukaryota > Metazoa > Chordata > Aves > Gruiformes > Aramidae > Aramus > Aramus guarauna. The sequence goes on along the minus strand of VXBL01000245.1, from coordinate 810,617 downwards.
TGGAAAGGGATTTAATCTGTCCATATCAGTGTTCTTAAGGTGATCTGCATGTAGGCTGTCCACACATACCACCATAGTGTATTCAGTCTAAGAATAAACTTGCTAAACCCCATCCTGTACTTCTAGTGGGAAGAATTTGTGGACCCTGTAGGCTCAAAATTGAGGATATTGTTCCTGTATTGTAGCTGGTTGTCTTGCAGTCTAGAAATGACGGGTATTTCATGCTGTTTGAAATAGTTCTTGACAAGTGAGTTCTACTGATGTAGAAATGGCTATGTGGAACTAATTTTTTTCTGATGCAGTTAATACTGTGTACACCCACATGTTTTTAAAACTTGTAGCTAAACATTTGTGGACCCATGCCAGCTTGTGGTAAAATCAATGGCAAAACAGTTGCTGGATGTGAAGCAGAAAATCTGACGTCGGTGAGGCTGGTGGAATTGGACAAAACCCTGTATCTGTCTGGTGAAGGGTTTCTAACTCTTACCTACAGAGGTCCTCTTCGTGTGGAATTAGGTGAGTTCAGAAGATATGCAGTGGAGATGGATACTGATAGTGTACAAACTTTCTGTGAATGCTCTTCGTTCCTTCCTTTGTTCATGTACTAAAACCTACTGTGCTTGGTGTTAGTCACTTAAACAAGCTAGTTCTTATGAAAATTTTAGGAAGAAATCAGATCATGCAGAATGGTAGTGGCTCAGTTTTCAGTAGTAACATGTGCATTTCAAAACTCCTGGAAAGAGACCAAATACAGTACAGGATTTTTTTATTTTTTTTCCTGAGTGGATGAAAAATACTGCTCCTCGTATGGAGAAATGGATAGTCAAATTGGGAAAACAAGCAAAATGAACTTTGGCTCTCTAAGTGGAGTCATTCCTTTAAACTTCAGTTTCATGAATAATGCTCTCTAAAGTTGTTTCATATCTGAAAGGTCATTTTTTCAGTAAGCTTATACTCTTTTATATAGAACTTCTGGAATAAGTGCTCTAGTACTTCATGTACACCTACTTCATGACTTTAAGTCCATTTCACAGATAAGACTAATGAAAAATGTGTATCAAGCTTTTGGATTTTATGTGCTCCCCAACTGTACTGACACTGAGTTTTCAAGGAAAGGCATATGACACCTTAACAACAAAAGGTTTTTAGAAAAACAGGATTTTGGATTCAGGAACCCCAGATGCTCCTGCATGTTCCTCTTCTGTATGAATTGCAATGGTGATCTCTCTTATTTTCCTAGTTGTGATGTTTTTGTACCTAATATGCAACAGGAAACAAGTGATTGAGCTCTCCATGTGTTTTGCTTTGAGAGCTTCTACCATTTTGATAACACTAGGATACATTGATTACAAATACTACTCCCCCCTCATAATTCTACCATTTGTTATAGGCTGTGGAAAGGACAACTAAACAGAACTTAACATATGCTACTTAAATAGTATCAGTATTATTTGTTCTGCAGTCATTACACTGAACTTCTTGCAAACAAACAAAACTCCCAAGCCCAAAACTTTGCTATATATGATGTAATTTAGAAATTGCTGGTACAGGTGATGTGATGTTTTATAGGGTTTCTGTTTCTTCAAATATATCATGTCAAAGACCTAGGAAGCACAGTACAGTGATGGTAATTATGCTCTTGAAATGTGTCAGGGCATTCTGGTCTCCCATTTGGGGAGACAGTTGTGGCTGCTGGGCAATTTAGCACTGATCTCTAAAGGCAGCTTGTGTATTTATATTTAAAAAAAACATAAATGATAAGGTAGTGTTTTTCTTGAAGCAATTTAAAATTTTCTAACAATTTCTTATTATAAAGTCAAGTGTTAGCTTGAACTTAAATTCATATATTCCCGAGTGAACCAGCAGCAGATTAGTGTTTGTTTTACAGGAACATCAGACAAGTTCACAGTGACTTTCTTTTGCAATGATTCATATCCTGGAGAGCTTAAGTTTGTGCGTGAAGAGATAAACAGTGTGCTGAACATCCATGATACTTTTTTTGAGTTTCACACAGCTCTGGCCTGTGCTCCTGCTCCTGTAGACTGCCAGGTGACAGGTAAGTACCTGGAATTTGGGTGGGCTCTGTCCAACAAATGTTGGAAGGATGAACTGAACAGCAAACTTCTGTGGAGGAGGGCTTTAAGAATACCTGTTATGAAGACATTTGTAAGACTTGAAGACTTCATAGAAGTTGTAGAGAGGGAGAGGAGGTAAATTGTTTGAAGCAGGCTTAACTTACGAAGACAGGCAAGAAGTTAATGTGGAACATAGTGGTATGCCCCAGAGAGCTGATAATTACTTTGAAAATCTTTAGTCCTTATCATGACTGGGTGCTGCTTCAGCCCAATTCTGAAGATAATGGGTTAATTTAGTATTGGCCTCTAGAAAAAATGGACCTGTGAATTGTGGAGTAGTTATATGTGGGAAGTAACTGTCAAGGGAACTTTGTTCTGCATTTGGTGAAGTGACATTTTTTATGGCAACAGTACCTTCTCTCAATGGATATCTAATATCATTCTGAAAGTTACTTTGAATTATGTATATTAATCAGTGAAACTTGTATCATTTCAAACCCAAACTGCTGCAAGAACTTTACATGTTGTCTTTCAGCTTACTGTATGTACCACATCTCTTTCAGATGCTGCGGGCAATGAGTATGACTTAAGTGACTTGAGCAAAGAAGGTGAACCATGGGTTGCTATAGACACTTCAAAGGAAGCAAAGAAGCGAACATTTTTCTTGAATGTCTGCAAGCCTTTGCCCTATGTGCCTGGATGCCCTGGTAAGCCAAGTGGCAAGCATTTCTTAACTTGTGACTTCTGATGCAAGACCTTGGTCTTGCATACCTGGTTATTTTAGCAGGATTTCATGAATCCCGCCCTTTCAGTCACTGAACTTGCATGTTCAGTGCAACTGACTTGGGTGAGATATGTCAAAGGTGTAATAAACAGACTTTCTCAAAAAGAAAGAGAAGTTAAATGCTGTTGAGGCCTCCTAACTGAATGAGGCTGGAATGAGAAGCTTATGCCACACCTTACTGCACTTCTAGCCAGTTTGATTTATTTAACCTGTTGCTATACTCTTCTATCAGTCTGTGGGAGCAGATGAGTTAGTGCTGTTTTAAAGATTTCAGTGAATACAGGACAGTAACGTGTTCTATTCCTCAAAGGCTTTAGGCACACAATGTCTCTAACTGTATTTATGAAAATACTTCTGGTGTGTTCTGCTTCAGGAGTTTGAAACAGTCTGCTTTAATGCTCAAAGCTCTCTTTTAAAGCTACTCCATTGTGTTATTTTACAATAAAGTTAACTCTAGTTGTCAAAGCTTTGAACTAAAATCTTTTTTCTGTAGGTGGTGCCATAGGATCTTGTGTGAAATACAATGATAAAAGCAAGAACCTTGGAGTCATTCAGATAAACCCACAGGCTGCTACTGATGGGTCATTAAGCATTATCTACTTGAATGGTGACACATGCAAAGATAAGCAGCGGTATTCTACACGTATAATCTTCCAGTGTGATCAAGCAATGGTAATTCTCTGTGCAAATTGCTAATAATGTGAATTTTAGAGCTTGGACTTTGTGTAACAAAATAGACAATGTTTATTCCTCTTGGAATGGAGAGGCTGGTTCTGAAAAGTAATATCTTGTATACAGGCTTTTCCCTTGTCTCTCCTTACAATTGCTTTTCTGAGCCTGTAGAACACAACGGTGAACTGTATTGTGAAATCCTGTGAGCCACCAAAAGCAGCTCTTTGCTGAAAATGAGTACTGCAGTTTGATAATAGAGATATTATAGAGACTGTGCAACTGCAATAAAAAAGGATTCTGCATGTACGTTTTTAGACTTGAAATGTAATCGTTAGTAAGCCTCCTTCATATGGCTCTTTTCTGTAGGGATCGCCAGTATTTGAGCAAGAGGATGACTGTGAGTTTGTATTTGTTTGGAGAACCCTGGCAGCATGCCCTGTTCACAAAGCAGAAGGTAAGTACAGTTACTTGAGCTTTAAAATATCAAACAAATCTGTACGAGAAGTAAACACTTAGTGAAGCTATGTTTGTTTCTTGCCGTGTGACTTTTTTCTGTAAAAGATGCTGGCTTGTGGAGGGATGTTTCTTCTGAGCTCTAAGCCAAGTAAGAGTCACATCTAACATTAAAAGTACAATTTAGGATGACGGGCAAATGTACTTCCCTATCTAGAGAAAGAAATAAAGTCATAATACTGCCTCTGACAAATCATAGTACTACCTTGTTCAATCACAGGCAGACTTGCTAGTGTCTTGTAAACCTTAAAAAAGGCATGAGGTTTCATGAGAGCACAGTTGATCCTATGCTTGCAAGTCATTCCCTGTCCCCCACTGAAGACTGGAAGCTGTACTGTAAACTTGACCTTTGTTAGACAGTGGGGGAGATACCAGTGGGGAAAGTATCAGAGTTTACAGTTGTCTCCAGGACATGCAAGAAGGAATCACAAATTCTAGTGCTGGTACTTGGTCGGCTCTTAGATGGGAAGTTGAGGGTGCAGGTATCTTCTCTGCCCTTGAAGGCTTTGTTTTGCAACTTGTAGATAATGCTTTACAAAACATCCACACTTGCTGTAAAGAATCTGTCCCAACATTCCTATGTCCCAACATTCCAATAGTGTCCTAGACGTTATTGAAGCTGCCAGAGATCTCATGTGGCATAAGAGGAATCTACTCTGCGCCGGAGTACTGCTCTGAGACGTCAGTTGGAGTACTGTGTTCAGCTCTGGGGCCCCTAACATAAGAAGGACATGGGCCTGTTGAAGCNAAACCATTATAGGATTCTATGAATGTTTACAAGATACTGCTCTGTGACCACAATTACTGTGCAGGACACTGGTGACAACAGTTGTGGTTTTGAAGGGAGGGAAACTGATGTGATGTCTTTAATTTGGTACCAACTTGTTGGATGATTGAGGGTAGCATAGTAATCATGTGATACAATTTGATGTTTTCTTAAAAGCTTAAGAATATTGAGCAAACTGAGGAGTTGATCAGCAGCAAAGTTACCGATGTGTATCAGCTGATTAGACTCACAAAACTAGAATTTTGCCAAACCTTTCTGTATACATCCTGGTAGACCCATAAGCTGTAGCTAACATTTCCTATGATCAATTATTTCCTAACTCTGTAAACTTCATGACTATTTAAAGAAGATACAAAACTGACATCTAGGACAGCTCTTGCTTCAGCCTTGTGACCTCTCTGTTCTTTCCAGATAATTAAGTAACTGCTGGACTTAGTGTCTCTGGTTCTGTACTTAACCTTCAGCATGGCTGAAGGAAGAACCTATGAGGCCAGTTCAAGGTAGTTTTTCAACTACAGTGTGACTTTGCCATCTTGCTTTAGTGGCAGTTATAAAAATAAAATAAAAATGTTCCATTTGTAGCTTAGTCTCATAGTTCTAGATATTGGTGACTTCCTGAAATTAGCTGCTTAGCTGGACTAAAACGGTTATTCAGTGTCACTACACTAAAGTGCCAGCTACTCATTTTTGTGGCCTTGTTTGTGCCAGTAAGCCTTAATTGTCATAAGTGTGTTTGACATGGTTCATAGGTATTAAATTGTATTTTAAATTCTTAACTTTCCTTTAAAGGAGAGGATTGCCAGGTAAAAGATCCAAGGTATGGTCATGTTTATAACCTGAAGCCACTTTCCAATAAAGACATAAAAGTGAGCACAGACGAGTATGACTACTACTTCAGAGTTTGTGGAGAAATAACAGAACCTTGCAAACCAGAGGCTCATACTGTGTCATCGTGTCAAGTAAAGAAGATGGACAATACTTTCAGAAAAGTAGCAGGTACAGCGCTTGATCGGAAGGAACTTAGAGAATGAGAAGATTAACCAGCATGTAGTTGAAGCTACTGTGTGATACAAGAGAGGCTCTTGCTAATCTTGTCCATCTTATGAGATAAAGCACCCTAACACTTTTGCTTCATGTGCAAATAAAATGACATCTATGTAGTTATCTTGACACACAATTAGGAATGAGCTCAACCCTACAGCACTAGAGCAGTTTTCATTCAATAACTAGGTCACAAGTTTTAGAGCAAGGTTGAAGTCTTTCTATCAGGGCTTTATTGTGCATGTTACTGCTGTCTATGTAACCCCGTTGCCAGAGGCATTACTGCAGTCGTGTGTATTTACTGGATTAGCTGTTTACTTGTCTCAACTCTTTGCTTCTAGGCTTGCTCACAGAAAAACTGACTTTCAAAAATGGTTTAATAATGATTAATTATACCAATGGAGAAAAATGTCATGAAATATACGAACGATCAACTGCCATATTATTCTATTGTGACAAGACTACATCTGAGGTTAGTTTCAAAATATATGCTTCCTGTACATGCTGCCTTCTAGAGTTGCCCTCATCTTAATGTGTGGAAGGATAAGGTGAAGAACGTGAACTAGCTTCCTTCAAGGACTGCCTAATCATTTACAGATTAGGCAGGAGATTGAAAGGTCCTGTGAGGTAATCTAAAATGAGGAATGTTTTGAATTTCCTATTTATGGAAGGTACCTTTGTTGTGTCCCAGGAAAGTCAGGGCATGTTGTTCCTTTAAGGGATGCCTGCCATTAGCAAAGCTCTTGGAGATGTTGGGAAGAGATGTTCTCCCTGAAATAACAACTGTTTCTTTGTGAGAAATAAAAAGTAGGAGGATGAATCTTCAGGAAAGCATGGCCAGACCAAAATAAGTTGGTTACTTGCTTTTAGTATGTCTCTCTGTACCTGTTTAGGAACAGAAAGTAAAGCACAATGGTACCTAAAGTTACTTTTGCTCTTCCTCTTATTTCATGGAGGAGGCAGAAGCCCGTAATGACTGCCCTTTTATCAGAAGTGTGTGCGTGGATAAGCTCAGGTTTGGGAGAAGCTGTGCTTTCAGCTGGTCAGAGGCGTGCTGTGGCTCTAAAATCATAGAATGGTTTGGGTGTAAATACAAGTTACTGGATCATCTAGAAGCAGGACTGAGACATTTTGGTACCTTCAGTGTGTCTAAATGAGAAAGTAAATTCCTCTTGTATTTTGTTCTTTCAGCCTGTATTTTTGAAGGAAACTCCAGATTGCACCTACATGTTTGAATGGCATACTCAGTATGCTTGCCCACCTGTTAAATCTACTGAGTGCTCCTATAAGTAAGTTATTTCCACAAACTTAAAATGGAGCTGTATGATGACAGAAACAAATACAGCCTTATTGCAGCTTGGTGCAATACTGCCACTTCAGCTGTTGTGTTTTGACATAGTCAGTAACCAGCTAATGCGGCATTCTAATGCCAGTGCAACGTATATTAAGTAACTTTTTGCAATTTGTACTTCCTAAAACTAATTTCACTGACGAAAAATACTTTCTTTGAGCTTCTTCTGGGGAATAAGCTTCATATCAAAGTGAGCTGTTGGTTATGCAGTTATTGATGGTTGAACTCTGAGTATGTTAGGTTGTTACAAATGTCTAGTTATTATTTAACTATAGCTAATTTAATCAAGAATACAACTGCTGTCTGTTTGGAACTTCCACCAAACAAAGCTCTGGGAAAAATGTCATCTATTTCTGTCACAACCAAGTATTAGCACATTAAAGTTTGATAAGTGGCTAATAATTGGCCCCGAGTTTTAACATCTGGCATCACGATAGGTTTCTACCCTAAGGTAGAACAGTTCACTGTAACTGTGCATTTGTGCTTGCTGTGCGCTGAAAGCCTGCGTGCGTCAGTGAAAAGTCAGAATTACGCATGCATTGGCTGAGAGCTGTGTGCACATGGACAGTTACTGTGGGGATGGCTGGTGCAGTGATAATATGCCTCTGTACTGAATTTGAGGTTTGTAGGGAGCAATGAGTCTGATGCAGATTTCTTTTCCAGCATGATACTCTGCTTATAGAGTTACTAGGTTAAAAGTTATTGTAGTAACTTAAGAATTGTAACTTACAATTACTTGGGGTTTTTTAATGTCTCTTAATTTGAATCTTCTGCCTTTCTTACAGGGATGATGAAGGAAACTTCTATGACTTTTCATCTCTGACACGGCATAGAGAGAATTGGGAGGCAATTGCTCTATCTACTTCTGCACAGAAATACTATATAAATGTCTGCAAGCCCTTAGTACCATATGGTGCTGCACGTAAGAGCAAAATAAAAATACATTCTTGCTGTAGCTAGGGGAGACAAGTGATGGGATAGTACTACTGGTTGTTCAGAGTGAAAAAATCACAAAGCAAAGCATGTGGAGACAGTGGTCTAATTCTAGCACCAGAGAGAAGGGTAGATTGTGGGCATGGTTTCCATGTGCTTGGCAGATGTGATTCACTAGCAGCTCTTATCTTCTTTTGATAACTTCAGCACTCTAGCTCTTCCATCCTTATCCAAACTTTGCTATAGCTCTTAAAGATTAAAATAATCTTTTGGTACAAGTTGTTAGCTTCAGAATTTTCTCTATGGCAGTTTTTATTCCAGGCAAATAAGCCTTAATAACACTTGGAGTAATAACAGTTTTTGTTCATCTGTAAAGGTTCCTGTCCTTCTGATGCTGCTGCCTCCCTCATGGAAGGTGCAAAATGTACAAGTCTCGGGGAAGTAGCTGATGGTCCCCGGTGGGAAAATGGTATTTCTATTCTGAAATATATTAACGGGGAGCAGTGTCCAGATAAAATTCGCAAGAAAACAACAATACTGCGCCTCAAGTGTGATGAAAGCAAAATTGTAAGTGGTCTCCTTCTGGTGGAGTTTTATGTTTTCGTGAGTTGTTCATGGCACTGTATGTGTATGGAGAATGGTGGGCAGTTCTTACCCATTTCCTAATCATCTGTAGTTGGATGGGATCCAGTCTTGTAAGCAGACTGACTTATAAGTACTTGAACTTTAGATGCTGAGCAGTTTCTAAGAGATCCTTTTGTACAATCCACTAGCATAGATTTTTATCACCTGTAATAGCTACAAATTGCCCATTTGTGTCTTGAAGATGAATGTATTGCTGAAAAGTGTTGCAAGTAGTAAATAATGCTATTGGTTGTGTAGTTCTTAACTCTTGCAGATCTGTATGCCTTGCCATTAAGTACTCTTCTATTTGGTGAGATGTCTTACCCTCAGCTTTTGAATTTTCTGCTGCCCAGCTAGTCTGCCTTTGTCTCTTATCAATTTTATTGCTCCTGATAATGATTCCGTACTGTTGTGTATTTGAAATAGTTACAGTTAAATACTCTGTCCTTGCGTTAATGCATCAGACCAGATGCTCTGTTAAGTGCCAGGACTGGCATTCAAATTGAGATCGGCTACAGGGATAACCGTGTGGCATGAAATCTTACAGTAGAGATGTCGCTCTCTCCACTGTTTCATGTTTAGGAATCGAAGCCAGAACTTATAACGGCCATTGAAGATTGTGAATATACCTTCTTATGGTTTACTGCTGCTGCGTGTCCTCTTAAAAGCAATGTGCAAAATGACTGCCGGGTAACCAATCCTGCAACAGGTAAGGAGGAGGCCTCAGGATTTTTTATGTGGAAGAGGCCGCTGGAAGCAGCGCTACTGTGTTTGTGTTCTTGAGGGACTTCATTGGAAAAGGGCAGTGTGACTCATCCTCTGGATAGTGACTAACAAGCTTATTGGTAGATAGAAATATCTTGTGAGGTACTGCAGTGTCCCTTGGAATGTAAATAGTCTATAGCTCTGAAACTAATTTTACCTCTAATTATTAATAAGAATTAGTAACTGTTTGCCTTTCTAAGCTAGCAGGCAACTAGGGGCTGGTTGACCTTCCTACTAAATTAAGTTACTGAAAGCTTTTCATACTAAGAAATGATCTTGAATCTGAAAAAAAAAAGATTAAATTATTCTCTGATCTGCCTACAGGTCACCTCTTCGATTTGACATCACTAAAGCGAGAGTCTGGTTATACTATCAATGATTCACACAACAGGAAAATTGAGTTGAACGTTTGCGCTGAAGCCAAAAGTTCATGTGCTAATGGAGCTGGTAAGCATCTTATCCCTCTGATACTGTAATCACTGACTATAGACTACCCAAAAGACAAACTTATGCTGAAGTTTACAGTTAAATGTGAGGGGCAGGTTTTACTGCAAATGTGGAAGGAATTAAGAGAACAGCTGTATGGCTGAATTGGCTAGGAAAAAAATCCTAAAACTTGCTTTAGGAAATGAAGCTATGTATTAAGATCAAACTCTATTCCTAAACTTACATGGGCTCACTTCCAGTCCAATCTTGTTACGTCTGAATGGGTGGGTATCCTGTTGGACATGAGGAGTGTAGATGCTTCTACTGCACCTCTTGGCTGTTGTGAAAACAAGGAAGTTGCAAGCTTCCAGCTAGAGTGAGCTGAGGACAAAAATTGCTCTATGGTGATGTATTGCTGTAATGCATCTGCACTAAGCCTTGTGTGTGCACTTCAAGCCCTTGTCAACTCTCTAGCTTTCTGTTCTGTTTTGGATGCTTCTGAAACATCAGTAGACGTCAACTTGTATTTTAAGCTGCTTGCTAGCAGGTTGAATTGCTAGCTCTTCTGTCAAACTGAATAAGAGATAATATTTAAGCATTTTAAATGCTAAAATAGGAGTATTGCTTGTGAATTAAAAATTATTTTTGTGTAGCTAGAAGAAAAGACTGGATTGATTTTGTTTTTGAGGCATCTTAATAAAATGTATATAATATGGCTGACATTTTGTGTTAATCTCTTGATTTTCAGAGAAGTAACCAAACACTGTGCTCTGAGATTGCATCTATACACATTTAAGCAGTACATTCTGATGGTTAATGAAGTATTAAAGACAATATTTGGTCTTTGTTTCAGTGCCATTCAGCTCAGTTTAATGGCAACTCTGGATGGTTTGAAAAAGCCTATCTTTTGTGGGAAAGTTAAAGTGAGACTAAAATCTTAAGTGTCCTGCTGTTCATGTTGTAAGGCTCAATTTTGAAGGGCAGTTACATAAAACTTGATTTAGTTTGGTTCATTTTCCTTTTTTACTTCAGCTGTCTGCATCACTGGTGGTCCAAAGCCAATTAATGCTGGAAAACTGAGTAAAACTTTAACTTACGAAGATCAAGTGTTAAAGCTTGTCTATGAAGATGGAGATCCTTGCCCTGCAGACCCTGAACTGAAGCATAAAAGCTATTTTAGCTTTGTATGCAAGTCTGATGTTGGAGATGACAGCTGGCCTGTTTTTCTGTCTTTTGATGCGCAGACATGCACTAGTTACTTCTCTTGGCATACTTCCTTGGCTTGTGAGGAAGAGGTAAGAATTACTTCTATGGAAAACACTTGCGGGACTAAATTTCTAGGGGGGTTTAGGCATAATAGCAGTATATGTTTTAAATTCCTTGAGGGAAAGGTCTCTTCCTGTAGTACAGAACTCAAGTTCATATCAAATACTTTTCTTACTGACTTTTTCAGCAGGGATGAACGATACTTGGCGAACTTCTGGTCTGCATGGTGAGCCAAGTTAAAACTTTAACACTTCAGAATAACCCCTCTGTGGAACCTATTTAGCTGCTTTTCTGTACAGCTCAAATGGAAGCCATAGGTCATCTTCTTGGGAATTGATGGTTAAGATCCTCCAATGCAACAGGTTAACAGAGCTTACATTGAGTTGAGGATGGATATCATCTCTGTGCATGGGGATAGTCTTTGTTTCTAAGCAAATGACTAGAGGCCCGACATGTGCGTGATCAGTTTACTTGCGAAAACTGATAAACCTTGATAGCATGAGTTTAGGATCTGCCTCTGCTGTGTAACACATGCTGTAATAATGTGATTTGGTCAACTCTAGATGAATTGGTATTCCAAGCAATACTTTGAGCTAGTCTTACTTTGGTTAATTTTAGCTAGTTTAATTGTTACCAGTAGTGGGTGCACAGAGTAAAAGTCAGCAACAGTAGTAGAAGGCTAAATGAGCTATAGGATGAAATTTGTGAATGCCTAATAATTTTTTTTTTTTTTTTTTCTGTCTTGATTACTTCTAGTGTGACCATCATTCTCTGTGACAAGTTGTTTTTCCTCCTTGTCACTGTCTCAATAGTAGCATAGCTATCACTTCCATTTAGGAAAATTTCCATTTCCAGTTTTCCTTTCCGTGACAGGAACTGTCACATATCCCCCTTCTCTTTAAGAGTTCTGCTACATGTAGCTCTGGTATCCTCTTCTGTAGTATGTACCGTGCTGCGATATAAATCAGAGGTGCTTAAAACCATTGTGTTTTCTAGTCTAATAGCTCTGTTCAGTGATCATTTGTGCATTTCTGATCACATTTCACAGTGTATCCACAGTGACCCTAGCTATTTCAATGTGATGATAACTAGGTAGCAATGATGATTATTTGTCCTGAGGTTAAATGATAGTTTTGTTAGTTGTTCCTTATCTAAACAAGAACACACTTCCCAAATTTCAGGTAGGCTGTCAGTAAGCTTATGAACTTTAAGAATGCATGAAATAGGTTCTGAGGAAACGCAGTGCTCAAGCCATCAACTTGCAATACAGTAACTTTACATTGTTATAACTAGGCTTGTTTATTGGATGGGGTCTGATGATGTGTGGAAGATGGGGAGAGGAAGGAACCGTAGGATCTGCTGATCGTAGGAAGACGTAGTGACTATGTAGGCTGAAGTATGCATGCCAGAGATTTACATCTTGGTATTGTTCCGATACGGACTCCATTCTGTAAGAATGTTTAAATAATTAAGGTTTTTCATATGCAGCTTGTAGGTGCTTAGTATCTATAGACAAACAAAAACTGTAACAAATGCTGCTTTACTTTCAAATTTGAAACTTTGAAATGCAGCCACACTTCTGGCCCTGTCAAGGACAGGATGTTTGTCAGTCAAAGCAATAAGTAATAAAAGAATAAGAGCAATAAAACATACTTTCTTGTAGGTGGAGTGCTCAGTATTGAATGGCAGTTCCATTATTGACCTGTCTCCTCTGATCCATCGCACTGGGTATTACGAGGCATTTGTGGATGAAGATATAACAGATGTTTCTCCAGACTTCTACATCAACATTTGTGAGCCTCTCAATCCTATCAAAGATGTCAATTGCCCACCTGGAGCGGCTGTTTGCATGGTTCCTGTTAATGAATCGCCAATAGTAAGTACTATGCCTGGATTTGCCAAAACATGCATTTCCTTGCTAGTTTAAAACAGTGTCCCTGCATAGAGACTTAATTTGAACCAGAGGCTTGACAATGGATTAAAGAAATAGGATGCAAAACTAAAATCTACCCTGCAAAACTCCCTTTCATCACTGTTCCCTACAAAGAAGTATTTTCCTGTCCTGAACCCCAGTGATTATTTTGGATGTCAGAAGAGTCCATACTGTGACAAATATGAAAAATTACTACAGAAGATTTTTTTTTTTTTTTTTTCATGTAGTGCTGCATGCCAGATACAGAAACTGGGAAGCAGAATGCCTCTTAGTCTGCCATTCTGTGGCACAGAAATGGCATGCTTGATCCCATGATAGTCTCTTGCATTATAAAGCAGGATATGTCCCGGCATGCTCCAAAATGCATTTAGTACTTTCGTGTAAGAACTTGACAGCTGTGTGAATAGCAAGCCTGTGACAGAATATTGGTTAACATTGTGTTATTACCTTGAGAGATGGAGCTTCTTACCTTTTGAAGTCTTGTTTGTAGAAGATGCACATAAAAAGTTGAGATTGTTTTCCATGAACTTCCACATTGATCTAGGGATCTTACTCCATTATTAATATTACATTAATTTTAAGTGATATATTGGTGTTTGGACACAATGATTTAAAGAAGAATCTTCCTGTAAGATGCAGTACCTCCCTGGCTTTTGTCAAGCTCAATCAGTATTTTGAGCTGCTCAACTTGTGTTTTGTTAGGATTGAAATATAGCAACTGTTCTTTGAGTATAGAATGCAGTTTTCAAAAATGCAATAGTTGTGCTCCCATGTAAACCAGATGAATCTGAATTGATCTGAATCTCTGGGCTGATCTGAAATCTAGGTGTGTCCCGTATGTCTCTTAATACATATTTTTGCTTGTGTAGGATATTGGTCGTGTTACTGAACCTCCCAGGTTAAATGAGGCAGTAAATGAAGTGTACATCACTTACAACAGCTCTACTCCTTGTCAGATAAACAACAAATTGAACTATACTTCTCTTATTGTATTTCACTGCAGCCAAGGAACTAGTCTGGTAAGACATCTATTAAACTTATGTTGATACTGAAGTGCAATGGGAAGTGGGTAGTAACCAGTGTTAGCTTTGTTTAAAATGAAATCAAAGATTTGTTTCTGACATGTGAGGATGGACTTGTTTCAACAAGGAATATACTTAGTATTTGTATTCTTAACTACTTAAATACTTTGTATTCTTAACTGGGCAAAATTCAGAGAGTGCGTGAACTTTAGGCTTGAGAGTAGCAGGTTCTCATAGTTTCAAGGATCAGATTCCACTGAAGTAATACGATAACTTATTGCTGGCATTAAACTTAATGCTGTATTGCACCTCGTCTAGGCTCAAAAGCTTGTACTTGTACCGCAAGCTAACACAAGAACCAGTGGAACTGTTTGTAAAGCTATTACTGTGAAAGGGTTCCTGTATGTTGTAAGCCTTCTCATAATTGTACTTTAAAAATTTGCATTTAGATACTTATGTTTTATTGTGTGTTGGCACTTGAGCACTACATTAAGGTTGCACAGTGGTGTGAATCTAACAGTTCTTAAATTTTTTTAAATGCTTTAACAAACTGTAGAGAAGCACTTAGGCATGGTGTTTGACAAATTAAAGTGTGTTGAAGATACTCAATAGAACCTTTTTCCATCAACATGTGGCATGAGCTTAAACTCTAGGCAGCTCTGAATATTACACAGGTCATACTCATACCTTCATTTAAAATACGACAAAGGAAATGGCATGCTTTCTAAACCTTAACTCAATGAACTTTCCTAATGTTCTCTACCATGGAGAAACACAGCTCTCTCACTTTTGTTGCTGCTTGCAACTAAGTTGAACATCAAAATCATGACCCTAAATAGTAAGAAAGCTTGTGTATGTCGGTTACTGCTTTGATTGTTTTCTGGAGCTAGGTAGAATCTACCTACCTTGTTGCTCTTTTGGTACTGGTTGTAATATGAAGGCATGGTGTTTGTCCTACAGTCAGTAAAGTCTAGCCTTGGTAATAACTGAGGTTAACTGTTGAAGGGGGGAAAAATGCAGAAAGAACAAACTGTCCAAAAATTAAACCTCATGTAACTTGCTGTGTTCTTTGGTAACAGGGCAAGCCAAAGATGATCAGGAAACTTGACTGCAGTTTTGTGTTTGAGTGGGAAACTCCAGTGGTGTGTCCTGATAAAGTGAAAACTTTTGGGTGCTCTGTGACTGATGAACAGCTACATTATACTTTTAACCTGACCAGCCTTTCTGGAAGATCATTTGAGGTAATGCCTTCTGGTGGTGTGATTGTTTATTTATTTATTTATTTGCCTGTTGCTACCAACATTTTAAAACTGAAGCGGGGGGGGGGGTTTAAGCATCCTGGGGTGTGATAGGAGACAAAATGTGCTGCAGCTGTGGTCAGTGTTGATATTTGTTTGGCCTGTGACAGAGGGAATAATACTAGATGGAATAACACTAGGTTTTTAAAGTTTTTGAGAGGGAAATGCGTGATTCTACTGATGGGGAAAGGAAGGAGAAATCTTCACCTGTGGCAGAATTCTGAACACAAAAACAAGTCTGCTGAACAGACTATATCCTTGGTCCTGTGGGTGTACTTCATCTGCAGTTTTGCCATATTAACTACTTTTGCAAGTCTGGCCTTCCTTATCTTATTTTCCTCCTGCATTATGCAAGTACTGCATGAGATTTGGTTTATAAAGCACTTGGGTGATTCTTTGTAAGTATTGACTAGGCTCTGAGGCAGCCTTAGTTGTGATGCTTCTGGATGTCCACACAGGTGTTTTCTGGATCCAAGAGTTACCATGTTGGTGTATGCAATAAGGCAGCAGACTTGCCCCAGGGAAAATGCAAAGATGGAGCAGTGTGTCTGACATCTGAAAGTGGTGTGTCGTCCTTTGGAAACATAAAGGAAATGAAAATGGACTATAGCCACCAGGATGAAACTGTCATCTTGCACTATACAGGAGGTGATTGGTGCCCTCCAGGTGAGAATGAAGCAGACCCATTCTTTATGTAAAAACTTGTCATTTTTTTTTTTTTTTACCCTTAAAATACAAGGTTTTGTTGCAATAGGAGGGAAGCAACATGGATTTTTCATGCCTTAGTAGAAACATGTAGTTTTGTTAAATCACATGCTGTACACTAATCTGCAACATCAACGTGTATCTCCTAGAAGAGAGAGAGTGCAACTTTTCTGCAGGGATGATCATGGCTAATTGTACACTACATCCTAGTTTTCTAATTGGGTTTCCTGAAACTCAGTGTTCCAGTATTTCTGTTGTCTGCCTCTGACTATTCTTTAGTATTGAAGTACAGGCTTTGGATATGGTCCTGAATATGGATATGCCTGCTATTCTACTACATGTTATTAAGAGGATATTCCTTTTCCTTCTCAGTGACTGCAAAGGGAGAGCTTTGTGTGTTCCCTTTCAAGTACAAAGGGAAGACCTATGAGGAATGTATTACAGAAGAAAAGAGTAGGCCATGGTGTGCTACAACTGAAAACTACCAGGGAGATGGCAAGTGGGGATTCTGTAGTAACGGTAAGAACGTCCTATACTTCATGCGCAAGGATCTGAGCTAACGCAGGGAGTTGGCCATTATCAGGCTGGACAAAAGACCTCTGGTGCAATACAGTCGACGTAAAGGGGTAGAAGTGGGCAAGACAAGGAATCTATGGGTCAAACCTGACTCTACTCAAGGGAGTGAGCCAAATACTTTTGAAATAAAAAGTTCATGCCTTTAGAGAGTGTTCAAGTCATAAGTGATGATTCTGGTTTGATGGAGGTCAGTTCTTCTGGAAAGATCACTACTCTCTGAAAAGCATGAAAGCTAACCTGGGGAATAAAATTGCTAGGTAAAGTATTTGTGCATCTTTACTATCAGAAACAATGCCTGATTAAAACTTGTGTTGATACCACAAAATTGCAACACTAAAATCCATACATGCCTGATAGCCTCTTGCAAAGTATTTTTTTGCTTCCCCCCTCCCTCCCCCCACCTTCCCCTTTATAGCAACTGCAAGAAGGGAATCTACCATTATCTTCACATGTGATGAAAATGCTGGTGTTGGGAGACCACATCTCCTGAGTGAGACACTTGGCTGTGCTGTGACATTTGAATGGAAGACTCAGGCTGTTTGTCCTCCCAAGAAGATGGAGTGCAAATTTGTCCAAAAACACAGAACTTATGACTTGAGAATGCTCTCTTCCCTGACAGGATCATGGATCTTTTTCCACAATGGGAACTCGTGAGTAATGAGCAACTCCCAGGGAGCAGCTTACAAATCAATACAGTTGAAGTTGTAATGAGGCATAGTACTTCTGTTTGGTCCCTGTTCAGATTCTGTTTAAATTGCTGACAGTGTCTTAAAACTGTCAATGCTTACACTGCATATAGACAAAAAAAAAGAAAGGAGCCTATTCTACCTGAAGAGGATGAATAATTACTGTCTTCATTCTCACCCCTTCCCACTATTGGTAACCCTTTTTTAAAGGATGAATGAGTCTAAACTAAAAGCTTTTTAAAGGCTTTCTATTTAAACTGCTGTCTTAACAAAGTTATTTTGTAGTTTAAATGCAATTTTTTTTAATTCTTAACCATGTTGAACAAAAATCTTAATGACTTAGTTGCTGTCTTTTGACTCAAGTGTGTAACTTTTTGTCTAAAGTTTTAGTAGGGCTTTTCCCCCCTGTTCCTCTAAGAATCAACTTAGAGGAAGTTGTGAGTGGCAGGAAGTCATCAACCTCTCCAGCCTCCCCCCTCCAGTTAGCAAATAGAAATGAACTGGCAAGGATGACAGCATCTAATTCTAAATTTGTGATAAACTGGGGTAACAAAACTGTTTCATTCATCGTCTTGCTACTAGTTCTTCTGTTGTAGTAAAACAACTAGTATAGCTCTGAAGAGATGCTGAATTTAGGATAGTACTATAACCTTTATAGCTGAAAAACCTTTTGGGGCATTTCTTGACTAGGTTCCAATTCCTAGTTTTCACCTAGGTCAAAATTAACTAGTGAACCACTCTGGTAAATGATCAGTTTTTTTTGCAGAGTCTCATTTACTTGAAAATGATAGTCAGAAGTAATCTGCTAAACCCTTAGTACATGCTTTATTCTGTCCACTGATGAGAGTATTTTTATTTCTTTCAACCTGGCTAGCTTCCCATGAGGATTCTAAAGTTTATATCTCACTTTTTTAGTTTAGCTTAAATTAATTTTAAAAAAGTTTTGCCTACCATGTTCTCTATAGGTACTATGTGAATATCTGTCAGAGGGTACATGAGGGACCCACAGGCTGCCCTGAAAGAGCCAGTATTTGCAGGAAAAGCAACAATGGAGATGTTCAAGTTCTTGGACTTGTTCATACACAGAAGTTGAATGTGACAGGTAGAGTTACTTTTGTTCCTGTAGAGAGCTGGAGATTGTTCAATCTTACAACCTAGCTATAGTGGTTCTTAAAATATGGTGAATCCTTTATTTTGAAATATCTTTACCGTTGAATCTTCTGGTTAAAAACAAAACCAGTAAATGCTACCACTCAAAAGTGGTGTTTAAGCCATAAGAAAACATTGAAGAAAATAAACAGTGTTGTCATTAAAGCTGCAAGAAGTGAATTGTCTATCTGAACATCAAGAGACACTTTTTGGGTTTGTTGGGGTTTTTTTGGTTGGTTGGTTGGTTTTTTTTTTACAGTGAGGGTGACCGTGCACTGGCATAGGTTCCCCAAAGAGGTTGTGGAATCTCCTACTTTGGAGATATCCAAAAGCTGTCTGGACATGGTCCTGGGCAGCCAGCTCCAGGTGGCCCTGCTTGAGCAAGGGGTTTTGACCAGATGACCTCAGGAGGTCCCTTCCAACCTTAAGCAGCCTGTGATTCTATAATTGTGGGAGGGGGAATTATTTTTGTACATCCCATTTTGAAAGACTTGTTCTCTGTCCACTAACTTCTTCCATTAAAGGAACACGTGAAAGATGATTAATTGGCTTAACAAAAGGGAATTAAAAAATATCTCAACTTTACTCAAGTTTTCAGTTTAAAGAATGTTTTTTAAATTGCTGCTGAGATTGTGAAATTGAGGGAAATTTTTCATCCATCTACAAAAACAATGTTTTGCATGTATTTATTGCTTGAGTTTGTCTATAAATGGCTATCTTTATTTACTCTTAAGTTTAAAAAAATGACGACTTAAATGTAAACGTTCATTATGGCCATGTACAATGTAAATACAAAGGTGTTTGAGGAGCGATTTGGGTTTTTTTGGTTTGTTTTTTAAAGGATCATCAGTGTGAAGGCCTTAAATGACTGAATTGCTATAATTTCAGGAGAAAAAAAATCCTAGAAGTTAACCTAAAGTAATGAAGTCTGGAGAATGAGCAAAGGGAATTTCTGACAGCTGCTTACAAAACCTTGAGTGTCACCATTTTTCTCTTTTAGGTGATAGAGTGTATATCAGTTATTCCAGTGGGCAAGAATGTAGGAAAAACAAGAAAGTAATGACAATTATAGAACTGAAGTGTGCAAAAACAGTTGGCATGCCCATGCTGCAGAGGTAAGTAACAAATTAACATCCCACTGATCTTCATGGTTTATTCCTTTGTGCCTCTCTAGTAAACTCTAAGTCTCAGGACAGTGACTGTCAGTTCTGTTGGAGAGTCCCTAAAATAATCCTTGGTCTGCACTTGTAAGACATGGATCTTCTGGGGTTTCTGCACATGTTCACTTCCATAAACATTCTCTTATCTTAAAATTTCAGGGCAAAAATTTAAGCATTCTACATCCAAATTAGATCTTACAATGGCTGGGATGCTGTTGTTTTCAATGTCAATTGTAGTACAACCCCTCTTAACTTTGCTCAATCTATTTAGTAGACAACACTTACTGTAGATAAGTGATTGAGCTAATAAAACTTATTTTTATTGTTGCCTCAATACAGATTATTTAACTAGAAGCTCTCCAAAGTGAGGTATATATGTATGTTCACAAATACTAAGAAACCTTGATGGCTTTTTGCTCAGTCTTGTTTTGGTTAACTGTATATTGTTTGTAAAATTGGGAAACTGTGCAAGATGCCCTTTGAGTCAAAGAACTAGGCAGAAAAATCTGACTAATTTACGCTCTTTTTCCTAGTTAAATAATGTGCAATATGTTAAACCTGCTGAGAGCAGCCTGACGTGTTTGTTAGCTAAAATATTTTGTTAAAACTTTCTGATAAACTGTGTGACTTCTGGAACTTTTGAAGTAGGAAGTTCAAATGCAGCTAGGTCTTTTTGGGTCTTGGAACTGCAGAAAAGTGCAGTGCAACTCTTAAAGTAGCTCTTTTTGAGTCCTACTTGACTATTTTAGCTTACTCATGGCATGATTCTTAGGCAGGACATTCCCACACGTGGGTTAGCAGCTGTGTGTCTTCCCTTTCTCAAGATAATTGTTACTGTTTCCTGGAATTATCAGTTGTGTCTGTTATCTGGTAGGATTGATGAAGAAAACTGTGCTTACTACATCACTTGGGACACACGTGCAGCTTGTGCTGTGAAGCAGCAGGAGGTGGAGGTGGTGAACGGAACAGTTATTAATCCTGCAACTGGGAAAAACTTCTCTTTAGGGGATATTTATTACAAGTAAGTAAAACAAAAAACAAAAAACCACCAACAACCCCAAACACTCCCCGCCCCCCAAAACAAACAACCCACAAACCCCAAACAACAAAATCCCAACACCAAAAACCACACCACCTTAGTCCTGTAGAACTGTACTGCAAGAAAAGAGAGCTTAGTGTGAATATTCTATGTTGCCTTGACAGTTTGTAGCTGTGAAGTGGAAATAGCACTGAATTCACCTTCTATTAATGACTGACTTAAAGGCCTGATTAATAATGCAGCTCACAGCTGGGCTTACAGCTTTTGAGCATCTCCAGGTTAATCTAAAGCCTCCACATGCTCACCTTGATGTTAGATCTCTTCATTGTGGGTTACTGCTTTCTTCCATAGTGTGTAGACATTAGTTCAGTGCTAGAGAACTTGATTTTTTTTAATTTTTCCACCTAGAGTACTCCTTGGGTTTTTACATAGCACCTTTTTTCCTGCTCAGATGTTCCATATGGAAGTAGGAACCCATGCTTCAGAAGCTTTAGAAGTGAGGAAGGACAGCTCTAGAGGAATGGTCAAGAGTGACTGAACTCAGGAGAGGGAGGCAAAGACCAGGAGTTACACTGACTGTACTACACGTTGCACATAACTCTGGTCCATAATCTCTTTTAAGCTACTACATATAATGTCAATGCTAGTGTTATGGAAGGAAATCTGTCCATACTAGTAGTATGGGAAGAATAAACTCTGCTTGCAGGGCACAAACAATTTGTGTGCAGGGTTGGAGTAACTGAACAGAAGTGTCGTGAATAAACCTGTGCTAATGTGATAGTATTATAAGCATAGAGAAAAAACAAAAATCGAACAGGCCTGGATGAAGGAGTAGAGGAAGTCTGGACAAAAATAAAACTTGGTGCAATGTGAGATTAAAGGCAAGTCATATTTGAGCAAGCTCAGCCTTCGAGCAGGTGGCCAGAACAAATAGCTATGAATCTCAGAGCATTCTCACTCAGACCAGCAGCATGAAAGGATAAAATTGTAAATAGTACTTAGGTAGCACTTACAGTAGAACTAGTTACCCTTGTGGAGAAGACAGCTAAACTATGCTATTTGTCATAGCTGCAGAGCACATAATATGATTCTTATGTTCAGTAGGCTAGCTTGTGTATGAGCTGCTGAACCATACCTTTGTCTCCAATTTATCTTGATCCTTTGGAGGTATTTACATGGTCATACACCCATTGAGGGCAATAAAACAAGAAAAGTTTGCTTTTTGTGCTCTCTTAGAAAGATTACATTTATGCTAAATATAATCCTCATTTGTAATGTTCAGTCCTGCATCTTTTCTGGTTGTTGAATCAGTCACTCTAACTTTCTCTGGAGTCAACCAGTGGTAGCAGCCACTACTGTTGCTGGTCTTATGTCTTGGGAATAATCTAAATCTGTGAGTTTAGACTTAAAGATAGACCTGCCCTCTGTTTCCTCAGGTTGTATACTGCTTCTGGTGACATACGGACAAATGGTGATAAATATGTATATGAAATTCAACTTTCTGGTATAAGAAACTCAAGTTTCCCAGAATGCTCTGGTGCAAACATCTGCCAAGTTAAAACTAATGAACGTCGCTTTCGGAGAATTGGTTCTGCCAGTAAAGCGAAATATTATGTTGAGGGTAAGTACTTGCTCACTGGTCAGAATTGCTTGATATTCCATGTGAATTGCTTCATCAGAAGGTGGTTCTTGTTTCACAACATCTGTGCTAATCCATTTCTGTAAAGGTATCCAGAGTCTGTCTAGCAGAATTTAGTGGCGGGTTTTTTTGTGGTGTGTTTTTGTTTGTTTGTTTTCTTATGGTGTAAGCTCAGTTGCAACTAATAGGGTTTGGGCTTGACACTTGTTGAAAGACTTTGCTAGAAACAATGCTAGATAAAAGACTTGCTCTCCTGTTTTCATCTGTGCTTGTGCTGCATAAGCAATGATCTCCTTTATCTAGCTATTTGTGAAGAGCTTAGCCCACTGTTGGATAGCAACTGATGGGATCAGCTATGTAAAATTATAAGCTCACCTGCAAATATGGCAAAGTATAAGCTGTTACTTCAGAACAAATACATAAATTTCCAGGGTCTAGTGTTAATAGAGAAAGTAGTAAACTATAAGGTTTTCTTCTCGTTGTAGATGATGACTTGGATGTCATATTTTCATCAGACTCCAGATGCGGTAAAGATAAATCAAAGTTTGTGTCTTCAACCATTTTCTTCCACTGCAATCTACGAGTAAATGAAGGCATCCCTGAATTCCTTCATGAGACAGCAGATTGCCAGTATTTATTTACCTGGTACACATCTGCTGTGTGTCCATTAATGTGAGTAGTTAACCATTTTCTGAAAGCAGCTCTTGTCAGCACTTCTCAGCTAAAGGCTTTTTTGCCTTTGTTCGTCACAGTGATTGCAGAAAAAAAATGAAAAGCTAAAAAGCAATAGATTCATTGGTAGGTAGAGTTGGTGTTCGTGTATGTAATATTTGGCATATGACCACTAAATAAGTTTGCCACGTTGATCTGGACCTAGAGATGCTTATTTGCACAGGAAACAGAGGGGCATGGTGGAATTAATATTGTTGTCCTCACTAACTAGAGCCCACTGTAGCTAACAGAACATGCTATTTCATGTTACTGAGAGGACTAACCAGTATTTAGGTAAGGCTTTTTGTCCTCCTTGCCTAACTGTCTGGAAAACTTCAAAGCCACAGCAGAGACTGGCCTTTCTTTCTATCCTCCTACTTCTTCAGGCTAGAGGGAAAAATCATTACAGGTCTTAGAGGAATAATGAAGTATTTCTGCAATTAATTATGATCAGCTTATCTACAGATCCAAAAAGGAGTAACGAGGTGACAGTGTTAAAAGCAGAGTGACTGTATCTAGGTGCTTACCAGCATTCTTGACGTGCAGGCAGCCTCACTGTGAAGAATGGAGTCACTGCTTCTAGGACTGTTCACTTTCTAGCTGCTAGCTTGAAAACACAGGGAAACTGTTTATTCTGATTAAGCAGCCAATTAGCGATTGAGGTCTGTGTAGTGCCATAGTCAGCTGGAAGGTAAATAATTGCTGTAGCTTTTGCAGCTTGCTCAGGTGCAAGTTTGGTTCTAAAATAGCAGCTTTGTGTCGATAACTGCTGCTGTGTAAGCTCTAGAGTGCCTAATCGTGCACTTCAGCCTTGACTGCCAACAGTTTTATGTGCTGTTGGACGGCATACCAGGATGAAAGCCCAATAGACATGCTTTTATTTTTTCAGTGATTTTTACTTAGAACAAAATCCCCTGAATTCAATTTTACAGCTGTTAGGTAGGACTGACAGGACGACGTGGCATGTTTAATTTCTTTGAATCTGCTGTTTCTAATCCAGTTTGATGCAACTGGTCAATAGATCTTAATTGTCCTTTTCTTCCCAATTTCTGTTATTAGATCAACCAATGATCCAGGAAGCAATGAGCACCAGACTGATCAGGAGGCCCAAGTCCATAAAGGCCTTTCAAGGAGAAGTCAAGCTGTCGGTGCTGTGCTGAGCGTCCTCCTGGTTGTTCTCACT
Organism: Aramus guarauna; assembly: GCA_013400195.1. NCBI lineage: Eukaryota > Metazoa > Chordata > Aves > Gruiformes > Aramidae > Aramus > Aramus guarauna. The sequence goes on along the minus strand of VXBL01000245.1, from coordinate 786,279 downwards.
GCATGCCTAATAATCTTGCTGTTCTACAAAAAAGAGAGGCGGTAAGAAATGACTGGGAGGCTTTAGAAATTTGTTTGGTAGGACTTGGTTTCTTCAGTGAAAGGGAAGTAGTGAACTTCAGAAATTTAAGTTCTGTTTCTCAGTTGGCAGCATCAACTGTCAAACTGCTGGTTTTTTGAATTCCCAATTACTGTCTGAAGGTGCATATAAAGAGGGCTGGAGTACACAATTGAATCGAGCTGGTCTCTATTGTGGACAACTGCTAATTAAGGAGGATAAAACAACATGACAATATTGTTAGTATTTGATATCCCTCTCCTTTTATGCTGTCAAGGTGGAACTGTACAACAGTAGCAAGGAACAGGTTCAAGTCCTGCTGGTTCTCTGCTTTCCAGACAAGTTTGGGTTTTTTTTCCCCTTAGACATAAAGGCCAGAGGTGTTTCAGAACAGTGACCCTAAAGCTGTGGTAAGGGGGAAGGTGTAGATCACCATGGACTGAATTTTGTTAATTACAGTGGTTCAAGGTCAAGTGTCCTTAAGTGACAGCTTGCAACTGGCTTGGTGAAATACCTTATGTTGACGGTAAAAATCCAGTGAAGAAAAGTGAGGGCTAATAAGGGGGATACAGTCTCGCTAATGCAGTATTCTTCCCCTTCTTTAGGGAAATCGTAATAAACAAGATAACAAACTGCTGCAGAAGAACATCCGGTGTTTCCTACAAATACACGAAGGTAATACAGTGGCAAAATAGAAGGTTTTGTTTCTTGTTGAGTTTTATTAATATGAAACTTTTATTAATAAACAAACCCCCTTAATCCCTAGTTTCTTCAGCGCATGGAAACCATACTGTGTGGCTTCAGGAAAGCCACATAGCTGAGATATCTACATTCCCATTGTGAAATGGGAAAGGAAGATAGAGTTGAAGAAATGAAGAGCGGTCCATAAATAGCCAAATAACACATAAATTACAGGAAGAGAAAGAAGTCTGTTTCAGACATAGAGAAAAGAGATAGTAACAGCACGCTATAGCAGTATTGCTATCTTGTGGCTAAGTTAAGCCCCAGGCTGTGTGTGGTGTGGGTGACAGGGGAGATCACCGTGTGGCAGAGTCTAGAGTTGTATACACAGTCTCCTCTTGCTTTTTTTTTTTTTTTTTTTTTTTTTTTTTCCTTCCAGATAAACAGTGAAGAAGAAGCTAATGAGAATGAAACAGAGTGGCTTATGGAGGAAATCGCAGTACCAAATCAAAGAACAGCAAAAGGAGGGCAGGAGAATGGTCACATTACTACCAAGTCTGTTACATCAGAAACCTTTAACTCTCTCCATGTGGATGACCTGGACAGTGAGGATGAAGTGTTAACCATTCCAGATGTAAAGATACAGACAGGAAGAGGACTAGACAAGAGCAAGCACCCACAAAAGAAGCCACCCAGTCTTGGAAGTGATGACAAAGCTTATTTGCTGAATGGGGGAAAGGAAAGGAAAGCAAAAACCAAGCCAGGCCAGCAGCAGGCACAGAACTCTACAAATACAGTATCGTTTCATGATGATAGTGATGAGGACTTGTTGAATGTTTAATAACCCCTCTTGTGCCTAATCAAATATATATAGAGAGATTATATATAATGGGACAACATTTCCAACCAAATATGAGAACTTCAGCCTGAAAGATTTTTCTGAATTTTGCCTTTAACAAGAAACCATTGAAAAGGGAAGAAGAGAAAGATTTCTTGGTTGTTTACAATGATCTGTTCAGCAATGACTGGATTTCTAACATCCAGTTGGCTGAGTTATGTTGACTCTCTCTAGCCAGGACACTTCTCTTTTTTCTTTTTTTTTTTTNNNNCCCTTTTTTTTTTTTTTTTTTTTTTTTTTTTTTTTTTTTCCTTTTTTTTTTTTTTTTTTGAGGGGGGGAAGGTTTTGGTTTGGGTTTTTTTGTTTGTTTTGTTTTGTTTGTTTTTGTTTTTGTTTTCAAGTCTTGGCATAGGTGTTAAATGCTTGCTTAAAGAGAAACCTTTGAAAAAAAAGGATTAAGGCTCAATGAAGGCCCTGGCTCCTGAGACTCAAGTTATCTGACTACTAGCATTTTAACTCCTTGTATTTATTGATCCTCACTACTCAGGTTTGCTTAATAGCAACATGTTCTTCCTGCCGGCAGGGTATTATTCTATGGGTTCACCCATCGTAAGACAAGGAAAAATATAACTTTTGTGTGTTGGGATGATTTGATGTAAATTTTGGAACTGGTCTAATTTATCCTGTAAATTTGAATATCCATTCTAATTTAAACAGATCATTGGTTCAAAGGTATTGACTGAAAGGTACAACTCTGTATAGCTTTAGCCTGAAATGGTTGCTGTTCTTTGCATGATATTTTTTTGGTACTGGTTATATGACTGACTTCATCAGTATTTGCCTAAGCAGCTGAAAAGCACCCAAAGATTTTTTTTTTTTTTCCTAGATTATGGCTGGACTGGACCGACTGCACAGAGAACCAGATTTTTTGAGGATGTAGAGGCAGAATTTCTGTAATACAATCTGCACTGCCCAGTTTGTTATCACCAAGAAAAGCCCAACAACTAGAGGAGCCCTAGTCAACACAATACTTCTCTCTGGTATTAATTACAAGAAAAAAATTTGGGCCAATGTTTTTTTTGACAGCTTGAGTTCTAGCTCTTATGCTATGGTCCTGGCCATCGTCATTTATTTGAAATATTGCTGGCAATGAATGCAAGTCAAATTTCCTGTAGCAGTCTTGCTTTTCTCCGGGTGTTTCCTAAATTAAATTATGGGCCATGATAGGGTTTCAAAGCATCGTACAAGTACGTGCGTCGGTCAGAAATTTTTGAAACTTTTAATTGTTCCTTTTGGCTGGCTTACTCAGTTTCAACAATGGTTTCTTTTTATAAAAACTCCATTTTGAATCAAAATAGTGTAATATAAAGTATTCAGCAATTTCAATAAAAGATACGAAGTGGGTATTCCAAATCCCACATCTCAAGTCTGGAATCTTTCTTATACTAGTCTGTAATGCTGCTGCTCATCAGCCCAGTGATACTCTTTTTTGCTGTGATAACTAATACCTTAACTGTGTCACTCAAGACGAGAACTGATGTTTGATGACAAAGATCAGAATATAAAGGTAAGCCCCGGTGGTGTATCCTTTCTTTTATCAGAAGGGTTTGGGTTTTATTCCTCTTGTATTGTTACTAGTGAAGCTGTAAATCAGTTTGGCTAAAGCTGCATCTTGTCATACTTAAAAGCAGCATTTTTCATATTTAGCATTAAGTTAATTTGGGGGAATGAGAGGCTTGACGGTGTACTTTTTAATACTGTCAGCTACCATTGCAACAGTTCTCTCAATGGATATTGAAGAATGTTGCTTTCCTTCCCCAAGTCTTCAAAGCTGGCATCTTGGAGTTGTTTGATTCATGGACTGCTGCATGAAACGCTTTCCCATGCGTTAAGGCATTACACCACGTGGTCTCTTTGTGACTGTGCCTTAGGAGGCTTAGGTAGAACAGAGGTACTCTGCTTGGGGGTGCTTATCTGAGCAATATCAATGATGTATTTCTAACATGCAGCTGACAGCAGTGAGTGACTTCAGTGTCTTGGAACTATTGCCCACATTTTACCTAGGTGTTTGTACATAGGTTGACTGAATCTTCTGTTCTTCAGAGCTGGATGCATGACTTCAGCAGACTATTCCAGCAGAATACCCTGCTTAACCATAGGGAGGGCGCAGACCAGTACGTACAAATGGCTGGGCCAGGAGCAGAAACCCTGCCAGTCAGCAGCGTGTCTCCCTGGGAGTGAGCCTCTACGGCACCCTGCCGCACGGCACAGTGCCGCCCAACCCGTCTGCGCTGCAGAAAAAAAGGCCCAGTCTGGATCTAACTTTTTTTGTTCACGTGGAACTTATGCATGCTATTATCAGCTGCTTAAACAAAACTGCTGGGTAAGAAGCGATGGGAGGTTTTTTGCATGTGCTTTTAAGATACAGCCTAATGGCTTTAAACTTCACCCACTTTGCAGGCAGGCTTTGATTTTGGTTTTCTTGGCCTCAGCTGGCTGTGCACATCCTGCTGAGGGAGGCTGCGGGGGCTGGCTGTGAGCGTGGCGGATGCTGCCGTGCACTTGTGTGTCCCTGTCCCCTCCCCAGCTCCTCATGGAGCCCCTGCAGCCACAGAGGTGAAAGTCTGGTGCGGTGCGGGATGTGCCAGGGTTGATGTCACACCGCTGTAAGTGGTGCGGGAGAGACGTTTCTGTGTCTGTCCCTTGGACAGAGTGGCCTAAGCTGGTTTATTTTTGGAGTGTATTGAGAAGATGTCTTTAGGTTTGTTTTTTGGTGTTTTTTTGTTTGTTTGGTTTTTTTTTTTTTGCCTGCCTGCCTAATTCGTGCAAATCACTTTCCAGACCATTTTTCACTTTTTTTTCCATCTTTAAAATGTTGCCTTTGATTATGCTTGTCTTACTGATGGAAGCAGTCATGAGCAAAAGGTGTTGGAGTAGCAAGTGTCTATCCATAGACAGCATGAATATCATTGGACCCTGATATAACTGGCTTTTTTGGGGGGTCCCCCACAATGAATTCCACCTAAAATCTTACAGGTCTTCTCTGGTAAGAAAGCTGTTTTGCCCATAAGTATTTTATATTACCATTTCTCAAAACTATACCCAGTGCATAATTCCTTAGTGAATGCTTGGTTTCTTTTGTATTACTGCAAATATATGGTCAGGTAAAAAATTTGTTCCCTGATGTAGATGGGAGAGGTTTTCCTTGGAAATGGAGGAGTGTGGAGAGGGAGGGTGGCTGCAAACTTGTGATGCACATGATACTGGAGTTCGTGGGAAAACTGTGCTTTACCGTTACATGGCTCAAAGTAGAGACACTTTTGTTTCACAGTGTACTTACCTATTCTTTATCCAACCGGGTTGATAAGCCTTGTTCACATGTGGTGCCCACCAGCTGCTACACTAAACTTCTCATTTGCTTGCACATTAGTGGAATTTTCCATCTATGCTTGCTCCTTAAAATGCTGCTTCTTTGAGGAGCTGGTTTGGCTAATAAAAAAAAAAACCCCAAAGTGCTGTGGCTGTTAGTGGCTTTTCTGGAAAACAGGAACATATGTGCTCTGATTAGAGGTTAAATGCAAATTCTCCCTGGGTGAATTAAGGTCTGATTTCAAATGAAACCTAAAAAATAAAGCTTGCAACATGTAGTTTAATAATTTATGGAGTTAGTCTTGACTTTTGGTCAAATGTCTTTGTTACTTAAATAGCTTTGCTGCCAACTAAATATATCAGTGCTGCAGAGAAGACCTAGATGAGTTTTTGGTGGTGGTTTTGATGCCAAAATGCCAACCCTAGATGACATTTTGGAGAATGTTGGAGAATTTGACAGATTCCAGAAGCAAACCTTCTTTGTCCTGTGTTTGCTTTCTGCTGCCTTCACCCCGGTGTACGTGGGTGTCGTCTTCTTCGGGTTCATCCCTGAGCATCGCTGCTTCAGCCCCGGGGTGGCTGAGCTGAGCCAGCGGTGCGGCTGGAGCCCGGAGGAGCAGCTCAATCACACGGTTCCCGAGTGGGGTGGCCACGGGGCCAGTTTTGGCAGCCGCTGCAGGAGGTACGAGGTGGACTGGAACGCGACGGGTGTCAGCTGCACCGACCCCCTTGGCAGCCTCGTGGGCAACCGGAGCGCTGTCCCGCTCGGTCCCTGCCGGGATGGCTGGGTCTACGACTCCCCAAGGACCTCTCTCGTGACCGAGGTAAAACCAAATACCCCCCTTCCCTTGCCCCCTCAGTTGCAAACAAGCTGAGAGATGCGGGAGAGGGTTGGCGTAGCCGAGGCTGTGTTAAAACGGCGCCTGCTTACCTGGACGAGGGGATCCTCTTGGTGCAAACTCGCGCAGGGAGTTTTGCAAGTTGTCTTCCCTCTGTTCTCGCTGTGTAGCATTGCCTTGGCTGCTCAGGAGGCTTATATCTCCAGCTGGGGAGCAAAGCATATTTCAGCAAATAAATACGTAGGTAGATAAAGTCCAGTTCTGAATGAAACTCTCGTCACACGAGAGGTCCGATTGGTGAAGCTGTGTAAACACCGCCAGTGAGGCATCAGTGGTGCACAGCACTACAAACAAAAGCGACCGATCCCAAGCGGGCACGCTGCACAGACCTCCCAGTCGTCCTGGGATCTGCGCCCAGATGTGAAGGTCTTCTTTTTTTTTTTTTTTTTTTTTTTTTTGAAGATTGTCTTTTAAAGGTGGTTTCAAATATGATTGAATGACTATGGGTGGGGGAAAAGGTAATCACTTCCTGCAATTTAAACAGCTTAATTCAGGAATAAATTGCAGGAAATCCAATGGCTGTTTTGTGTTCTCAGAAGACATGTGAATAAACTTAAAATGGTATTTAAGCTACTTAGGGTACTTTAGGGTTTTAGGTGCTTTAACTTTAAAAAGAAATCAGTATCTGGGATGACAAACTTGATTTTATCATAGAAAGTTCCACCAAATTTTTAGAGATGGTGGAAGTCAGGATTCTTTCCCCCATGTATCTATCACAAACAGAGGAGCAGGTAAATTCTGTGCTTCAGCAACTTCAGCATTTATAGGTTTGTAACAGCTTGGAGCTAGAATTTAGGTGGTGTACTGTAAGTGTACTTCTTTCAGCAAAGTGTGGACAGTGTGACAGCAAAGTGAGGAGGTGAGACACCTCAAACGGAGGGTGCCCCAGGACTTCCTCAAAGCAGCAGCGCAGCAGGTGCATCTCGCTGCAAAAGGCTTGAGCGGATGCTGTGGTCCAAATGCCCCCACCATGATCTCTTGAGATTGTGGGAAGCTGAAAACTTGCAGTCTGCGTGGATTTGTGCAGTCACGCTCTCGCATCAGTCATCTTCCCTTTTCTTCTGAAAGGGGTCCAAGGCCCATGGACCTCTTCCTTCACAGGATAACCAAAAACGTCGCATGCCTCTGTGTGCGTTTTGGCAAAGTGTTTTGCTTCGGGATGTGACTGGTTTTGTGAAGGCTCTTGGGCTCTGTTATGTTGTCCCCTGCTCTGGCAGCTAAGCAAGGGAAAGAACAGCACAGAGTAAAGCATGTTACTTTGCTCAAAGGAAAAATTTACACATGGAAGAATATCCTCGTGGGAAGCCCCACAGAGCATCAGAAGTATCTGGTTTTATGTTGATTAAAGATGCATAGCTTTAAATAAACCCAAGTATCAGTAGGATGGAAAGGGATTCTCAGTCCTGTTAGGACAGCTTTTTGAAATAATTTATTCTTCACTAGCTTTTATGTGTATCTACTTAAGCAAGATAAGAGAACTAAGTCCAGATGGCAAATATATGTGCGTACCCACGTGCTATAAAGCTTGGCCCTGGATACAAAATACCCAGTTTCCAGACACGTTAGGCTGTAGGACAATTTAGCTGAGCAAAAGGCCAGAGCAGAGAGAAAATGCTGTGGCCGAAGGGGCAGATACCTCCTTCAGGGAGCCGGTGCTCCATGGGAAGCGGGACAGGGCAGGCTTCTACAAGCATCTAGGACACCTTTTTTTAGGGCATCACCCTTAGTCCTGAGGGGTCTGCAGGGACTGCTGTGGCATGTGAGCGTATGAGGCAACCAGAACTGCTTAGAAATGTTCACCATCAGCCACAGAAAAAACCCCAACAAAACTGTTTGAAAAGCCCAGGGTGATCATCAGGTCCATGCTGATTTGATTAACGAGACCTAAAACAAGTTAGGGTGCTGATCCTGACAGGTAGTAACTCAGTTATGCTCTGTCCAGTAACAAGAGATGAGACATGAATGGGAAATACCAGGCAACTGCTCAAGGGCTTGATCCTGTTTTTAATGTTGGACACTTAATTAAGTCAGTAGGGTTTCTGGGTGCTGATAAAATGGTCATTGATCCAGAAACAAATTTAAATTTTTACCTGAAGCAAAGGAAACTTGTGGATGTGAGCCAGGTCCTTGTTTCACTCTCTTGCTTCTAACTGTGGTTGCTCCTTTAGTTTAACCTGGTGTGTGAGGACTCCTGGAAGCTGGACCTCTTTCAGTCTTCTGTGAACGCTGGGTTTTTTATTGGCTCCATAAACATTGGCTACATAGCAGACAGGTACGTGTGGGCTCACAGCAGAACCCCCTGACCTCCCTTATCCAGATTCAGCAGCTGAGCTTAGATAAAGACAGAGAAACATTGTGCAACCGCTATCATCTCTGTTCTTCTCAATAAGGTCAACGACCTGGCTGTTCAGTCGCAGTATGAGGCGTACTCTGTCTCTTAGGTCATACCTGGTGGTTTGCACAATTCACCTGCTCAGAGAGTCCTGCAGAGCCTGCGAGGACTATTTAGGACCATACACCCCAAACTCCCTACCGTGCTGCACCAGAGCCCTGGGATGTTAACCAAAGCCAGGAAACGCTGGTTTGGAGCCCCCGCTTGATCTGTCACGCTCTGTGCAGCCGCAACGTGGAAACATCTTGCTTCCCGTGGAGAAACTTTGAAATAGCAGACACAGAGATTTCCAGATGTGTACAGCAGCAGTCACTGTGAAAAAAGCAGAAATCCCCGTGTCCTGGCACCTTTAGCTCCCTGCTTAGAGCCAGCAGACACAGCTGCCCTAGCCCGGGTGGTGGGGATGAAAAATAAACAAATGCCAGTGTTTGAAGGCCCTTTTCCCCCTTGTTCCCTCCTGCCTAGGACTGTTAGTACAGCAGGCTCTGAGTTGCTCTGGCTGTGGAGTGCAGCCCACTCCCAAGGTCCATACATATTAGATTTTTGGAGATTAAGATTGTGCTATAGGAATCTGTGATAAATCTGGTGCATGCAGACATACCAGAATCATAATATTAACTCCGGCTTATGTTTTACCCCTATTACAAAAAAAAAAAAAAAAAAACAAAACCAACAAAAAAACCCCCACACCCCCCCCCCAACAGATTATTAAGCTGCCTGTTCTGAAATTCAGCGATAACTGTCACAGTCCAAATGTAAATATGGGACTATTATTCTCTAACTTGAGAAATTTTTTTCTTTTTCCTGAAAGCCTTTGTGGAATTGCAGAGCAATTGGCACAGTAATTTTTCAGGGAATAGAAAAGCAGTAATGGGCTATAAGAATAAAAGTCAGTATGTATCTATCCCTTGTATAGCAAAGTTAGATTCTGCTCCCCACCAAGATGCACAAAGATTTTACTAGTTTAAAACACCTGTGTTTTCATGACTAGTGTTTTGCTTTACACATATTATCTTCCAATCCAGGTTTGGCCGTAAATTTTGCCTCTTAAATACAATTCTTGCAAACGTTGTCTGTGGAATCCTTCTGGTCTTCGTGCCCACCTACCTGTGGATAGTCATCCTCCGGTTCTTGCAAGGGCTGGTCAGCAAGGGCTGCTGGACCGCAGGCTACATCCTGGGTGAGTTCAGACCTTTGCCCAGGAGCAAGACTGGCTGCAGAAGATGAAGGAAAAAACCCAACAACCCCAAACAAAAGCCATTTTAAAAATGCCTCCCATGGTGTTTTATCAACGAGTTTTCTTTCTTTGACTTCTCAGGATTTTTTTTCAAGCATTGTCATTAGGGAGAAGCAATGGTAGCTTTCAAATGTCAAGCAAGCGGTGGTATATTAGACCTGTTACTTCAGGGCACCCTATGGTGCCAGCACCCCTCTGCAGATCT